>ML791979.1:91104-117793 GCA_009831015.1 Picea engelmannii | reverse complement strand
CTATTGGGTCCATTACCCAAAACTTTTTGCTACGGGTCTTTCTTCAAGGGTTGACATCAATGACAACCAACCTTAATCAACACAAAGTAGACAAGAAAATTGTCGCATTACATACACAATCAACTAAAACTATCACCTTACAATTCATAATAGATAACCCAAGGCTTCCTAGAATTTTACCGGAACCACATTGACGTGGACATCCATATCCATAAAAAAAAAACTACATATACTAATAAGAAAAGGAACTGTCTCCCTATAGATCATGGTACGAAATTTGTATTATTCTAGCAAAATAAAATTAACATCCCCATATAAAGCTTCCTTAGAGATTACATTATCTCTAGAATTAAGCTCTCTAAAAATATGTCTGTAGGAAATCCTCTAGAAGGCTTCTGAAATTATTTTTACGGAACTACCAATATGAACCAGAGCATTGTTTGTAATCTGAGATAGACATAACATCGAGTCAATGACCAATTTGGAATTTCCGAAGATCTGCAATGAAATCATACCGCAACTGATAGCAAGCTTCAACAGACCATACAATGCATTGAACTCACTGAAATTATTGGACCCAACACCTAATTGAAACTTACCTGAAACAAAATAAAAATCATTAAAAACAAGATGAAACCAACTCCACAATTATAACCCTATTATTGAGAAGCACCAACGAAGAAACCTGATGACTGAGACTAATCAATTTCTAGAGGAATGATGACCCTAGGCCGAGGAGCTGCCACTAAAACTTTTAATATTCCTTCATTCCCATAACTTGTCGAGCTATCTGGAAGGAAGGTTTCCTTTTACCATCGAACGAAATGTTATTTCTAGCAATCCAAATTCCCCAACACACCAGAGAAGGTAGCGCCCTCCATTTGATCAATTGTAGGTTTATAAAAATTTCCAACAAGCATTTTGTGAAAGAATTTGTATGCCAAGAAGGAGGAACACCCACATGCTTACTAATATCTTCCCGAGTAGCAATGGAAAAACAACATTGAAGGAACAAATACAGATTTGTTTCCTCCTCAGCGTTACAAAGATAACAATAACCAGGACCCTATTTTCCCCTTCTTCGAATCTTATCCCATGTGTGAACTCTTTCTTTTAAGACTATCTAGAGAAAAAAACACATTTTGAAGGGTTATTTAACTTCCATGTTTTCTTTACCACCGTTCAATTTGGGCTACACCCTCCATGGAAGATGAATACCTAAGCTTAGCAGAGTAATCTCCCCTTGAATTGTCATAAACCCATGCCAACCTATATTCCTCCAAATTCAAATGAATGTGTGCATGTTTTAGCTCCTTTATATAGTTGTCCCATTGAGAGATCCAATGGGTAGGAAAATCAATGTGTTCACCTGATAACCAACCTTGATGCCAAACTAAAGTCAAAAGATGATCAACACACCTATTAATACCACTTTGACCTGCGCCTCTAAGAAATTTTGTGACTTCCCCTAGTAAGAAAACATCGTTAGCACAACCCATGATAGCATCGATCCCAACCCCGATCTGTGACCTGTTTCCCACTTTCCATGAAAGCCTCTTACCTATAATAGGAAAAAATTGGACTAACCTTTTCCAAACAACTAAAGCAATTGGGGAACACTTGTTTTCCTTTCTTATGTTATCAATAATAGACAAGGGATCGATACACTTCTCGACTGGTATGCGCCTCCAGAGGCTATCCTTTCTCAAAAACACCCAGAGGGATCTAGCCGCTAAATCTTGTCCGAGCACAACAATATCCTTAATACACCAACCACCTAAATGATTTTTCTTAGAAAGGATATCCCAACTTACCATGTGCAAGCCCAAATACTCTATGTTTCCTTTCCATATATAATTAAAAAAAAAAATTGGATACTGTTGTAGGGGCTAGTCGACTCTACGGACTAGTGTTAGAATATAATGGATGTGCTCATTTTACCATTGACAATATCTCTATTGTCACCCAACCATAGGCTGAAGCCACCCTCCGAGCACCTTATCCTTGACATAGAATCACTCTGGAAGCAAACCCTAGGCTAGATATCCAAACAAAGAGTAGTGCACCTTTCCCCAAGGATAATGCACCAACAAGAGCTGATCAGATAGTCCAAACCCTAGCCAAGAGATAGTCCAAGATAAAATGTTATTGCTAGCTGCAACAACTGCACCAACAACTCTCCTCCAAACCTACGCACAAAACTGGGCACTGCAGTGCGCACAAGTGTTGCTCTGCAATTCTAAGACTGCCTGCCAGAATGAAGCCTAGCCTCCTGTATTTATACTAAATCTGGCTAACTGCCTGGGCCGACTTCTCATTCTAGGTATCTGTCTGTTCAGTACATATTAATTCTTCTGGCTGACTTCTTCTCTTGGAGGCTAATAACCTAATATAAATTACCCTCTAGAGATGACATGTCTTCTAGGGTTATTAGCCAACTCATTAGGGTTTCTTCTTGCTTTCCTGAGTCTTCTATTCTCGGCAGGTTTACATGTGGAGGTAAATACCTCCTGTAGCTACCATAATATCAACACTCCCTCCTAGCTAGGGAGGTATTACAAGTAATGGTCTTGAGCACAAACATACCATTCACCCGGTAGCATCAACATAGTTGTATAGACTATCTCATGACTAGATCATGAGCACCATCATCACCATCAGTGTCATCAGCCATATCATGTCTCGAAACCATACTCCATTTGAGTAATTAGACATGATGTTGGATAAGTCACTCACACCACAGAGTGATACAAGATACATTCTTATAATCTGGACATATGTCCTAGAAGAGTAAATGTTTTGAACCATTTTCCGTCTGGGAAATCTCTGTCTTTTGATCATCCATCTAGCTGATAATCATTTCCAATACTATTGATAGTCTTCAAGGCAATCCGAACAAAATAGAACACAACTATGTCTATAGTAGTATATAACTACAATCCAGTGGTACACTATCACACCAAGTAACACACAAGTACTTGATCAAACAGTGGAACACACCCACCACAGTAGTATACATCTACTGTCATACAATCTTCATAACAATCATCTGATATCAACCTACACAGAAACAATGTTATGATATAAACTGAATCATCTGGGCCATTCTTCCACTCACATCTGTGAGATATCGGAAGAACATATTCCCTCAAAAGTAAGATATCAATGATGAGCTATCTGGACTATTCTTCTCAAGCAAGGAAGAATGATTGTTCTGATTTATGAGCCTGGACCATTCCTCATCCTGGGCTATTCCTTCAACACTAAACAAACTGTAACCTAGAGAGAATGAATCTTCCCTAAGGAATGTTTGTCCCTGATTGTTGAGCCTGGACCATTCCCCACCCTAGACCATTCCTCTGGCACTAAACAAAGTGCAACCTGGAGAGAATGAATACACCCTAAGGAATGACTATCCAGACCATTTCCCTTGTTAACCATAAGAGGAAAAGACTATCATGTATCAACCTCCAAAATAGACCATTCCTCATGTTAACCACAATGAGAAATCGTTGTCCGGCGAGGCGGGCCATTCTTCTTGAGTAACCCTCAAGAAGAGAGAATGCCCTACACCACTCCCCATGTTAACCACAGGGGGAAGTCTTTGTCTATGATACATCAACAATCTAGATTATTTCCCATGTTAACGACAATGGGAAATCATTGTCTGTCAGAAATCTCAATCCACTTTTCGAAATTGAAAGGAAACTACTCATCTTGGACCATTTTTCGATCTGAAAAATGACTGTCCATAATTCAATACATATCAATTCTCCCTCCCAACCTGGGAGTCATCTCTTCCTTTTTCAATAAGGAAGTCGTTTCCATGAGCTCCAGCTTGAGTACACAATTTCTTTCATCTTGGAAAAAAGTTTTACCAAAATGTCTGCTTATCTTCTCATCTGTGGGGATATGTATTGGATAACCTCTTTCTCCTTTCTGGACTTCATCATGGATAGTGTAATGCTTGATTTCAAATTTACTTCGGTTTGGAACACTGGTTTTCTCTGAAGGCTTCATGTAGCTCTGATCAATAAAGTATATCATTATTGGAACACTGGAACATATCCATGTGGCACTTCTTCTGTCATCATGAGATCTGATCTACTGAGTAATCATCTTGATACAATATCTCTATTATAGAAAATATTCACCACGCTTTTGCTATGCACTGGAGGTTCTCCACCAAGTTATCTTTTTCCATCTGCATACAAGGGTCTCTTTCTGGTATGCTTCATAGTCTTGATGTTGCTCTTTATATGCTCTTTGTTCAATTGTTCTGGAGAATAGTCTTTGCATTTATCTGATGTAGAACTCCAACTCATGGATGTTACAGATGATATAGTGACTCATGTAGAGGTATGTCTGGTCTACTGGAACAAGTGGTCATCATAGTCTTCTCCCTCCATCTGGTAAAACCTCTGGTTTAGGATATTGCAAAGCTTTTATTCATAAGTCTTCCATACATTGTTCTTCATTAGGACTTTCAGTTCCTCTGCTTGATTTCTTTTGGTGAGTTTATATCAGGCTGGTAATCTTGTGATTCTCGATACAATGACTGGTTGTTTTGGCTTCTCTTTCTTTCTTGGAATCTTCATGTTCTTCCTCATGTTTTTATTTATCTCTTGGGTCCATGGAGTTTCTTATAGATTCCATGCCCTAAAGATTCCACTTCTTCCTTTCATCATAGGATCACGGATGTCAATGGACAACTAGGGATACTTTAAGGCTTATCTTCGAAGAATAATTCTTCTAAGGTCGAACTGAACACGTACTGCTTTTCATGTTTGCTACCATGGATATATACTTCATCTTCAATGGATCGTAGGATTATCTCTCTCCTAATCCTTTCTTCATGTATGAATGCATGCTCTTCTTTATGGTGATATATAATTGGCTCCCTCCATCTAGGAGAGTCCATGCTTCCGTCTACATCCTTATTCCTTTTTGCAAAGCGTCATAAGTCTTTCTCTAATTTTCTCTTGATTGATGACTTCTTTCTTCTAGGTTTCTTCAAGATTGATTATGATTTTGGCTTACCTTGTAATGGTTTCCACAAGATTTGTTTGATATATTTCATCATTTCTTGTATAATGATAGAAATCCTTATCTTTTTGTTCTTCCATAGATATAGTTCTTCTTGGAACATATTATCTTCTAAGAGATAGATATACAGAGACTATGCAAACAAGATATATACAAGAACTAAGAAGAGTATTGTTACCTTCAAAAGAAGAAGTTTCTTTCATCCTTCTTGATATTCTTTGTAGGTTCCTTTTCTTCGACAAATGATGCTTTGTGTATCCCCTTCCTTTTCTTTAGCTTAGGACACTGATTCTTGTACTGACCATACTTTCGATAGTTGAAGCATTGTACTTCTGAAATATCTTTCTCTTGATTTGGCTTCCCCCTTGAACCAAAATTCCTTTTGTTCCTGAAATTCTTGAATCTTGTTGTGAAGGCTTGATCATCGTACTTCTTTTGGGGTTTCCCTTTTGCACTAATCCTAGATTCTTCTTGAGCACAACAAGTCCAAAGTTCTTCAAATGTAGGATACTCCTTCCTTGTGTTCATGCTTGCGGAAAATGCATCCCACGTCTTGGGAAGACCATTGAGTACTATGTTTACCAATTCCTTCTCTGAAATGATCTCTTCAATAGATTGCAGTTGATATATTAATTGAGAGATTCTCACAAAGTATGATGTTATGTTTTCATCATCATTCATCTTCATGTCACAGAGCTCATTCTTCAGACTCATTATTTGTCTAATGTTTCTGACTGAGAAGAGGTTTGTTAGGGAATCGTACATCTTCTTCGATGAGTCAATATGGGAGATGTAGGGTATAAAGTGGTATTTTATAGAGTCCACTATGATACTCATGGAATTGATGTCACTGTCTTTGAACTTCTCCATAACTGCAATGTTTTGCAGTTCTATTAGTGACATTATTTGTCCGAGGCACAAGAGTGTTCAGGATTGCAAATGGCACAGGGAGCGTTGAGCGTAGCTCATAGAAGAAATCTATTTCGGGCCTAAATCAAGAGAGCGGGCATTTCATTCTTCAGCGGAAAGGATTCAGCGAAAGAGCAGAGCAACGAACGATGGGAAATTGCAGATTAACCAAGTCTCGTCAAGCATAGTGCTTAAAGTTTTAAGGAATTCAACGGTCGGAATCCTTCGGGAGGCACTCGCGAAGTTACGAGGGCCTTTGATCGCAAGTAGTTCAAGCGCAGTGTTGTTTCTCAAGCTCGGGGTTCATAAGTTCGGAGGACGAACCATGTCTTTTGGTGGCGCGAGATTGTGAGTTGCGAGAAGTGTCTGGAGGAAGTCAAGCAGCGCTGACCATCGCGTCTCGGGACTTCGCGAAGGGAGGATGATAAAGTATGATACTCCACTCGTGAGGTCACGAGTAGCGAAGGGTGCTAGTACTTGGACCCTAGCCAATGGTCACATATGGAGAGTGCCGACCAGAAAGGGGGGGGGCGATGCATATCGTCGTCCCGGGAAGCGAGAGTTGAAGAAAAGGAGCCAAGGGTCTCCGAATCGCGAATCACGAAATGAAAATCACTCTTAAAAGGTGGGCCCACAATATCGAGGGATAGTTTCAGCCGTCCATCTAAATGGGACACCTGGCGCGCGATTAGGCTCCCCGCCTTTTCACCCATCGCGGTTTCGAAGCACAAAAAATGGCTCCATCATATCCCGATACGCGAAGTAGCGAGAGCATTTAGGACCTGGGGCCCACATCAGCATTGGATGAAGTTAGGACCGTCATATTTGAAGGATGCGTGGCACCAGATTAAAGCTGTCTCGGCGTTTCGCTCATCGCGTTTTCAAGAAGCAAGGATTAACTCCTTCCATTCGTGAACGTCGAAAGCGCTTTGGGGATAAGCGTGCGGTCGCATCCCATGGTCACTTGTGAAGGAAAAATCTGTTCAGGAAGGGCCGAAGATGTCATGCGTAATTCACAGAAGGAATTGCCGCAACCTCTAAGTGCCATTTGACCCGACCTCGGTTCTGGTTTTCGCTTGGAGTAAATGAAGGCGAAAAAGGGTGGGTGAAACCTCTCCTCATGCATTAAGTGTAAGGTATGGAAGGTCTGGCAAGCGGTCTGCTCGAGAGGGTCCTATGTACCCAGTTCTTCAAAGAAGCCATGCCGAGTTCTCGACCAGTCGGAGGAGGCCTTCACACGCTAGCTCAGCATTTACTGGCCCAACTACTCCTCCCCTGCAGAGGCCATGCGAAGTTAAGAAGACGTCTGACGAAGGACTTCCGCCAGAAGATTGATTGAAGAGACGCTACACCTTGGAGGGCGAACGCGCCTCTGTCGGGCAAACCCGCCCAAGTATATGTACTGAGTTTTGGTATTTTTGAAGGTATTGATGGTTGAGCAGAGCTCCCGGTTGTAAAGTTTTAACGAAGCACTGTTAATCTGGTTATGTATGGACTTTTGAGACTTCTTTCTTTATGAATGCCAGTTTCTTTCATTCCTATGTTTACACTGTGTTAGAGAAACTCGGAATTGGAGGGTCCAGTCGAGTTGTCGCTGTTATAGGATGATGTTGTAATGGATCACTATAACAGTTGCGCTATCTCTAATCAGTTCCTATGATTTTCCCAGTGCTAAGTGACTTGGAATTGGAGGATCCAGTCAAGTCCCCTTTCGGTTCCTTGAGACCCTGAACCAAGCGGAGCTTGCATTCAGAGCCTTTCTTCTGCAAACTATCGAAAGCCCGTTGCCCGAAGTAGTTTGTTCACCTTTCTTACTAAGTCTTCCATCTTTCCATCTTTTAATCAACGCACTGGCTGAAGTTAGGTCGAGACTTCCTTTGTTACTTGCGTACCAGACCCAGTCCCTGAGTTAGAGTAATATCTCCTCGAGTCTTCATCTCCATTTGATCATCCCTTTACAAACAAACCATGACATTAAACTGATGGGTGTCGGGCTCTGCTCCTGCAAGCAATCCAGGAGTGACTTCCGACACTAACATTTATGGCGTCATTGCCGGGGACGAAGTTGAATATTTTCCCCGGGATTGAACAACAACGACCAACTGATTCTGAAGGTGAATCAGATATTAGAATTATTAAGATTGCTACTGTGCACCTGGCGATTCCATTGTGATGACTCCACTGGAGCGAACCCATTGTTTTAGTTGTGGCTTCCAGAGGCAGACACACGTGGTCTCATCCACAACTGCCCCTAGTTGCGCCTGAAGCTGACCCAGAGGTGGTTCTCAGAAGAGGAAAGAGCTTCGCAGGAGAAGTCTCCATTGCCGAAACAGGTAATTCGCCCTCTCCTTCTGAGAGAACTCTTTTTTCTCCTCCTCGGTTTCTTAATAAACCTTCCTCAGAGGTTTCCTGTTTCCTAAATTTTGGGAGTGTTCCTGCTAAGTTTTCCCCTCCAGACCTGGGATTGGAGGGAGAAATCCTTGTCACTCCCCTCTCTTCTGAGGCTGTCCCTTGGCGTAGACCTAGGATTACGGAATATTTCCCCACTCCTGCACAAAGAAAAACACCTGCTGACTTGAGCTCGTTAGCTTTCTCCTTATATCCTCTCTTGTTTCCCACTCCACTTCGAGACTCATTCCCAGTAGCCCCTTCACGAACTCCTTCTCCTCCAAGTTCTCCTCCACCTAATATCCCTATGGTTGGTGCTAATCCCCCTCCGAATAGAATGGATGCCATAGTCACTGCCAGATATGCTCCCTTAATCCTACCCCATCCTATGAATCCTCTCCCTGCTGGAGACTACTTGAAGTACATGCCCAAGTTCACTGGGGAAGGAGACATAACTGTCGAAGAGCGCCTGGCTGCTTTCTACAGTTATGCAGACAACCTCAACATTGAAAATGAAGATGTCTGGATGAGAGTCTTTGTCCAGAGCCTAGATGGCGAGGTGAGGAAGTGGTTCAGAGGATTGGCCCTAGGATCTATTGCTGGGATTGAAGCCCTGGATAATGCTTTCCTAAGGCAGTGGGGCGATAGGAAAGATTTCATGTACTACATGACAGAGTTCGGGTCTCTGAAAAAGATGGAAGGAGAGTCTGTCTCAGACTTCTCCAAAAGATTCAATAAGATGTATAATAAAATTCCTGCCGAAATAAAGCCCTCAGAGGCCTCGGCCAAAATTTCTTATGCTAGTGCATTTGTCCCTGATTTCTGTCTTTTATTGAGAGAAAGAAGAGCCACCTCCTTAGCTCAAATGAAAGATGCGGCCATAGAGGTGGAATCTAATGTATTAGCAGCTGACAGGCTGAGGAACACAGCCGACGCAGACAGAAAAAAGGGAAGATCAAAAACCTCAACTGCTGGCCCGTCGGACCCCCACCCTCAAGTGGATGAACTGACCAGGATGGTGAAATCTCTATCTGCAGAGAAGGAGAAAATGAAAGTGGAAGGGAGGCAAGAATACAAGGGCCCTCAGAATGCTGAAAAAAAAGGGGGTTTCAGAAGGCCAAATAATATTTCTCCCCCGACTATACAAAGAGAAAGGGGAAGAGACAGAGAAGATCAGAAAATTCAGGCCCCTTTCCAAAACAATTTCATGGCCGAGGGGGAAGAAGGGAAAATAGATGAGCTTGATCCTGAAATCCATTACTTCGGAGACACTCCTCTTTTTCCTCATCTCACTCAATCTTCATATGAGGAGTCTCTCATGGACAGTCAACTGAATGAATTGAGCAAAGGAGACAAGACTAGTGGCGGCCCAGGCAGGTATGATCTGTGTTCCAAGAAGAAGACAGTAGCACCTGATGTCCCTGAGAAACCTACTAGAATAGAGAAGCCTGCTAATGAAGCAGTAGACAGTCGCAGAGGTAAGAGGACCCAACCCCTCTCTCCCGTTATCCAGAGTCATGCTCCCGAAATAAGAAAAATCCCAAAACTCTCATCTGCTTTTAATTTCGAGCATGAAATTCAAAAGATCAGAATCCCTGTGCCCCTCACCAAGATAATTAAACATGGAGAATTTTAAAAACGCTTCTCCAAGCTTCTACAGTCTGAAGCCTCATGCCTTCCCACAGACTCCATAAACCTCCAAGATGAAAATCCAGCAGTTATCCTAGGTCCCATGGTAGAAGATAGAGATGATTCATCCCCTCCCTTCTACACATCCCTGAACATACATGATAAAGTGTTGCACAACTGCTTGATGGACTCAGGAGATTCCCACAACCTTATGCCCAAAACCGTCATGGAAGAATTAGGACTAGAAGTCACCCGAGCCTATCATGACCTCTATTCCTTTGACTCCAGGAGAGTTCAGTGTCTTGGAGTTATTAAAGACTTGGTCGTGACCTTGTTTCAGTTGCCTATGAAAAGTGTGTTCATGGATATTGTAGTGGCTGATGTCCCCCCAAAGTTTGGTATGATATTATCAAGATATTGGATAAAAATACTGGGGGGAACCTTGCAAATGGACCTCACATATGCTACTATCCCAGTGTTCAGAGGAGAGCATAGAAGACTATACAGGGAAGCCCAACTGGCCTACATAATCAGCGATGAAGCCAACCCTACCAATCATCCCATCTTTGCCTTGGACACTGATTTAGGCTCTAGTTTATTACAGCTCACTCATGCCCCCGAGCCTCCTCTTGAACTCAAAAATCAGCCCACCACTCCTCCTGATCTTCCTCCCTCCGTCACCCCCGTTTGGAAAATGTTTTTTGATGGAGCCTGTTCCAAGGAAGGCGCTGGCGCCGAGGTGTTTTTTGTGTCCCCTTCCCAGGAAACTGTACCTCTGTTATACAAATTAGAATTTGAAACCACCAACAATGTGGCAGAGTATGAAGCCCTTGTTCTAGGATTAAGAGCTGCAAGGGAAATGGGAATTCAGGAAATAACAACATTCGGAAATGCAGAGTTGGTGGTCCAACAGGTCATAAACGCTTATCAGGCTAAGCACCCTCGACTCAGAAATTACAGAAATGAAGTATGGGACCTCATCGACAACTTCTTCTCAGCCTTCAACATCTCTTTTATTCCAAGGGAGGATAATGTTGTGGCCGATTCTTTGGCCATTTCAACTAGCCAGTTCAAGGTCCCTCAGCCGTCTATGACCAAATATGATGTTGAGACAAAGTATAGGCCCTCTGTACCGGACAATGTCAAACATTGGAAGGTATTAGAAGATGATCTGGAAATCGAGAAGTTTCTCCAATCTGTTGATGAGTTTTCCGCATTACACGTTGATCAGGATCCTGATACAAAAGATAACCCTCACCCCGAGGTGTTTTTAAATAAAATTGCTAACCACCAGATTATCCAGATGCCTAGCAATCACATCCCGAGGGGACTTGTTCCTTTAGAAAGATTGTTCGACGGGAACGATGTGGCAGTGAAGGGTAGAGTTCTAGATGAAGGTGTCGACATAGCTGAGTGCAACATTGGCACACCAGAGGATCCTAAGTTTGTCAAGCTGTTAAGGAGTTTGACCACAAAGCAGAGGGCCGAATATGCCGAGTTGCTGAAAGAATTTGCTGATGTGTTCGCATGGACTTACGAAGACCTCAAGACGTATGACACGTCCGTCATTGAACACAAAATCCCATTGAAGGAAGGGGCTAAGCCATTTAGGTAGAAGATGAGACAGATAAATCCCATGTTGCTTCCTGTTATGGAGAGAGAAGTGAAGAAGTTGTTGGAGGCCCAGATCATCGTCCCCCTGATATATTCCGAATGGGTGGCCAATTTGGTTCCGGTAAGGAAGAAAAGTGGAGAGATCAGGCTTTGTGTTGACTTCAGGAACCTGAACAGGAGCTCAAAGAAAGACAATTATCCCCTGCCCAACATGGAACACATATTGCAAAGGGTAACCGGTGCATCTAGGATCTCCATGATCGATGGTTTTTCTAGTTATAATCAGATATCGGTCATACCTGAGGACAAAGAAAAGACGGCCTTCACCACTCCTTGGGGCACATTCATGTATGACAAAATTCCATTCGGACTGATGAATGCAGGAGCGACGTTTCAGCGAGCCATGGACATAGCCTTCATCGGGGAGAAAGACAAGTTTGTGGTGATATATCAGGACGACATAACAGTCTTCTCAAGGTCGGATAAAGAGCACTGCGGTCACCTGAGAAAAGTTTTCTCAAAATGTTGAAGGTTCGGCCTTTCTCTTAACCGCAAGAAATCTTTATTTGCTATGGAGGAGAGGAAGTTACTAGGCCATATAGTATCAGCAAAAGGGGTGAGGTTTGACCCTAGCAAAGTGGAGGAAATTCAGACCCTGTCGCTTCCCAGATCAAAGAAGGAAATTCAGGCCCTTTTGGGGAAGATTAATTTTCTGAGGAGATTCGTTTCGAATTTCGCTGAGCTGGTGAAGCACATCACAACTATGCTCAAGAAGGGGAATGAAGTAAAATGGACGGTCGAACCCAGGGAATCTTTTGTCCAAATAAAAAGAGCGTTGACTGAGGCACATGTGCTAATCAGTCCGGACTATTCCAAAGACTTCCTAATCTTCTCTTTCACCTCTTGTGATACAGTAGTGGCGGTCTTTTTGCAGAGAAATGAGGAAGGGCGAGAGCAACCTATTGCCTTTTTCAGCAGGGCATTAAGGGATGCAGAGGTCAGGTATGAAATCATGGAGAAGCAGGCCTATGCCTTAGTGAAAGCTCTCAAGGCTTTCAGAGTCTATGTCTTGCATTCAAAGGTGACCGCTTATGTTCCTTCGACCTCTGTGAAGGACATCCTAATACAGCCCGACATAGATGGGAGGAGAAGTAAATGGATAGCTAAGATCCTGGAGTTTGACTTGGAAATAAGGCCTACCAAATTGATCAAAGGTCAAGGCTTAGCCAAGTTGTTGGTTGAAGCCAATTGCCAAGCTTTGGGGGTAAGTTTCATGAACGAATGCTCAAGAATTCAACGGGGTCAGTTGTCTGAAAAAGACCCTCAAAGAGAGCCCCCATTGGCTCGATGTCCTTGGTATAAGGATGTCATATATTTTCTGCAGGAGTTGAGGCCCCCAGATGGCCTGCAAAGGAACAAAGCGAGAGCTCTGAAGCTCCGGGCAGTCAGGTACTACCTTATTGATCAAATTTTATACTGGAAAGACCCCCTGGGGATGCTTTTAAAATGCATGGATCCACCAGAGGCCGATAGGATCATGGTTGAATTTCACAGCAGCCTGTGTGGAGGGCACCATTCCTGGAAGACTACAGCCCACAAAATTATTAGAGCTGGGTACTACTGGCCCACCTTGTTCGTTGATGTCCATAAAGGAGTTAGACCCTGTATTACATGCGAAAAATTTGCAGGAAAGCAATAGCTCAAGTCTCTGCCTTTACATCCTGTAGTGGTTTCGGGACCTTTCCAACAATGGGGCCTGAATTTTATCAGAGAAATACACCCTGCATCCAGTGGGCAGCACAGATGGATCCTGACTGCCACGGATTTCTTTACTAAGTGGATCGAAGCCATCCCCACTAGGAGTGCTTCCCACAAGGTAATCATTGGATTCCTGGAAGACCTCATCGCAAGATTCGGTTGCCCGAGGAAGATCGTTACATATAATGCAACCTCATTCAAGGCTGAACCATTGGTTAAGTTCTGTGAGCAATTCGGAATCAAGCTGATTCACTCCACTCCGTACTATCCCTAGGGGAATGGTTTAGCAGAATCCTCCAATAAAAGTCTCATAAGGATCATCAAAAGATTATTGGAGGACAACAAAAGGACTTGGAATTCAAAGCTTAAATTCGCTCTATGGGCCGATCGGGTGACCACAAAGAGATCTATAGGCATCTCTCCTTTCCAGTTAGTTTACGGAGCAGAAGCTGTCTTCGCTTCTCAGCTGGCCATTCCCGTAGCGAAATTTCTCCAGGATTATCAAGAAGAGCCCAATGATATGATCTGAAGAATTCATCAGCTGGTAGAAGTCCAGTAGGCCAGAGAGCAGGTAATGATCATAATTCAGGACCATCAACAGAGGATCAAGCAGGTTTTTGATAAGAAAGCCAAGAAGGAGGAGTTCCAAATAGGAGACCTGGTGCTGAAATGGGACGCTCCTAGGAAAGATAAGGGCAAGCACGGAAAATTTGAAGCCCTATGGATTGGGCCTTTCAAAATCTCTGAAGTATTCTCAAATAACACATATCGACTACAAGATTTGGAAGGCGAAGAAGTTTTCAGCAGCCCAGTAAATGGGCATTTTCTTAAAAAATGTTTTGCCTGAGCCTTCAGTGGCTCCCATGCTTGTAAATATTTTCCTTTCTATTCTTCGCTTTTACTTTTATTGATTCGGCTTAGTAAAATGACTCCATAGCCCAACAGCAAGGCACTAGAACTGCAAAATGAGTCCTTAGAGCATCGCAGGGACGACTCTATCCCCCATGGAGCCTAATGTTAGTGACATTATTTTTCCGAGGCACAAGAGTGTTTAGGATTAAAAATGGTGCAGGGAGCGCTGAGCGTAGCTCACAGAAGAAATCTATTTCGGGCCTAAATCAAGCGAGCGGGCATTTCATTCTTCAGCGGAAAGGATTCAGCGAAAGAGCAGAGCAGCGAACGATGGGCAATTGTAGATTAACCAAGTCTCGTCAAGCATAGTGCTTAAAGTTTTAAGGAATTCAACGGTCGAAATCCTTCGGGAGGCACTCGCGAAGTTATGAGGGCCTTTGATCGCAAGTAGTTCAAGCGCATTGTTGTTTCTCAAGCTCGGGGTTCGTAAGTTCGGAGGACGGACCATGTCTTTTGGTGGTGCGAGATTGCGAGTTGCGAGAAGTGTCCGGAGGAAGTCAACCAGCGCTGACCATCGCATCTCGGGACTTCACGAAGGGAGGATGCTAAATTCTAATACTCCACTCGCGAGGTCACGAGTAGCGAAGGGTGCTAGTACTTGGACCCTAGCCAACGGTCACATATGGAGAGTGCCGACCAGAAAGGGGGGGGCCGACCCATATCACCGTCCCGGGAAGCGGGAGTTGAAGAAAAGGAGCCAAGGGTCTCCGACTTGCGAATCGCGAAATGAAAAGCACTCTTAAAAGGCGGGCCCACAATATCGAGGGACAGTTTTAGCCATCCATCTAAATGGGACACCTGGCGCGCGATTAGGCTCCCCGCCTTTTCGCCCATCGCGGTTTCGAAGTGCAAAAAACGGCTCTATCATATCCCGATACGCAAAGTAGCGAGAGAATTTAGGACCTGGGGCCCACAACAACATCGGATGAAGTTAGGACTGTCAGATTTGAAGGACGCGTGGCGCCAGATTAAAGCCGTCTCGGCGTTTCCCTCATCGCGTTTTCAAGAAGCAAGGATTAACTCCTTCCATTCGCGAACGCCGAAAGCGCTTTGGGGATAAGTGCGTAGTCGCATCCCATGGTCACTTGTGAAGGAAAAAGATGTTCAGGAAGGGCCGAAGATGTCATGCGTAATTCACAGAAGGAATCGCCGCAACCTCCAAGTGCCATTTGACCCGACCTCGGTTTTGGTTTTCGCTTGGAGTAAATGAAGGCAAAAAAGGGTGGGTGAAACCTCTCCTCATGCATTAAGTGTAAGGTATGGAAGGTTTGGCAAGCGGTCTACTCGAGAGGGTCCTGTGTACCCAGTTCTTCAAAGAAGCCATGCCGAGTTCTCGACCAGCCGGAGGAGGCCTGCACACGCTAGCTCAGCATTTACTGGCCCAGCTACTCCTCCCCTGCAGAGACCATGCGAAGTTAAGAAGACATCTGACGAAGGACTTCCGCCGAAATATTGATTGAAGAGATGCTACGCCTTGGAGGGTGAGCGCGCCTTTGTCGGGCAAACCCGCCCAAGTATATGTACTGAGTTTTGGTATTTTTGAAGGTATCGATGGTTGAGCAGAGCTCCCGGTTGTAAAGTTTTAACGAAGCACTGTTAATCTGGTTATGTATGGACTTTTGAGACTTCTTGCTTTATGAATGCCAGTTTCTTTCATTCCTATGTTTACACTGTGTTAGAGAAACTCAGAATTGGAGGGTCCAATCGAGCTATAGCTGTTATAGGATGATGTTGTAATGGATCACTGTAACAGTTGCGCTGTCTCTAATCAGTTCCTGTGATTTTCCCAGCGCTGAGTGACTTGGAATTGGAGGATCCAGTCAAGTCCCCTTTCAGTTCCTTGAGACCCTGAACCAAGCGGAGCTTGCATTCAGAGCCTTTCTTCTGCAAAATTCTGAAAGCCCGTTGCCTGAAGTAGTTTGTTCACCTTTCTTACTAAGTCTTCCATCTGTCCTTCTTTTAATCAACGCACTGGCTGAAGTTAGGTCGAGACCTCCTTTGTTACTTTCGTACCAGACCCAGTCCCTGAGTTAGAGTAATATCTCCTCGAGTCTTCATCTCCATTTTATCATCCCTTTACAAACAAACCGTGACATTAAATTGATGGGTGTCGGGCTCTGCTCCTGCAAGCAATCCAGGAGTGACTTCTGACGCTAACAGGTTCCTTCTCTTTTCCTTTTTCGAACTCTGGTTCCACAATCTTTCCTTTCATGATATCCAACACTTTATTCTTGGCAAGGATGAGGTCAATCCTTGTCTTCCATGCTATGAATTTATAGGCTCCATCTAACTTGTTCTCTGACTTCATAGAATAAGTCATGGATTCTTTGACTTGGTCAAACCCTAGATTTGACCAAAAACTCAAACTTGACGTCTTGGCTTGCTAAGAGTATCAGGAGATGCGCTAGGCTAAGGCACATTGATCTATCCGGAAATTAAGTCAATCCCTTCACTTAAGATTCCTCAATGAGAATATTAGGTTTTCTGCAACTACACCTGCTAGTAACCCTAGCGACAGTGCTATGGTGACTTCTCCTACTAGAAACCCTAGCGATAGATCTTCAACGAGCTTAATATCCTTACGGATATGTTTCCTTCCAGCGATTGGACCAAATGAAGGAGATGTGGGCCCATAACCTGTTAGAATATAATGGATGTGCTCGTTTTACCATTGACAATATCTCTATTGTCACCCAACCATAGGTCGAAGCCACCCTCCGAGCACCTTATCCTTGACAGAGAATCACTCCGGAAGAAAACCCTAGGCTAGATAGCCAAACAAAGAGTAGTGCACCTTTCCCCAAGGATAGCGCACCAACAAGATCCGATCAGATATTCAAAACCCTAGCCAAGAGATAGTCCAAGCCAAAATGTTACTGCTAGTTGCAGCAGCTGCATCGACAACTCTCCTCCAAACCTATGCACAAAACTAGGCACTGCAGTGCTGCTCTACAATTCTGAGATTGGCTTCCAGAATGAAGACTGACCTCCTGTATTTATACTAAATTTGGTTAACTCCCTGGGCCGACTTCTCATTCTAGGTGTCTGTCTATTCAGTATATATTAATTCTTTTGGTCGACTTCTTCTTTTGGAGGCTAATAACCTAATATAAATTATCCTCTAGAGCCGACATGTCTTCTAGGGTTATTGGCCAACTCATTATGGTTTATTCTTGCTTTTCGGAGTCTTATATTCTCGCCAGGTTTACACGTGGAGGTAAATACCTCCCTCATCTACCATAATATCAACAACTAGAACCGTTAGTGGACCAGTCAATTTGATTGCAGAAATCAGATAGAGGATTCAGTCAAATAGATAGTTAGAGTTGATTGACCATGTAGTTAATAACTATAATTGATAAGTAAATGTATGACATGTATGTGTGTGTGTGTGTGTGAGAGAGAGAGAGAGAGAAGAAGATTGTTTATCCATATAATTAAAGTGCATTTGATGGTTCTCCCATTACTTGTGTATTCTTCCATGTGTCTCTATGTGTGCTTATATATAATGTTGTAACATATGTCACTATGTGTAAGGAACTACTAGTAACCTCTCACACTTTCTCTCTGACTACAACATTGGTTATGTTGTTGGTAGTTATGAACTCAAAAATGTATAAAATAAAAGCATATGGATGTTAACCTTGGAAAACGTAAGAGAATGGTGGGAGTGAAAAATTAATAATTACATCAAAAATTATGCAAGTAGGAACCAATTGATGATAGCATAGGCACGCACACAGTTCTTCTCAAAAACACATGAACGATTTGGCTTGAAGCTTTTACGAAGGAACTATTTGAATATCTAACTCAATCACCTAATGCGCAAACTCACTCCAGATGAAGAAATGTTGGAAAAAAAATAAATGGAGGAAGAACAAACTCGAACGAGTGGTTTGAAAGAATCGTACATGATTATATTGGAGAACAATAAATTGAAGATAGATTTTCAGTGGAAATTGTAAAACAAAAATTCTACACTAGCTTGCACGATGGTTTCCTTTGCACCATCTCGTCCTTGCTGCATAAATTTCTATTAGACAAGGGAGTCAGATACATTGTCGAATACCGAACCCTGTTGGTCAATCCTATATCGAACTCAAATTGGAAAGAAAATAAAGAAGAGTGGGAAGAATTCCTTGAAGCCAATTGCAAAGATACAAGAGAAGCCTAGGCCTACTTTTTGAAGAAATGAAAACAACCAGAGCGAGAAACACCACCAACCTCGATTAAGTCGGTTTGTTGATGGGGGGTTGGATAATTCGTAAGATGATATAAGTTGAAGTTGATTGCACCAAAGTAGAAAATTTCTGAAGCTGGGAGGAAGATAATTGAAACAAGTGATGCATTAAGAGAGAACTTTGCACATAAAATGAAGACCTATAAACCTTCAAATGATATTCAAAGACTGGAGTGGGAAAAAATGAAAAAGAAGCGAGAAGAGTTATGAAATGAAAGGGATCCTAGAAGTTCATATTGGAAACCTACCCATGCGCAACAGTTCGTTAGAGTAGCCCTAGAGAGCACCCTGATGATTCCTGGGAAGAATACAAGCTTGCAAGTGAGTATGGAAGTTGATGACACCCATCAAGCAATTGACAAAGCCGACAGTATGGATATTGATGATTCAGGACCTGCGACTCAAAATTCTCCTATAAGAAGTCCTATCCCACATATCACAGACTTCCTCTATCAGAGACTTCATGTGGATACTCAATCCTTGAAGGTATGGTACTAAATTGACAATGATGGTAATATAATAGATATGCTTCTAATTAAAGAACAATAGAATATTCAAAAACAACCGGAGGATATATTCCTCCATATAAGAGATATCATGAACTCCACCCCCATACCTAATTTTCCTCTTGAAGATTCTAAATCAACATATAGTGAAAACAAATCGACACAACCTTTGAGAGGACGATTCGTAGAATATACATATAAAGGATATCGAAAAGATGATATAATCCCAAATAGAGAAAAAATGCAATTAGAACTATAATACATTCTAACTGAAGAACAACAAAAAATTGTATTAGTCGAGTCGAATATTCATATTTCGACTCCCTGAAGTAAAACTGTATCGACTTCCCATTCGGCTTCTAATCAAAATCTTGTAAAAATTTTGATTCATGGAAATTTGATCAATAAACGAAAGGCTTATAGCCTCACCATTTCACCAACACGGAAATATCTGTAACAAGTGTAACCTTAGCTCTTTATTGATGGGAAAAGACTTGACCAACCAAGCCACAAGTCGAGTCAACTCAAATAAAAATGAAGTCCACTACCCAGAAGTCAAGCCAAAGAAATGAGTTGGAAGGATTACAGGTCGAACCGGAGGAACGGTAAGTCAACCAAAGTCGGTTCGGCCAATGAAGCCAAACCGAATTAAAGAGAACCTGGTCAAGATGGGGTGGATTTTAGTCGACCAGAAATGATTGTCGGTTGAATGAGAAGATGAAATCAAAAAAGTGGGATGATCAATCGGGTTGGGTCAACTCATGATCACAAAAATTAATTAAAGCATGTATTCAACAACCAACCGTGAAGGGGAAACCTTGGAGACTTAGATTTTGTGACTAACAACTAAAGAGAAAGTGTGAAGGGAAAATTTGACAAACGACAACATGTAAAAAATGCTTGGAGGATGGACTCAAAAACCAACTATGTAGTAAATGTTTTGGGGCAATTTTGACAATCCACAGTGAGTCAAAACTTTTTGGAAGTCAAGTCTGGTAATCGACAACAGAGGAAAACATTTTTGGGGTGAAATAGGTAGTGGGAGAAATTGCAAAAATGTGTTTATGGCTCACGGGTAGCTAATGAATTCCTAGACATCCCCAACTTTCAATATATATGACGTCCATGATTTATGGTCAAAGGAAAATTCCCAACAAAGTCGAGAATGTGCCAACAACTCTAAAACAAAATTGGAAACCCCGAGTAAATAGAAATGACTCGGGAAGGATGGTTGTCTATTTCCAACTCAAAGGTCAATTTATGGCTATGGTTAAAGAGTTGTTAGTCTGGTTTAATGACCCACAGAGACCATATTAATACACAAGGAGCTCAAACAATAGTTGGAATGAATTTCTCTTCGCTAGATTGTATGCAAGTATCCATTAAATTACAATACACCCAATTAACCATTGATTAAATTATTTAATGCAAACAATTTCATCCATAGACAACGAAATTTAAATACGACTAACACACACACAACTCAGAATTTACCCTCGAAACCCAAACGGGAAAACCAACATTCATTTGGCTTTAGTCAAGCTTTTTATTATTCAGCAGTGGTCAAGTTACAGATTCTATGGTACATGTCTATGATCCTCAGTGACATTTGGGCAGCCTCTCTACACCATTCACATCAAAATTTCCCCTCTGTCATTATGGGGAAACATGATATAGAATGTTGAGTCGACCGAGAGGATAGTTGGAAGGTTAGGCCTCCCCAACGCTTCTTCTTTTCTCTAGTCCATTTCTCCTTATTTTCTTTATTTGTTTTTTTTCTTCCACATCTAAAGGTCTCATGAACATTTCATTACTCCTTCATGTACAACAATATGATACCTAACTTTCCATATATTACATACAAAAATGGACATCGATCAGGATGGAATGGGGCCCTTCATGCCAACAAGTCGATCTCCTTCTTCATCCACAACCTTAAACTTTGCCTATGTTGGTAATCTTAGAGCCCATGTTGATAATCTTAGAGCCCATGCCAATAGCCAATTTTTCTTTTTGATTCTTATTCGGATCACACCTCCCCGTTGGGAGGCTTTTGGTCCCCAAAATATTTCAAATATAGATGAGGGAACTTGCTTGCAATTCGGTTCCTCTCATACCACTTAACTTTCCTTGCAGTTTGTTCTTTGAGACCAATCTACCACATTTCTTTCTTTCCTCTCCAATTTATCTGCTCCTTATGTTGTAGAATTGTGTCTTCCTTCAACTCCTCAAGTCTATGAGGTGCAAGGTCTTCAACAGTCGAGAGAACATGATGTTATTCCTCCTCATTTAACATGGAGGGTTCGAAAAACTTCAAGTTTCCACATTCACCAATGTGCATGTATTCATATAAGGTGGAAGTTTCATCTTGAAGGCATTCCCATTCACTTTTTCAATGATCTCGAATGGTCCATATCTAAAGAGCTTGAGTTTCTTTGATTATCCTTGAAGTCGTTCCTTACATAGGTAGAGCCAAACCTTGTCTCCAACACAAAATTTATGATCTTCCTTGTGTTGATCATGCCCATCTTTGTACAAATGTTGGCTCTTCTTGAGAAACTACTGAACCCATAGATGTATATACATGATCATTTCCACGAATGTGCTTTCCTTCTGTTCTTCTCCTTGTAGTCCTTCTTCTTCCTTCTACTGTCCATAAACAATGTCAAATGGTGAAGGAGGTAAATAACCAAAACAAGTCTCAAAAAGAGACTTATTGGTGGAAGAATGAAGAGTTGTATTTTAAGAGTGTTGAATGTAGACTATATGCTCATCCCAAGTCTTCAGATGTCTGTTGTTGTAACCTCTCAACAATTGCACCAACGTCCTGTTTACTACCTCAATTTTTCCATTAGTATGAGGATTCAAGGTAGTGGAGTACTTCAACTTGGTATTTATTCTCTCCCAAAGAACTATCCAAAATATATCCAAGAACTTGTTGTCTCGGTCAGATATGATGGAGGTTGGCAATCCGAAGTGTACCTAGACATGGCTGAAAAATAGTTTAGTTGTTTCTCGTCCAAATATTGCCTTCTTATAGGGAACGAGCACACACATTTTGCTGAAACATTCTACCACAATGAAAAAGTATTCATGGCCACTATGATTCATAGGAAAACCTCCAACAAAATCCATGGATATTCTCTCCCAAGGCATGTTTGGTACTGGAAATGGCATGTACAAGACAAGTTTTTGGTTGCCTAGCTTGCTAGTGCTGCAAAGAATCCAACCTCTAACAAACTTTGCCACATTTTCCTACATATTTTGCCAATACACATACCATTTCAGATTCACCATTGTCTTTGTCACACCAAAATGTCTAGCAACCCTAGAAGTGTGTTCTTCTATCATCAACTAAACTATTTTATCCTGTGGTATGCATAGTTTGTCTAGTTTGTACAATAGCCCATCTTGGAGGTGGTATTCATTTCCTTCCATGATAATGACCACACTCTCCTTTAGATTCATGTAAACTCCTTTGAAATATTCGTCTCCCTCATAATCTTCACTCAAAATTTCATGAGTTAAAGGCTCAAGCTACATTATCATTCGAATTTTTGAAATCTTCTTTAGTGGTGGTCGAGAGAACATGTATACTAGTATGTTCATGACTCATTTCTTGTACTTAATCAATAAATGAAATTGTTGCAAGAAACCTAACCACTACTAATGCCTCACTTGTTGCATCTTGCTCTAACTTTGTAGACACTGAAGGGGCTAATGATCTCTGTGTATGATAGTCTCTTTTCCCAAGAGGTAATGCTTCCACTTCTTCACTACTTGTACATTTACAAAGATCTCCTTATCATACATGGGATAATAAAGAATTGCTCCATGAAACAAATATGAATGGTAGCAAACTTTCCTTCCTCCTTGCATGAGTACTGCTCCTAATGCATATCCACTAGAATTAGTCTCTAGCTCAAAAGGTCACTGAAAATTTGGCATGGATAACACTGGAGCATTGTTGATTTTCTTCTTCAAGTATTTAAATGCTCTTTGTTGTGTTTTACCCAAATGAAATCTCTTTCCTTTGGTGGTCACAACATGAAATGGTGTTTACATTGTGGAGAAGTTTACAATGAATTTCCTCAAATAATGAGATGCTCCCATGAAACTCTTGACCTCTGTCACATTGGTGGGAATAGGCCATTGGGTGATGGTTGCAAACTTCTCTGTATCTACCCTAAGCTCTCCTCCTCCAATCATGTGTCCAAGATATATCAAGGAGATCTTTCCAAACACACATTTATAAAGGTTGGCAATCAACCAAGACTTCCTCAAAGTCTCTAGTACCCAGGTCACATGTGAGAGGTGATCTTGCCAATTATTGCTAAAGATTAGTATGTCATCTAGATATACTATTACAAAAGAGTCAATGAAGGGGTGTAGCACATCATTCATGAGTCTCATAAACATTGCAGGTGCATTGCATAATCCAAAAGACATTATTAATCACTCATAAAAACCTTGTCTTTTTTTTTAACGTTGTCTTCCACAAGTCTTCTGCTTTGATCCTCACTTGGTGGTAACTTGATTTGAGGTCCATCTTAGTGAATAATTTGGATTGTTGCAGTTGATCCAACAAGTCATAAATACTTGGAAAATGATATCTATTCTTGATGGTGATCTTATTCAGGGAATGACAGTCAATGCACATTCTCCAAATTCCATTTTTCTTTGGCACCATTATGATGGGTGAACCACATAGTGATGTACTAGGTATGATGACTCCTTTCTCCAACAACTGTTGCAATTCACTTCATCTTCTTTGATGATGGACTACCTATACAACCCGATGTTAGGCAGTGGTGTCTCCAACAACAACTGAATCTGTTCAACCTCTCTCATGGGTGGCAGTCCCTAAGGCTCTTGAAATACTCCCCTATAGGATTCAATCAGTTGTTGTAGTTGTTGACGTTGCTCACCACTACATCCTTCCAAGGATTCCTTGATCTACAACTTGTTTCCTTCTCTTTGTTGATTTCCTTCTCTCATGAACAAAAAGACAAACGTATTTGTACTTCCCATGATCCTTGTTTTTTTATGAGCACTGATTAGAGAGAGTTTAGCTTTGTCCTTGTGTGCATTTATGGAATAATATTTTCCATCATTGACTAGTATATACTCATTCTCTCTCCATCCCACACGTAAAAAAATGGACTTCCCAAGATGACTCCACATATGTCTAGAGGAACCATATCTACAACTGCATCATCATCAAAGTTTTGATTGATGGAAAACTTAAATTTGCACTACTTTCTCACTTTCAATTCCTCGTCTTTCCTTACCCAACCCAAGGGGTATGGATGCAGATGATATTGATTCTCCATCCAAATATTCTCAACTAATTGTGCAGAGATCAAGTTGGATTGTGAACTTGGATCGAACAAACAATCCACCTTGCTTTGCTTCATGTGGATTTTAATGTATAAAAGTTTAGTCATCATCTTATCCTCCTTGTGATTGCAACCAATTAATGCCACCTCTTTCTGAATATTAGTGCAGTTAATCTTCCCTTCCGAGTTGGAGGTGCTATCCACCTGCTCCTTAGCATCCACTGATATTAATGCCTTCTTCTTCTTTTTTCTGAAAATATTTGGGGTGCTTCTTAGGATGCAATGTCCAACAATTCTCCTTAGTATGTCTCTTTAGATCACATCCTTTATATTTTTGGATGAAATATGTTCTTGTATTTTTTCCACAATATTATTCTCATTTCTCTTCTTCTTGTTTCTCCTTTATCTTTGTTTCTCTTGTGGTTCTACTTGCTTGTGAGAAGTTTGTGGATTTTCCTTGTCTCCCTCAAGGTATTGTTCTTGAATATTGATCTCTTCAATTGTATTTGGTCTAAATAACATCAGTTGTCTATGAATCTGAGGCACAAATTCCCCCAAATACTTGACTAACATGTCTAGAATTTTGAGAGAGACTCCCATATGAATTTCTCTCTTCCTAAACTCTGTCGTGAACTCCAACACTACTTGTCCTTGTCTCTTCTTGAAGTAATTCCATACTATTATTTGGTGTTCCTCATATCCTATTGGATAAAATTTATATTTTATCATGTCCTTGAAAACCTTCCAATTAGTCATCGGTGGATCATTTCCTAGTGATGTGCTTACTGCATCACTCTCCCACCACGTCGAAGCATGGCCTTCAAGCTTCAACTGAGAAAAAGAAATCTTTTGTTTTCCAGTTACCTCATGCACATTGAAGTATACTTCCATCTATCGTAGCCATTGGTTCATCCTGATAGCGTCCACTTCCCTACTAGTATAATGTTTGATGTACACCTTGGCCTCTACATGAAAAGGTACCCGTGTCTTGATGTAGTAGCTACACTCTCCCATATATGGCTCAATCTTCACTCTATCTCTAGCTTAGTTTCTTCCTTATTGGGGCCTTCATGACAAGCCTCTATTGATGGTGTTTCCTCGCTCTTTGTTGCCAATAATTGTGACACCATGGATGTCAATGTGGCCAAACCTTGCTCAAAACAATCCAACCCGACCCTGGGATCTTCTTCCTTTTCTTTTTCATAATGTTCCCCTGGAATTATTGACACTCTACTTTTTTCTATCCCTAATAGAAACTCTTGTCCCTTTCTTTTGTAATCACAATGGGTACTTACCATACACGTCTCATTAAATGTATTTGAAATTCTACTCTAATACCATATGATCCGTAAATGGGAGGCTTATAGTCTCACCTTTTCACCAATGTGGAAATATCTATAACAAATACAACCTTAGCTCTTTATTGATGGGAAAATACTCGACCAACAAAGTCGCAAGTCAAGTCAATCCAAATAAAAATGAATTCCACTACCCGGAAGTCGAGCCGAAGAAATGAGCTGGAAGGATTACAAGTCAGGTCGGAGGAATGGTAAGTCAACCAAGTCAAGTTGACAAAATTAAGGTCGAACAAGGAATCCAAAATTACTTAAAGAGAACTTGATCGAAATGGGGTGGATTTTAGTTGAGCTAAAATTATTGTTAGTTGAATGAGAAGAGGGGGTCTGCCAAAGAGGATGCTCAGTTGGGTTGGGTCTACCTATGATCACAACAATTAATGAACGGGCGGATTCAACAACCAACTGTGAAGGGTAAACCTTGGAGAGTTGGATTTGGTAACCAACAACTAAAGAGAAAGCATGAAGAGAAAATTTGACAAATGATGGTATGTAAAAAATTCTTAGAGGGTAGATTCAACAACCAAGTATGTAGTAAACGTTTTGGGGCGATTTTGACAACCCAAAACGAGTCAAAACGTTTTGGAAGTCGATTTTGGTAATCAACGACATAGGAGAATGTTTTTGGGGTGAAATAGGTAGTGGGTGAAATTGAAAAAAATGTGTGTATGGCTTACGAGTAGCTAATGAATGGCCATACATCCCCAACTTTTGATATATATGCCATCCATGATTTATGGGCAAAGGAAAATTCCCAACAAAGTCAAGAATGTGCCAATTAGAAACCCCAGGTAAATAGAAACAACTCGGGAAGGATGGTCGTTGATTTCCAACTCATAAGTCAATGCACAACTATGGTTAAAGAGAGGCTAATCTAGTTTATTGACCCACAAGGACCATATTAATAGATATTGAGCTCAAACAATAGTTGGCATGAAGTTCTCTTTGCTAGATTGTATGCAGGTAGCCATTAAATTAAAATACACCCCATTA
>ML791979.1:19637-39844 GCA_009831015.1 Picea engelmannii | reverse complement strand
CTCAGTTGCGCACAAAACTGAACCAAAACTTGGTGCCAAAGGCTCACCAACCTATACGTACATTTACATTTTAATTTACAATTGGGGTTCGAATTAGGGGTATTACAATCTATGTCTTAGAATAATAGGAAGATAACTGGAATCAACGAGATGAACAACATGATCCTTCACAAGTACCAATGTCATGTAGGTGAGTGGTACTATCTAATGCAACCTGGGAAGTAGTAGAAAAGAAATGATCCTCCTACAAACCCAAGGTATTCAAAACAAATTGTTGAAGGTATGAAGCTATGCCATGTGAATAAATGATCTAAAATTGAACATGGGAGACACCATTTGATTACCAATCATTGATGTATATTGTTTACAAGTGTGAGACAATCCACTGACAATGATAATGGGCATCAAGGTACCTAGTACATTATATCAAGTGTGAATGAATGAGATGACGTAGAACACTTATAAAATCTATCGATTAGGGGAAATTATTGTATTCCAACTATCAATAATGAGGGAACTTGTAGACAATGACTACAATACCCAAGGTATTGTAAATACTCTAGATATCGATCCCATAGAAATGAGTTGGAGTCGATGGGAAGAGATTTGCTGAAAGGAGGGAATTAAGGCATCCCTATCACCCAACATGAGAAAAGCATAAGGCCAAATATTTTGAAGGACTTAGATGAAAGATTGGGCAGACACGCCACTAAGTATGTATCTTGCATGCACCAAATGGAATAACACACATAAGAGACCCTCTGAGCAATGAACAATAATGAAAACCATTGGCAGAGGCAGGGAATTCCACCAATGAGTAAAATGGAATCCAAGGTAATGCATGAATCCCACAGTGTGAATACAGGTCTTGACGTCAAACACATGAGAAACCACTCAATCAGTGACCATTGATGAAATGTCATATGTTAAGTGAAAGGTAACCTATCAATGGTGAAACAAGGCACGAGGTGCTACTCTATGTCAAAGTCTTAGAGCAATGTGTCCAATTCAATAAGAGGTGACCCACCAATAAGAAGTAAATGAGGACCTTCTTTATTGGTACATGTATAAGAAATAGTTTCTTATTGATTCTAAGAAGGAATTGACAATGGGAAGGCCGATATAAAAAATTAGGAAGTCTGAGGAATTCACAACATAGGATAAAACTTCCCTTTAACATAAGAACAACACAAAAGTGACTTGGGCAACTTTGACTCAATAATGAACAATGACATAAGTCTCTAACACAGGAGGCATCAACAAAATATCCATAGTGATTGGAAGAGTAACAATTCAGAGGAGTAAAGACTCAAAGGACATGGTTTGGTTTCCTAAATCCATAGTAAAAAACAAATTTGTTGAGACTAAGACTCAAAACTAGTGCTTTGTTCAAGGGTGACATGACTGAAAATTGTTGCCAAACATAAACAAAGGACTTGACTCTTTCCAACCCCTCTTTTTGTCATATTTGATTTTGATTTTATTTTTCATATTATAAGAACCTAAAAAGGAATAAAAGAATGCTAGAATACAATGGAGAAAATAACAGTTGGAGGAAAGCAAACAAGTTCCAAGTGTACGAAACATACCTATGCTCAATGCAAGGAACACATGCATGATATGGACACTTGGGGGAATGTTTCCTCCAGGGATACACCGTGTCAAGTTGAAAAGGAAATAGATGCAAAGGTTGGAAATTGAAGACAATGCATAAGAAACATGCAATAAGAAATCAAGTTGAAGCTAACATTAGGATCAAATGTGCAAGCGAGAAAATGCAGTGCAGTATTATAACTCAACAATGGGAGCCCCATCAGCGTTGACCAGAAAAGGATTTAGAATAAGTCATGAGGCTTAATCACATATTCATGGTGGGAATAAATAGGGATCTTGAGTCTATATTGAACTTCATCATGGGTGCCAAATGACTAGCAAGGCACTAACTAGGGAACCCATGAAAAGGGAAGGATCTACCATGTAAAGTACAACACTTCTAATCAACAAGGAAGGTTTGTGTCACAATTTAGTGGGGTCAACTGTAAGGAAAATATTAAAACAAAATTGATAATGAAAAGTGCAAGGTGAAAGTGCCATATCCTATATGCCAGTTATTGGAAACAATACTTGTCAAAAGAGCCAAGTGCGGACCATAATGTTGAAAAAATGCTTAAAATCCACCTTTGTTCGTCATCAAACCTAAAAAATTTCAAATTCAAACTCCATATAAAGGTTAGGGATTAGTCCATCAGGAAAAATTAACAATGAATTCTCCAAACTATATAAAAGTGGGTAATAAAAATGTTGAAATAGTGAAAAACTTGGAGGATTGCCGAAGTGTCTCCCATAAAAAACACAAATCGTCTGGACCAGGTAAGAGATAATATGTATCTCTTAAATTTCAACCATACAATTTTAACTTTTGGTCAAAAATTGAGTTGGAAAAGTCGATTTAGATGCATGGGCATCACATATGTGCTCTTCCCACTCACAGGGTGCATATGAGATGCTCTATATGCTCCTAATATTGAGGTAGGGAACATATGTATGCACCTATCCTTAAGATATGCAACATATAAGTCTGTAAGGTTATGAAAAATACTTGCTAACACCAAATTTTGATGAATTGATGCAGGATGGTGATAGTTTGGAGAGAAAGGGAGCATGAGGAAATTTAAAACCAACTGGTAGATGACCTAGAGGCAATGAATGCACTCCATAATTGTGGCTTATTGAAATTATTCATGTTGGAAAATATGAGGGATCAAAAGCAGCTGATGCAAATGTTAGTAGGATACTAGAACCTAGAAAATTATGCTTTTATGCTGGATAGCCAACCTCTTAAGATAAATGTTGAGGTGACATGAAAATAGATGAATACATTGTCACATACTCTGCCCCAAGTATTCATAAAGTGGGTACTCAAATACCCATCAAGAATATCGAGAGTCTCTGATTGAAAATAATCATATTTACTATTTCTTGAGTACTTGGATCCACATCACTGCATCAAGTATCATGCCCACAAATGTTCTATGGGGTGGAATTCTTCCATCCAATGGTATTTTATTGGTGCACAACACTTTTGGATTCAAATGAAGACTCAACTCACAGAGTGTAAGTTGGGTAAGGTGAATAACTTTGGCTATAGGAGAATCTTGTGCTCCTTTTTCTTTGAGTGGGTGCCCAGATTGATTCCATGGGTGGGACTTGGACAAGCAATTTCCTGAGAGCCTCATATGGGAAATTGGTTAGACTTGATGCAGAGGTTGGGAAGTGGGTGTGCCATTATCACGTTCGATGATGATTTCTTCGCAAGGTGGTATTAACAATCATCACTATTGATGATTACACCTACGTGGGGATAAGCAACTGTAGGGATCTAGACATGCCTCTTCCTCCCAACACTTCCTTTGACAACATAGGTATGCATTTTGTGTTATTCAATTTTTTTCTTTATATTTTTATTTTAAAATGAACTTAAGAGATAACCAAAAATAAATATTTTATGTGTGGACCGTTTTTAAAATAACTTTTTGAATGTATAGAGGTTGGACCAGTGATACTGGAAGGCTACCCCAAACAAAAATGCTGAGGTAGGGGTGAAGACCATCTTGGGGGTGATGCAGAGAGATTTTTACAACATGTGAAAATGAACTTGGAGGGACTTACCCACCAAGTGTCGATGGCATAGATTGAGGATCTATCGGAGATGATGGAGTGAAAGGTAGTCGAGGTACCTTGAGTGTAATTTTGAATTTTTTGGTGTTTGGAAAACACTATCATTTGTTATCATGAAACTCATGCAGGAGCAAGGCCTTCAACCTAGACATATGTACTATGTAGTACCAGATAGTTATATGTATATAAGGGGCTCAGAGCCCAGTTTTGTAAAGATAGACCACATTTTGTACTTGATGACACTGAAATAATATATATACAATTTTTTTTCAACTTTTAATTACATATATAATTACATAGTATTTACATACATGATTATAGTTCGGGAATGAAAAATATGTCAATCCAATATGTAATTATCTAGCGCATCTGATATGAAAAATACTTAGATGTTAATTAATATTTAATTCAAATAGACATCTAACTTGATTTCGAAATAATAATGATCGTTTGACTGATTGAAAAATACATGTGAAATTACTTATCTATCCAAATTAACTTTAATGATAAACAACTTGCAAATAATTGAGAGAAATAGAACAACAATAATATGCCAGATACATAAATTTTTTAACAGAGTTCACCCAATTCGGGCTACGCCTCAGGGTCTATTTCAAATTGAGACCTATTTATTAATGCTCAAATTCTTGTGTTTTACAATGACCTTTTTACATGTTGCTCAAACTTAGAAACATAGTGCACCATTGAATTCCTTGTAAAATTTCAAGAAAAATGAGTATAAACTTCATATAATTCCATTAAGGAATCTCTTGGCATGCATTATAGTGCAATCCCCAAGTATTTATACCCATCGACACGAACTTTGAGACCAATACCCTGTTCTCTACAATTGATGTCTCGTCACCTCAGTCCACGTGCAAATTAAGTAGGGTGAAATCCCTAATAGGATATTGAGTTTAATATATATACCTTGGAATAAAACACACAGTTACATTGTAATACATATATCATGGGTAGAATTCTTATCCCTCGACCCTTTTTCCGCCCATTTAAAAACTTCAACAAACTTAAAAATAAGTCACCACATTCATGGTTAAGTAACATGCAATGGGTATAATGGTATGTCGTTAAATTATTAAGCGAGAGACCTAGGTTTGATCCTCCGGGATCTCAACCATAATTTTTGAACAACCTTAAATCCATAAAAAACCAATGGGAGGATGCCATGTGGGAGCCTCTCATTGGTCCATCATTGCCATGTGTCAATATGCAATTGGTCCACCTGTGATATACATATGCCATGTCACCTACTCAGTCAGACTATGGTGTGCCATGTGGTGATCCACAATGTTTCCATGTCAACACTGTACAAATGTACAATTTTTTCACGTGTCACCCTTCCAGTGGTAACACGTGTTACCTTGACTTTGACTTTTTTCTCTATTGACCTGAACTTTTATCGGCCATAACTTTTGCATATGAACTTCGTTTGAGGTGATTTTTGTGTTGTTGGAAAGATATGGCTGAACTCTACTCAATGAATTCCTTTTAGAGAAAATTTGAGACTATCAATTTTTGAGCATTTTTGGATCCTCCTGGACCTCTATGAGCATTCCAGATCCTCCTGGATCATTCCTCCCCATTGGAATCATTTTGGACCACTGAAAATTTTAATTACTAAAAAACTAAGTGAGGGTAAAGCTCCTTCACCTTTACGATCTCTATCCACTTTACTTTTCTTGGTTTAACCCATTTAATACCAACTCTAAGATATTCCACATCCCCTCGCTGTGAATTCATTATTTTTTTGTCAATAATAACATCTTCGTGAAGCTTGTCTAAGTATTCTGGAGAAAAATCATCAATTGTCGGAACATGGATACTTTCATCTTCATCCATAATCATAGGAGGCTCATAAAGTTTCAAATTCTCAACATTCACTACTCAATACATTTTCATGCAGGATGGTATATCTAAAAGAAAGACATTAGTATCAATCTTTTCTAAGAAATTGAATGGAACATATATAATTGTTTTGAGATTTTTACCTTCACCCTTCCTTCTGTCCTTGCCGATTTTTACCTTCATGCCTAGCCTTATATTTGGCTTGGACCTTCTCCAATTATTCCTATACTGCTTGATGTACCTGCTGGATCCTTTGAATGAACCTTTCAACTTTATCTGTATCATTCTATCCATTTTATTTACGTGCTTCTCCAAAATAAAAATCCATAGGTGATTTAGGAAACTATCCCAAACACCATGATATGTAAACATACTTGATCACCAACATGAAACTGATGATCAATCCGATGTTTATCATGCCTAGCCTTATATTTGGCTTGGACCTTCTCCAATTATTCCTATATTGCTTGATGTACTTGTTGGATCCTTTGAATGAACCTTTCAACTTTATCTGTATCATTATATCCATTTTATTTACGTGCTTCTCTAAAATAAAAATCCATAGGTGATTTAGGAAACTATCCCAAACACCATGATATGTAACCATACTTGATCACCGACTTGAAACTGATGATCAATCTGATGTTTATCATGCCCAGCCTTATATTTGGCTTGGACCTTCTCCAATTGTTCCTATACTGCTTGATGTACTTGTTGGATCCTTTGAATGAACCTTTAAACTTTAGTGTATCATTCTATCCATTTTATTTACGTTCTTCTCTAGAACAAAAATCCATAGGTGATTTAGGAAACTACCCCAAACACAATTCAAAAGGAGTTCTCTGAGTAGAATAATTCATGGCATGATTATAAGCATGTTGTACATAGGGAAACTTCTCATACCACAACTTAGGATGTTTGTTGCAGTATCCTCGAAGTAAATGTATCATTGTTCTATTTACCACCTCTTTCTAACCATTTGTTTGCGAATGAAAAGTTGTTCTCTTCTTTAATTTAGTGTCCATCAACTTCCATAAATGAGACCAAAAATTCCCCGAGAAGAGAGAATCTCAATATTATATAATAGATGTAGTCATCCCAAAATGAACCCATACATTAACAAAGAACATATTATGTGATGTTTTTTCAACTGTGACCTATTTCTTGCATGACATTAAAATACACATCTTACTGAATATATCCATGGCGACATATAAATATTCGGAAGAACCACAATATTCTTTCATTAATATTATTAAGAATGAAAAAGTGAAGTCGAATGATACCCTCATAAGCTTTGATGTTGTCTCTCTATTCACAAAGATCCCTCTTAACGAAGCAATCCTGGTTGTCAAAGAGGTAGTTGATCCCGAAACAACGAAACTAGCTGAGGTATGTCTTTGTTCCACATTCTTTAGCTATCAAGGAGAATTTTATGAACAAACTAGTGGCGTAGCAATGGGATCTCCACTTTCCCCCATTGTTTCCAACCTTTACATGGCAAACTTTGAGAAGAAATCCATAGATTCCTATCCCCTGAAACCACTAAGATGGAAATGATACGTTGATGATACTAATGTACTTAGGCCCCATGGGAAATAAGAGATATATAAATTCTTCCAACATCTTAATAATCTGTCCGAAGACATTAAATTCACAATGGAACTTGAAGATAATGGTAGCATCCCATTCTTAGACATACTAATCAACAAGAAAGAAGACGGTAAACTTGGACATTCAGTCTACAGAAAAAAGACCCACATTGAAAACTACCTTCATGCCAGTTCCCATCATCACCCCACCCAAAAATTAGGAGTTCTTAACACCTTATCCATAAGAGCCATAAGAATTTCAGATAAAGAACACCTAGAACAAGAGAAAAATCACCTTCACAAAGTCTTCAAGAGCATAGGTTACAAAGAAAAATAGATTGAGAATGCAATAAGGAAAGCCCTAGAAAGAGAAAATAATAGACCTCAACAATGAAACAACCAAACCCCGAGGCCAATTGCTTACCTCCCTTACATCCAATGAGTTACTGATAAAATTGCAAAAATATTGAATAAGAAAGAGATTAAGACCTCATTCAGACTGCTTGATACCATCAAACAGAAAATGAGATCAGTAAAAGACAAACTTGACCAACATAATCGAAAAGAAGTATACACAATAGAATGTTTGTGTGGAAAATGCTACATTGGAGAAACATGCCGCTCTTTTCACACCAAGATTAAAGAGCATGGTGATGACATTAAGAATGAATGAAATCACACCTCAGCATTAGCCAAACACTCTCTCACAACAAATCATCATGTATACTTAGAAGACAACAAAATATTAGCAAAAGAAGACCACCTCCTTAAACGACGAATTAGGGAAGTTATCGAAATCATCAAGAATCCCAATAACTTAAACAAAGACAATAGTTTGGAGATTAGTGATAGTTGGATCCTGCTCATTCGGGAAAGAAGATAGTGAAAGCTTGATCCCTAGGACTTAAGAGCTTGCAACAATTTCTAAGGTTTCAATACTAGGTTTCAACCTAGTTTCTCCCCTAGACTATTAAAATTAAAATTAATCTAATTTAATAACTAAACTAACTTAATTAATACCAATAAACATCATTAATTCTTTTTATGATTTCTAACCTCAATCTCCTATAATATTTGTTACCACTATTAAAATTAATCCTAATTTAAACCTAAACTAGCATAAAACATTAATAATAGTATCAATATTAATTAGATTATCAAATTAAAATAAAATTTTTACCTTACCTTCCTCTTATCCTCATAACTTACCACTTAATATATTAATTAACAATTTTTTTTATTAAATACTTCACTTTGTTTTTATCAATACAAGATAAAATTTATTATTAAATATTTTAGTAAATCCTAGGGTTTCTCATAGCCGACATTTAGGTTTCCTCCACTCCACTTTAGTATTTATTAGGGTTCCTCTCTTGTATTTTCCTCAGGCTTTTATGTCCTGAATATGGATGCCGTTCTGGATCCGAAACGTCGACAAACAATAGAGAATATTGTGGTTCTTCCGAAAATTTCTGAAAAACAAAACTCTCACCACAGAAATCTAAACTATCAGACATATAAATAATCATGACCCGTTCTAGACATCGAAAAACCTCCTACAAAATCCATGGAGATAATTTCCCATGGATGAGAATGTAATGGAAGTGGCGTATATAATCCCAACTTTCTGTTGCTAGGCTTGGTTGTGGCACACATAACACGTCCTTTTATATACTTGGAAATTGTCTCATTCATTCGAGGCCAATACAAATATCTTTGTAACTATGCTACTGTCTTACCAACCCCAAAATGACCATAAATGAGAGATGTATGAGCTTCTCTAATTACATTTTCTCTTTCGTCCCTAGGTATACAAAGATTTCCAAGATGATATAATAAATTGTCATGCACATGATAATCTAACTGCTGATTTCCATGAATTAAATCCATATAGACATATTTAAAATCATGATCCCTTTTATATTGTTCAACACAAATTTCATGAGATAAGGGATTATACCTTAGTATTGTAGATGCATTGATCACTAGTCTTGATAACATGTCTGCAACCTTGTTATGAATACCTTTCTTATACTTAATAACCAAATGAAATTTCTATAAGAAACCCATCCACCTAAAATGTCGGGACTATTGTAGCTTGGTATGTGAATGCAAATACTATAATGGTTGATGATATGTATGAATTGTTGTCTCCTTTCCCATTAAGTAATGCTTCCATTTCTTCACACTTTGTACCAATGCATACAATTCCTTATCATATGTTGCATAGTTAAATACTACTTGAGTAAAAGTATCATAATGATAACATATTGGTTTACCTTGTTGCATCAAGACTGCTCCATGGCATATCCACTTGCATCAGTTTGAATCTCAAATGGTTGTTTTATATTTGGTAGAGACAAAACTGGTGTGATGCTTATCTTTTCCTTCAATGTCTTGAAGTATTTATGTTTCTTGCCTCCCCATTGAATACCTGTTTTACACTTGTTAATGCATGCAATGGAGCTGCTATGAAAGATAAATTAGCAATGAATTTCCTCTGGTACTGTACTGCTCCTAAGAAGCTCCTATATTTTGTGGTATTAGTTGGCTTCGGCCATTTCACAATAACTTCTACTTTTGCAGGATCTATCTTTAGCTGACCATTCCCTACAATGTAACCCAAATATACCAGATAAGTTTTGCCAAAATCGCATTTAGACATCTTGATATACAACTTCTCCTTCTTCAAGAGTTCAAAGACTATCTTGACATGCATTATATGATCTTCCCATGTTCGACTACATATCAAAATATCATCTAAGTAGACAATGAAAAAGTCATCTATGTAAGGCCTGAACACATCTTTCATTACCTTCATAAATTTCATAGGTTCTTTGCATAAACCAAATGGAATAACCAACCATTCAAACAATCCATGCTTTGTCTTGAAGGTGGTTTTCCATATATTGCTTTTTGCAATTCTGATATGATGGTAACCACTTCTCAAGTCCAACTTAGTGAAATAAAAAACATTCTTTAATTGATACAATAAATCATCAATTCTAAGAAGAGGATATTTTTTCTTTACTGTAATCTTATTCAATGCTCGAAAGTCAATACACATCCTCCAAGTGCCATCTTTCTTTGGAACTAATACAATAGGATATCCACATGGAGAGGAACTTGGCCTTATGATTCCTTTATCGAGCAACTCCTGAACTTTCTTCTTTATCTATAGATTCTCTAGCATTGATGAACTATACATACCAATGTTAGGAAGAGGAGCATCCTACTACAAATAGAGTTCATGTTCAACCTCCCTCTTAGAAGGTAACCCTGTAGGTTCCTGAAATAAATCATCATAATTAGATATGATTTTGACCAACTCTTGTTTATGATATGGATCACAACTTGATAAAGCATCGGATATATATTCTTCTTTTTATTTCACTATCACGAGGACAAAATATTTACTTTCATTCATGAGTCTCTTCATCTATCCTATGATCACTAAAGAAACATTAGTTTTAATATGATGAGCTCTGACAACAAATTCAATCCTATATTTGAAAAGGTGATATTTATTCTCTTCATGATAAAATACAACTTTCCAATCAAATAGATATGGACTACCCAAGACATTGCCACAAATGTCAAGAGGTACAACATCTAACTCAACCTCATTAAATAATTTGGATGTAATTGCAAATATGATCTTACACTTCTTCATTACCTGCAACTTAGCATCTTCACACACCCAAACTAATGGATATGGTTTTCTATGAGGTGTTTCATTTAAACCCAACTTCTTAACAATTTCTTCAGATATTAAGTTAACTTTAGATCCACTGTCAAACAAAGTATCTATATTTGTATGATTGACTACAACCTTGACATGAAAAAGCTTGCTTCTTTTCTTTTGATCAATAACACTTTCCAGTTTAGCAGATTTAACTGAAAAATTAAATTTGATAGTAGATATACCTTTGATTCCTATTTCCACGATCTTAGATTCATCTCCTGAATCATATCCTAGATCTCGTTGAAGTGAGGCTGATCCAGGTGGATCTCGGTGGAAAACCACCTTTTCCACTAAATCAACATTTCGAGCCTATGGTTTTGATAAACCATGATATTCACCCTTTTGATGGGGAATGGAATGTAATACGATCTTTATTTGTTAATTACAGAAATCATGTAATTATTTCCTAGTGGTCTTATGTACATGCCTACAACATAACATGAATGCATTGGATCCCATAAGAACTCTGCAGTTACGCACGCTTGGGCTAGAGTAGTAATGGGATGGGTGACCACCCAAAAAGTACTAGTGTTTTACATGGCTATGGAATTTTATAAACTTAGATTAATTTATCCCACATGCATCATGAGAATTGTTATCCTCTCACTCTCTCATATATAATTAAGTTGAAGGAGACCTTTTAAGCATGCAATGGAGTGTGATGTAAAGCTTGTTGTGAATGAAGCGTAGCCAACATCTCTTTCCTTTTAGAGATAAGCTACCCCATTCTGCCAATTTTTGTTCTATAATGTTTTTGTCTTTTATTCATTAATAAAAATTGGGTTTCAATATATTTTTGTGTTTCTTGCAATATCTATGTGTATTTCCTTTTTATATCTTTACTATATTTCTGTCTTCATGCCATTCCAAAAATAATTCGTATCAGTGGTATCAAAGCAGTCCGCTCCTTGTCATTTATCAAAGAAGGTCCCCGACGAGGTCAAGGTATAGAGATTTGGGTCTTGAGCTAGTTTTTCTTGAGGACAACCTATCTCACTAGCCCAAGCAACCTCCCATGGTGGAAGAAAAGAGATATGGCAGAGAAGGAGATCCTTTCAATACGTTGCTAGAGGAAGCCCTCGTGTGACATAGGAACGAGATGATGGACAAATTTGCTCAGATTCTTCGAAGACTGCTGATGGCGACGACTGAGGAATATTCAACAAACAACCATTTCGGAGGTGCAACACCCTTCAAGGTATAAGTCAATTTTGATATCCCCTTATTTGAATGCCAGATAGATGCGGATGATCTAGAAAAATAGTTGAATCTAATAGAAGGTTATTACTCTGTCCAAATTTTTTCCAATAGTGAAAATATCACCTTCGCGCTCCTTAAATCCATTCCCCATGTCAGAGCTTGGTGGGAAGGTTATTGGGAGAGGTACACTGTGAATGAATCCAAGAGAGAACCCACTTTGGAAGCCTTTGTAGATTCCCTAAAGGAGGAGTTCTACCCTTTCAGAAACTATGATGACCAATACATGATATGGATGACTTCGCGTCAGAAAAGAGATCATATGGTGTCGGAGTACATTAACATATTTCATACCTTGTGCTCAAAGTTGGGTATCAAAGACTTTGAGCGACGCCTGGTTTTAATGTATTGCAGTGGTATGCATAGGTACATCCAAATAGATATGGATTTCTTGGACATCTGCTCACTAGGAGTTTCTTATCAATATGCATTCAAAATTGAGCAGATATTCAAGCAGCAGAGTAAGCGGGAGTTTGAGTCTGCAAATACGCAACAGTCGAAGTATGGTAAAAACAAACCTAACTCACATATAAACCAACCTCAAGACAACCGTCCCAAACCACAGGAAAAGAAGGATAATGGGAAGATGAATAAGGAAACTCAAAAGTGGTGTGACTTCCACAAAATACCTTGGCACAACATCGATGAATGTCACTCGAATCAGTCGTTGGTAACCAAGATCAAAGGAACAAAGCCAAGCCCCAACTTAGAATTTGATTTAGAAAATAATAAAAGTTGATAGATCATTGATGCATAACCCATTGCTACTATCACAACCAATATAATTCAACCAAAAGAACCAGAGGATCCTGAGGAGGGGGAGGGGAGCACATCTTCCACTCATAGATGTGGGTGAAGGGGACCCCACTTCATTTCATTGTTGATAGCAGAAGCCAAAATAACCTCATCTCAGCAAAGGTTGTCAACCAATTGGATTTTCTTACAACACCACACCCACATCCATACAACATCGAGTGGCTTCACCAGGGACAATATCTTCATGTCATCCAATTGTGTCTCCTATCCTATGACTTCAATCCCTTCAAGTATGAGGTATGGTGTGATGTTGCCCCACTGGAATTATGTGATGTTTTTTTAGGCCAACCATATATGTGGAAGATTTATGCTATTTATGAGTCTCAGCCATGTATTTTCATTATTACTCTAGGGGGTCAGCTCTACAGGTTACCAGAGGTAGTTCTGACTACTGTCCCACCAAAAAAATGTCGCAAAGTAATCTCTCATATCACAAAGTTTAGAATTTTAATGATCTGGTCAGAAGGTGAATAAAAGGACACTGCAACCACTACAACCTAAACCCAATAACTTTCTATCCAACAAAAGAAGATCAATAATATTGTAGAAGAGCACAAAAATATTCTTACTATACCTATAGGGGTCCCTCCACACTGCCTAGTCAAGCAAATTTATAACATATCCCTTCATGCTCTTCATGCTCTTCATGCTTCATCTTCATTGACAGATTCCTCCCATATTCAGGGATAACATGCAGCTATATTGGTTGAACAGATCCAACCCATCCAAAAATAGGCTCATGACAACCTTAAACAAGCTAAGCAGGACGACTTCTTCAGTAAGGAAAGCATCTCACCAAGATTCAGATTCATCAAAAGCTTCCCTAGGAAATTAAATCAATGGGGACCATTTCTTCTTAAGGGTGGAGGAATGATCCAAGTGGATCTCGGTGGCCAACCACCTTTTCCATTGAATCAACGTTTTGAGCCTATGGTTTTGATAAACCATGATATTCACCCTTTTGATGGGGAATAGAATGTAATACCATATTCATTTTTTTATTATAGACATCATGTAATGATTTCCTACTCTAATTGTTACACACCTACTCTAATTATTGGGAAACTAAAGCATTCAAGTTACATGAAACAACCAATGAAGCCATTTCATCATTTTTTCAACTGTTTGAAGTTTTGAAATGTTCTTCCTTAAGCACCAGAGATAATTCTTACTTGAAGGCGCGTCAAAGAAACATTTGGAAATACACTTTCCATTGAAGAAATCAATGAGCCTAGGCCAATTTTCTACTTGCAGACAGGCTGCAAATGGATCCTGAAAAACATCATCAATACTTGCCCCTGCAACATTGCTTTGTGTAAAAAGGAAAAGTATTGCATTAGGTCCTTCATCCACTGTTCTTGGTTGTTGTATGGCTTTTTGATTCTCTGATTCATCCTCAATGCATATGGCCTTGGTCCACTCCTGGTCATGAGGTGTATTAGGAAAAAGGCTCAGTGATGCTTGTCTTTCTTTAATTTCAACCTTTCTCATATGATCACATGGAATTTGATCTTGGATGCTTGATGAAACTGAGCTTGTGTCTTCAAGAGGAATAGGGGGTTGATAGGGCAGTTCATCACAATTAAAAGTGCTTGGGAAACTAAATTATTCTATCTTATCTTCTGATTATGAGGGATATTCATCATAGCTTGGCTTATGGTCCCAATTTCTCAGTTTTTCACCCTCTAAAATTGGATTATCATCTTTTTCTTCTTTTTCAGCAACAAAAATATGACATGAGGGTTGAAACAAGCTATTGTTTCTTTGATGGGAAGGGTTATTTTCTGATATAAGGTCTTCAACATATTGTTCATGGAAATCATCTTCATAATCATCATACAAAGGTGAATCAATGACCATTTGACTATTAATGGMTGAGGGGATTAGTACAATAGCTGGGACAACTGGTTGCTCAGGGAAAACATCCTCATAGTCATCAAAACTTGGMAAATCATGTCACATTGGTTCATTAACAATAGGAGGGACTGATAATCTATGAATTTGGTCATGAAAAGCTGCAACACTATGCTCATGATGAAMTAWATCTGAATCTAAGATGACCTCTTGACTTAAAGAATCAAGAAAAGGAGGAGATAAGGAAATGATGGACTRTCCATATTGATCTTTCTCTTGGGGACGYAAATTTTGACATGAATGATGAATTTGTTCTTCAAATTTAGGAAAAGAATTATGAAACTCATCATCTAAGTCATTCTCTCTATAATCATCCCCTTCACCATCACTATTAGAGGAATCACTTGCTGAATCTTGAATATATGATGCATACCCCTCACAACAATTCTCAAAAATTCTTTCAGCTGGATAAATTATCTTGCAATGAGAATAAAAAACATCATGAAATCCCTTCAAAGAGGAAATACTAGAAGCAGGGAGTGTTCTATACCATTGCCTCGCATCACCTTCCAATGAATACATGAACATTTTCATCAATATATCTTCATGATGGATGTCAAGATGCTGCATCAAAGCATGAAATTCATGAACATGCTCAAAAGGGTTGTCATCATCACCTTCATAAAATATGGGCAACAGATCTTTCCATTCATCAATTTGAGGTACAAGATGTGGATAACCATCTATGGCTGAGAAATTGAGTAGGGCAAAGCTCCTGGCCTGGATAACCTTCATAGCCATTTGATTTTTCTCATCCCTAGTGGAGTCACCAACATATTCTGAACAATGGAGTCGCCATGGTGAATGTGCAGTCTTGAAGGTTTCCAACTTCAATCACCATCTAAGATGGATCTGTACAACGCCGTTCTTCCCAGGGAGCTTTTCAATCTGCTCAAATCCATCCCCGACAACGGCACTAAAAATTTTAGCATGGAAAGTCACACTTTGACTTCTAAAGTGTAAGCTCAGCACCCATCATAATGTAAAAGATAATTTTTTTTTGAATAGGTGGATCATCAAGATGGAGAAAGAAAGGGAGAGGGAAACAAACTATAGATCAGTAGGCTACACTAATGGGCAATGGAGTCACAAACATCCTACTCATCGAAGGCACACAAGATGCTCAATAGAAAACACGATTATATGATGATAGGTGGAAGAATGAAGAAGGAAAACATAAGATAGAATGTTCACTAAAGAAATGTCCTCACAATTTAATGAATCAACAGATACTTGAATATAAACAATGACTGATGGGAAAAATACAACAGATCCTCTGCTGCTTAGGGATCCATAAATCATTGACAACCTTTGATCCTCAAATATGCAATATATTCAAATAAGAAGAAATATAAAAGAAGAGTTACAATCTGAAATCACATCTCTCATGAGTATCCAATAGAAGTAATGCTTATAATAAAAAAATTCCCACATGCTTACAAATGAACACACACAAGAAAACTGCCTACTCCTACTCTCTCTAGCCTCTCTTGGCTCATCCATCCCTCCTCTTCAAGAGATATCTCCTTCTTTAAATAGACAATAGCATCCAAATGAACTAAGGAGTTCGAATCCCATCTCCTCCCTTGGATTCTATGCCTTGGAGATAGGTGGCAACAGTCAAAGAGACAAAAATCCAACAAACTGTTGATTTTCAGGAATTTGTTGGAAGTCATTAATAAATTGTTTCCACCTCATGCATGAGGCCTTTGCTGGAGCTAAATATTAGGTTAAAGTGTCCCTTGATATCTAACTGATCCTTTAGAATCCATTCGAACTCTCCTTGACATGTGGCAACCTCCCAACAAGGCGAATATCAAAACCGTGACCGCTATAGGAAATTAGTACGCAACACCACTGTGCAAAATACGCAACACCTACTTCTATATCTGATATCTCTCAAACCAAAACACATTTTGAAAAAGTGAGAGAGGTTTTTGTTACTTGGAATGTTATTAACAAAAAACTCCTCCAGTTTTCAAAAATACATCCTCAACTGTTCATAATCCAAGTTTTAAAATAGTGACTCAAAACTGGCAGAATAACTCTGCACAATTTAGCCTCTGCCAGAATATTGCGCAGCGCCTGTCGGTAGCGCCCGACTGTGTTTCTGCATGCAATTCGGTAGCATAAATCCATGGGTGATTTTATGCTTGAACTTGGATATTGGGAATAACTCAATATAATTTCAATTTTCCCCAAAACAAATAAAAATCCCATAACAATTGTATTCATTTGCCAAAATGAATAATGAAATGCAGATTCTGTTCTCTGTGAAATATTGGGTTGCGCTTGTAGGTAGCGCCACTTATGCAACACTGAGGCATAAACCAATCTTGTGCTAACACCTCCAAATAATGAGAGACCATTATCCATCCTTTCTGGGTCATAGAGTCTTTAATTGGTGGTAGGAGATCATAATTTCTTAGGACTGTTTCTTGCTTCCACGCATCTTCCCAAAAAAGAGCTCATTGACTATTTCAAGCCTCCCTGAAATAGTGCTCATGAACCAAATCTCGATTACTCCAAGAATTTTTCCAAATTAAGGATCCTTGACATTTTCCTTCCATTTGAACTAAGTATTCCTTCAATATATTGGTGGCGTACTTATCTCTCCAAAACTTTTCCCACTATTCACTTGGTCCCTTTAACCAATGCCACTAAATTTTTGCAGTTATAGATATTCCCATGAGGAGAGGATCATTGATACCTAGATCTCCTATATTTTTTTGGGAGCACACCTTCTCTCATGCCACCAAAGCCAATTTCTTTCCTTGATTCCCCGTCCCCCTAGAGGAAATTCATTTGTAGATTTCATATGGTTTTGATGATTTTCATAGGGGATACTAGAACAAAAAAGAGATAAAGAGGCATTAAGTGTAATACAAATTTGATGAGCGTGATTCTACCCCAAAGGGTAAGGAACTGAAAGGCCTAGATGGCAAGTTTAGCTTCAATTTTATTTAGCAGGTCTTCCCAGGAGACATTTTGGACGGATTTTTCGAGCAAGGGTGCCCCTAGATACTTAGAAGGTAGGATGTCTCTTTGAAAACCTAAGGCTCCAAAAATGTTCCTTTGGATAGAAAGTGGGGTATTGAATAATTTTTTGTTGGACTTGTATTGAATGATAACAACTCCCAAGGCCAACATAAAGGTATCCAAGGTAGACTTGAAAGCTAAGGATTCTCAAAGAGTGGGAACCCCCTCATGATGAGGGTTTCATCCACAAATTGGATATGTGAGAGAGGTTCCGGATTAGGGTGGATGGATAGTCCTTTTATGTCTCCATTTGAATATGGCTACTTGAGGAACCTTCCCAAATATTCAACAATGAGGATATAGAAGAAGGGGGATAGGGAATCTCCATACCTAACCCCTCATGAGGATTTAAAGGTGGGATAGGGGGATCCATTAACTAGGATAGAGAAGAATGTAGAGGACACTAGGTTTCCAATCCATTGGATCCAATCCTAGTAGAATCAAAGGTAGAGAGAATACATTTGAGGAAGGTCCATTTTAGGTGATCATATACCTTAGACATATCCAATTTTATCAAAATCCCTAGTTTTTTTGGTTTATCTTTAGAGAATGAATGGATTCATGGGATAGAATTATGTCGTCAAGGATTTTTCTTCCTTCTACAAATCCCCCTTGCTCAAGGGAAATGATCATATTCATTATTGGATTTAAATGGTTAACAACTACTTCATAGATAATTTTGGAAATAAAATTACATAAAGAAATTGGAGTGTACTTATCTTCTGTATTTACTTCTCTATCCTTTAGGATCTACATTAGGAAGGTTTAATTAAAGGCCTATAAGATTGTGCTTCAAGATATGGATTTCTCTACAACCTCCCAAACATATTTCCCAATGATGTACCGATATGTTTGGAAGAAGTTAGTGGTGAAGTTGTTTGGACCCAAAGATTTCCTTTCTACCATTTCCTTGACCATTTTCTCTACCTCTTCCCTAGATATGGGGTTGAATAGAATGAAGTTATGATTCAATGAGATCAAGGTTATAATAGTGTTGGTGATGGTTTGGATTGCAACTTCACGATCTTAATATAATTCTTTCAGGAGGACACTAAAGTGATTTATTAGCTCTGTCTCAATCTCCTCATGTTTCTCCAGTTTCTCTCCTGTTGAATTTTTTAAAGTCGTTATCCTATTTTTTCTTCTTAGGTTGAGGAGAGTGTTGTGGAAGAACTTCACATTCTTGTTTCCTTCTCTTAGCCATTGAATTCTATATTTCTACTTCCACAATATCTCTTCTTGCTTGTCTCTTTCATATATTTCCTATTTTAGTTGGTTCTCTTGATGGCTAGATCTTTAGATCATCCATTTTGAATGATTTCTCTTTACATTATCTCCATTTCCTTCTCCAATAAGATTTTGTCTTCAAAGATGTTCCTAGCGACTTCTTTATTTAAGATTTGTATTTTGTACTTGGCATGTTTTAATTTCTGCTCGAAATAATATTATTTTTATCCTACCATGTTAGATATCTCATGCCACCAAGTTGCAATATTTTTTATGAATTTTGGGTGTTCCATCCAAAACTATTCAAAACGAAAAGGTTTGGGTCTTGGAGAGAACTTTATTTCCTATGAGAGAAGAATTAGGAAATGGTTGGATCCTGTGAAGGGTAATATTTCCACTGATATAGCCTACCCAGTTTGGATGATAGCTTCAGATACTAGGAATCAATTGAGTCTGACTACTATTTGTTGAAGGCCTCTTATTTTGTTGTTCTAGGCGTGATTACCATTATTAACAGGGATAGCAATAAACCACAACCTCTCTATGGTCTCCCTAAAATGTTCTCTTTCAACTTCTAGTTTCCTAACACCACCTTTGTTTTCCTGTAAGGATGTAATCATCTTGAAATCCCCTCCAAGGATCCAGGGTCTATACTTCATTGATAATCCTAAGATGCTAATGGAGTCAAGAAATTTCCTCTTCATTGATGGAATAAGGGGGTCATATGAATTAGTTAAAAATCCTCGTTATAAATACCCTATAAACATGTATTTTGTTGATATTAGTCTTGGAGTAGTCAAAAGGATATTTACTTAGATTAAATCAGGGTCCCATAGAAGTTCCAAACCTCCCTAGGCTCCTTCTACTTATACTACCTATGTTCTACAATTTATCCATACTTTATAGGCTATCTGATTCATAGTTTCCTTGTCACTCTTGGTATATTGTAGCATCGTTAAGGTTGGATTTTCTTGGCTGATTCATTTTTAAGAATCTCATGTTTTGAGAGTGTGTTTATACCTATGATATTCCAAGACATTATCTTGATTTTAAACTTTAGGTTTGGTGGAGAA
>ML791978.1:206610-216613 GCA_009831015.1 Picea engelmannii | reverse complement strand
TCCAAAGAATATAACACATACCCAACAAGAAGGGTTCCACATAATAGCCAAGCCCCCTGAAAATCCCTTTGCATTCCCCCTAAAAATCCCTTTGCATCAATTGTCATTGTTTCATAGCCTTTTCAACATCACTTTGCTTTTGAAATCATAGTGTCACCACCACATATTTATTTATTGAATCGTCATAATAATAGGTTTTCCTTATTCAATTCTTCAGGATCCTCTACTTGCCTTTGTATTCATCCCTTGAATATTCTAGGATATAATATTCATGTCAAAATTTAGGTTGTGAGAAAAATTACTCGTCTAATAGTCCTATCACTTGTCCTGAGGCAACTAGATGTACCCCTACTTCATCATTTTGCTTGTTTCTATGTATTTCTCCCTGTCTTCTTTTCTTCCCCTTCTAGTTTTTTTTTAGTTTTGAAAGAGATTTTCCTAATTCCCAAAGAAAAAAATTGTCCTTGGTTTTGTCCAATGAGGCCCATTTCCATTTTCCCTTTCATGGGTTCCTTTTGAAGTAATTGGAGCTAGCCTTCTATTAGGTTTGCCCAATGTTTCCCACCATACCTAACTCTTATGTCCCTAGGGATTAACCCCATTTTCCTCCTTTTGAGATCACTTGAGAGGCTTCTTGGTGTCTTAGCACTATGATAGTTGGCTCTTTCCCTTTGGACTATTTTTTTGTTTTCATTTACTCTTCCATCTCAGATGTTAGGACCTAGAAGCTATCACCATCTTTGGTGTTGTTTCCATGCATAGTCTCAGATTTTTTCTCATTTGATTCACACTTGCTTGGGACTTTACCAAGACCCTCCTTATCCACATCCTCTTTAGGATTCTTTTGATTCACCATTGTGTTGAGTGGGAAATATTTGAAGAGAGGTTTGTGTTCATGAAATTTATGTCATTAGAAATAAACATAATTGTAGTCCAAGTTCTATAGTTGTTATGTGCCCTGGAAACTAATAGAAATCAACTCTGGCAAGGCCTCAAAAACGTTCATATAAACAAAAATACGAGCGTAAGATGTATATTTACCAGTTTTGGTGACTTCAAATGTGTTGACAAAGGTGCCTAACTTATTTCCAATCCCTATTAGACTTTGTTCCTCCTAGAACTCTTGTGGAAGAGAGTAGAGGAATATCTAGATTGGAGCTTTTGTGAATTCCTCCTTCCTTGGGTTGAACCATTTGTTGGCTATTTAATTCCTCTCGCTTGGGGGTTAAAGACCCAAGGTTCGTCAAGCTTGACCAAAAAATCCACAAGGCACCAACATATTCAATCTCGAGTCAAGGACCGAATGAGGTCTCACCTGAGATGCCATGAGAATCACAGAGACCATTAGTCTTATGTCAGATGCAAATGGACAACACCTACATGAAAACCTCTCGGGAATAAGTCCATTCATTCATTCATAGCTAAGAAACACATTACCATACATCGGGAAGTAAAGAATTATAAATGAAAACTCTTACACAAAGACTTGCAAAGATAAATTGCTTCACATTTTATTCATTAGCTTCAAATGCATTCAAATACAAAAAGTCATAACAAAGATTTTCACCATGCACTCTAGACTCATACAATAGTCATAACATAGATTTGTGCCATGCACTCTAGACTCATACAACAATTATAACAGAGATTTGCGCCATGCACTCTAGACTCTTTTCTTCATTCGTACATAGTTATTTTCTCTATTACAGACTCATGCAACACTTAGACAAAACTGGACGTGGAAATATCTCTTGTTATTCCAGTTCACTCTTTATTACAATCATGAACTCTCTCTCCTTGTTCCACTACTCTACTCCACTCTCTTGAGTGAAAAAAATTCCCACACTATTTACCTATCCACATGCATCCCCCATATATTTCCTGGAGCGTGGAAATCCTAACCAACTTGTCAGTTCATCCATATCCTTTCCCATGATCATTCGGGTTGTTATAGAAATCAATTACAAAAGATTCCCAAAAATATACTCAGATTCAGTATGCATGTGGTCTTCTTCTTTATTCCTCGTGTGCAGTACAAAATTGGGTTGACACACACAATATTCCTTTGGTTGGTGTTGATGTTGATCCTTCCTAGCATTGCACAATGTATCTTCATGGGCACACATGCAATATTGATTTGTTGTGCATGCAACCCTTCAAAACCCTTGGGTGCCAACACCTTTCCCTCTAGTATCACAAGTGCAACCCCATAGTGTTGAATAAGTGAGGGCCTTCCTCAAAAACCCTTTCTCTATCCTCAATATTGGAAAAAAATTGTAGTGAAGAAGCCCTTAGAGTGGAGCTTCATACCTACTTTCCCTTTGGGATTTCGTTGCGTATTTACCACCAGATCAATGCCTTCTTAGATGATGAGATGCCCATAAACTTACCAATGATAACATGGTCCTTCATATATTGGATGTAAGTACTAATTCTTGTGGAGGTGACCTCATACCTTGGGTTCACCTAAATGTTTTCGTGACAACCTCCTATCAATGTTCTTGTCTTTTCTAATAGCTTTTCCCTTCTTTGCTAGATTAATGGACTCCCATTGCTACTTCTTTCAAGGAGGGAGATGTTTGTATTATCTCTATCACCGTCATAAGTGCATGTAATGTGCTATTTACTCTCAAAAATCAAAACCTTGACTTGGTTAAACCCTAACCACCTTCCATCAAGTTCAAAATTCTTATTTTAAAATCCTTAATATAACAAGTGTGATAATGAGGTCTTTGTAGTAAAATTATGTTAATTAAACACCCTATAAATATCATACTTATATTATTTTCTATAATATTTAGATTATAGTAAGTAATATTCTATAAGTTATTATTTTTTAATTAAATAACTAAATTTATTAAACTCTAGATTATTTATGATTTTAGATTTTATGGTGTTTAGAATTTATTGTTTTATAAATTAAACTGTTTTTTAAAATGCAATTAAAATGTAACAACAAACCAAGAACAAAAACAACAAACTTGCTTATTCCCTGCCTCATTGATGGTAGAAAGTTTTCAATGAATATTACTTAACTAGTGGTAAGTTGTCATTTATTTAACATTCATATTTTTAGTGTAACATAATTTTTAATCTTTGTCAACATGTATGTATACACTTTTATATAAAACTATTGATTAGCATTTTGTTTCTATAATACATAGAATTAGAATTAATACTTGTATGTAACAAAATACTCAATTAATATTTGCATGTAACAAAATATTGCAACAACAAACCAGGAACAAAAACAACAAAGTTGCTTATTCCTTGCCTCATTGATGGTAGAAAGTTTTCAATGAATATTACTTAACTAGTGGTAAGTTGTCATCTATTCAACGTTAATATTTTTATATTTTTAGTGTAACATAATTTTTAATCTTTGTCAACATGTATGTATAGACTTTTATATAAAACTGTTAATTAGCATTGTGTTTCTCTAATGTATAGAATTAGAATTAGTACTTGTATGTAACAACAAAATACTCAATTAATACTTGCATGTAACAAAATAGGTATGCTTTATTAGTGAAGATTGTAAAATTTAGAATTAATACTTGTATGTAACAAAATACTCAATTAATACATACTTGCATGTAACAAAATAGGTATGCTTTATTAGTAAAGATTGTAAAATATTAATTATAGGTATGCTTTATTAATGAAGATTGTGAAATATTAATTATCAACATGAATGTTAAGTTCCCTGAAATGAGTTCAGTCAGGTTTGAAAATGACTATTGTATTGAGCTGAGATATGTTGTATTTATGAAGACTAAAATATTCAATTAATATTTGTACCTAAAAAAATAGCTATGCTCTTTGAATAAAGATTGTGAAATATTAATATTTGCACCTAACAAAATAGCTATGCAATAACCCATTGAAAACACATTGACATGCATGGCTAGGACAATAACCCTAACCACTAGGTTTAGCATTTTTCTCAAAATTTAATAAAGAATATATTTCAATGGTGTATTGTTCACTGATATGTTGTTCCTTGATATGTTGTTCCTGTTCTGATCTTTTTATCAACATTATAGGTTTAACGCTAAAGGATAACAACAACAAGAATCAACGTGCATTTCAGTTCTACTAATGGTTTTGTTTCAGTTACACCTATTTTCAGTACTCATTTGATTTCAACAATAGAGGGTTTTCATTTCAGTAATCAAGGGTTTTCAATTTCTTTCATTTCTTCTGTCCCCTAGAAATTTAAGTGATGATTCAGAGGTTTTCCATCCGATGAACGATGAGTCCTTTTGCAAAACTTTGTTAACACTCTTGGTTTAGCTCCATGTATCTATTCTTTAATCTTGTAGGTTTATGCGATGATCCTGTATTCACATGTAAACAAATGACACAAATGTATGAATTTATTCTTTAATCTATGCGGTTCCCTTTTGTGAATTTTGACACAAATGTATGGATCTTCTATAACACGACACATTCCAAAGGGTCGATGAATCTTCTATAACCTCTACCAATTCCTATTCCATGTCGGTGTGAGCAAAGTCTTCGTCCTGGTTTAAAGTATACATCTAAAATAATTTAAGCGATTTGGTTCAGTACATATGTGTAGTATAGTTTTTGGGTATACCAATAAAGCTATATTAAGTTTAAATTGTTTTGGCTATTTATTATGTTTAAATTGTTTTGATTTTTTTGGATTCATGTTTTGGACTTGTAGAGAGTAATTTAAAATAGATTTATTGACAACCTAAAATTTGATACATATATTCTCATTACGGTGTATAGGTGTACAATTTCTTCATAAACTTGTTTATATTTAATATCTTGTGCTTTCTCTGCATTCCATTTGGGTGAGCCTTCCGCTATGGAGTTACTCTCTTAAAACCTCTTCTCTCATTTGGCGAGTTTTTTTTATTTGAGTTATCCATTCATTTTATTCCATTTTTAACAATTCATCGTGAAACTTTTTGGATACACATTCCTTCATTTCTACAACGATCTTTTATTTGAGTTATCCATTCATTCTATCTCATTTTTAACAATTCATCGTCAGCACATTTAATGATTTTTTAACCATAAATTCCAATAGTATGGTTAGCAATTGAATATGTTAACATATTCTTCGTCGTCCTTCCAAATCAATGAATGAGATCTGATGTTCATAACTTTTTAACAGTTAACATGTTTACTTTTTCACATTTACTTAATATGATTAAGAAATTACTGTATAACTATCTAATTGCCATGATTAAGTGATTAACAAACTTACTTCACATTATACATTTACTTCACTATTGACCTTTTCTCTTTTACAATATTAGATTTACATTTCGGCCACGTTTTCCATATCTCCCATACACCAACTGATGGCAACTGCCATATTGGCAAGCCATTTCATATTCTCCATTCTTATTAAAGGAAATTGTGGCGGGCAATGAATTCAGTCGCTAGGCTTTTCATTGGACTCTGCAATACTTGCAAGTAAAAATGGAAGAGATTTCTATGGAAGACGATCGCCTAGAGAATGGAGCGGTTTCAGATACTAAGTTTGACGCAGATGGCCACATCAAATGCCAAGGTATGTTTATTTTTAACAATTTTGTTTTAGAACTGTAATTTCTAGCATAGTCCTTTTCCATAAGCCTCAATTAGGGATAATTGATATCTCTTTTTGCTGAGTTAGCAGTATATGGGATGTCTGGTAATTATATATATTTATGGTGCCACTGCACATTAAACTGATGTGTTACATTGCAGGTACATTGTGTACAACAAGTGCACATATTATCGTAGGTTGCAAAGTCTTGTGGTTGATAAACGTTTATTATCGTTTATCGCAAGTTGGGAAGTGCGCAAATTTCACAAGAACAACCATTTTCTCTTTTTACAAAGAAAAGTAATTGTCAAGGGCACAAATTAATTATCCGTGCTCTATTTTTATAATTAGTTTAAATAAGCATCTGTTTTTCCTCTCTCTATATTGTATTTTTTTGTTTGCGGAAAAGAGTTAACCGTCGATGTTCTGAAATATACTATTCTCTGATTTATGTATTGTATATGGTCGTTGTAACTTTATATTGTTGGTTCGAGTCAATTAATTTTCTATGTAAAATTGTCTATAGGTAGGGCGTTGGAAAAGGATTGTGTTTACTATAACTTTTATCGCATGTGGTGACAAGCATCCCGAGAGGTGAGTGGTCCATCTACAATAAAATAGTGGTCACCCATGCAATGTTTATTGGGCATTGCTTCATCGTGCATTGGAGTTCCCAATTGTTAACCCCTTGCGGGTTTTCTTGCTATGTCCTTCTACGAGTCTTCCTCTAATCCTATTATGCTTAAATCCTTCAATGGCCTAGTTTGTGAACATCCATAATTAAGCTGTATAAAATGCATCATTTCCACGTTTGATTATTTTCAAGCATTCATTCTATGCAGAGTTTTGGATGTAAAGCGTTACCAAGTTTCCCATGCGTTTAAATTAACGCAATGGTGGTTGGACGCATGAATGGATGCCAGGTTCAATTTTCATCGGAGCCTTTCAATCCTTTCTCTCAAGAGGGTTTTCTGTCGTAGGGTTCTATCCATTAATGGTAAGTGTTTCAATTAAAACTCGTCACATAATACATCAATCCATAAGTGCAAGTAAAACTCATTGGATTAAGGCATAGACGAAATTAATCAATCAACCCCAATTCATCCTTTGATCAAGGCGTAGTGTAGTCAACATAAATTTCAACGCCTACTCCATGGAGCGTGAGAATTATAACATCAATAACAGTCATTCCTTACAATAAATTTCCTTGCGAAATAAGTAAAACTAAACGATATTCCATATAATAAATTCATGGTGCACTAGACATCTAACCATTGGAGTAACCATTGTATCATTAATCGGTGCGTATTCATTTAAGCTCTTCGTTCAAGTGGTCAATGCAAATTATAAACCTAGTTTCTGTCTCTATCATAGTCAGGCAGTACGTTGACTTAGATCAAAACGTTACGCGATGGTTTCACACCTGGAGTTAAAATTAAGTGCTCAAAAGTCACGCGTTGGGGTTAATGGAAATTGTTATGATGAACAAGCATTATAAATTTTGTTTAAAAGTTTCTTTTATTTTCGGTGGCAGAAAATTAAGAATTTGCAGGAGCAATCAACCGCTGGAGAAAACAACGTAGGAATATCATGAGCTACAAGAAATATGTTGAATTAAAACTCGCTATGGTAGAAGCTCATTTTTATCTCTGGCCTAAACTTCTGAATGAAAAATGTTGAGGGTAAACTCGGTTTTGTATCTAGCATAAGTTTATGGGTGGAACGCTGAAGGGAACTCGTTTTTGGCAAGAAAAATAGAGCTCAAGGATTAATTCAGAAGCTAAAGACACTATACAACAGGGACGTATCCATGCCAACAATTTATAACTCAAGAATTAGTCAAGAACATAAATAAATTAGCAAGGAATAAAAAAAACGTATCCATGCGAACAATTTATAACTCAAGAATTAGTCAAGAACATAAATAAATTAGCAAGGAATAAACAAAACTTAATATAATAGTAATGGTACTGTCTCAAGGTTCCTCGATATTTAACGATCAATCAATTAAGAGCTGAAACTTATTAAAAAGTAAAAGAAAAATTGAGCGACATCAAAATGCATATATATAATCGACTTATCACAATAAAATCCATTACAAAATAGAAGCGACGACAATACATACAATTATCATATTCCAATTAGCTTCATTTCGAAAATAAAGCAACATCAATTTGCATATATCATCCTTATTACAATTGTGTCCATTGCGAAATAAAGCGACATCATTTACATAAATAATCCTTATTACAACTAGATCCATTGTGAAAACAAGGAGACACCAGAATTGCAAAAATTAAACCATACCATGCTATCAACCTAGTACCATTTAACTTATTGAAATTACCGTCACCGATGAAACTGGGCTTGCAGACGTTCTTCGGCAACTGGCGACCCTCCTCGCTCCACTTGTTAATCGTTGAGACCTCACCGGTACCTCCCAGCCAACGCTAGTCGTACTATTCTTCCACCTGAGCCCCCCGAGCCGCAAAGGGACCACACACACAATACCATAGAATGCTAGCTCACAGCTCGCATCGCAAGGTCGAAATACAACTCGTTATCCAAGCTGGGTATCCCAACTCCCACAAGAGAAATTCAGTCAAGATAAATTCCAGTAGTGTAACCTTACGCAAACCAGACGTGTTGATACTCCTCCTCCACCATCCTTTTTATAGAGTTTCCTTAATGACTAGTTTCCCAACTGTCATTAGATTATTTTTATTAAATTTAATTAGGACAAACCTCCCCTGTACACATGTCACCCCATCCCTTAGTTGCACAAGAAAATCAATTTATTAAATAATTAAATTTTCTTATTTCCTTGGTCCAACTAAACACATTCCTAAAAACACTCCTTGGTGTCCCTTTATTCCCTTACATTTCTTAAATGACTTACACCTTACTTAAAGCCTAGTCGAGTTCACAAATAGAAAGTTCCAAAGGCTAGATTCCCTACTAAGTAAGGCATTCCACTTTTTCTTTAAGTTTCCCCTTTTCTTTAAGTTTCCCTTTTTCTTTAAATAAGTTCATAATTAGCAACTTTTGACAAAAACAACCATTTACCCCTTTTAATAATTAAACCTTCATTAAAAATTTTACTTTAATTATTAATGCTTGAATTTTCTTTACCCCCTTCTTGTTACATGTCCATTTAGTTTTTTTTTTTTTTNACCTAAGTTTTAAATTCACTAGGTTTGGCGACAGTCCTTACAGGAAAATTTGTTATTAAACTTCACTCATACCATCATTCATTTTAAGGCCAACCAGGTCCTAAGGAGGCATATATTTCTAGGTACTAGGTTTATTAACTTACCATAGTTAAAATCACGACGTGCCCTTCAGGACGCACTACGTGATCCAAGGGTGCCACTCACCTACATTCCTGTTTTATTTTCTCGACGTGCCCTTCAATACGCACTACGTGCTCCAAGGGTGCCACTCATCTCTTGACTGAATTTGGTAGACATCGAACCCTTGGAGTCAATACTCCGTCAGGTGATCTGGTGGGAGACTAAGGGCCTCTAAGGAATAATGACCATGCCTTATTTTGCACCCCTTAGAATCATTGTGAGCGACTCTCACAGTCTTCCCTCATGACATTGTGGATCTCTCGAACTAGGTAATCGTTAACCTACAATTCGAGCCACAACATGAGGGCTAGTAGACTGTCACACCTCTCTCTCAATAACTCTGGTTATCGTGGGTGACCCCTCTACTCCAAATGTGAGTCTGATTAGCATGTTATCATCAGTCTTTATCCATCAACAAACATGTCAGTAATCCATAAACAACATCATATTATATCGATCATATGTCACATATGCAATAACATAAATACACAAACCATAAACAATCCACTCCCTGACTCGATCCAGAGTCCAAGGAGGTCCATCAATGTCGTCGACATCCTCAACCTATCAAGAGTCCTGCACACTCAGGAGAAACTAGTCAATAACACCTGTATATACATAATAACATAATATAAAATCATAAATCATAACCCATAAGCGAAGAAATCACTCATATAATGAACCGGATCATTTACACACAAGTGTCCTTAAAGAATAAGTCATATCAGAAGTGCGCACAAGAGCGGGATGTTACACCTGGAGCGGGGCCCTTCCTATCAACTAATAGTAAACGTGGGATAAAATCAAATCAACAATTTACTAACACGATTAATGATAAGCCAACTCGCCCATTATAGTTTCTTTAGTCAATAAAAAAAAAAAAGTTTGAAATTTTTAATTTTATAAATTTTTTAATTAATAATTTTTAAACCATAAGTAATGAAATGATCTGATCCGGATTATTTTCGGCACGAAATGAGAGCGGAGATATAATAAAGAAATGCACAGAGATATTGTAGATATTCAATAATATAACAGAAATGTATCATAGATGCAACCATAAACACAGATATACAGT
>ML791978.1:178481-203748 GCA_009831015.1 Picea engelmannii | reverse complement strand
AAATAAAAAAATATTTCATGACTAGTTGCAATTTTTTTTTATAATAACTTATTCATTTAATTGTGAAATGTTTTATATAACTTTTATATTTAATATTTTTTTATATAAAATTTAGTTATACAACAAACACATTTAAGACATTTTCATTAATATATTTAAAAATTTATTTTATCATTAAAAATTATATATCATTTTTATTTATTTTATTATTATAATGATGTGTCTTATTGTTTTGACATCTCTTATAAATTATAAATGAGTATTTTGTTAGCTTACTTAGAAAGTAAATTGTTTATTTAATAATAATCAAAATACCAACATATAAAATACAAATACTTTGTATTGAATATAAACCAAATGTCTAATAACAATATATTATTAGGGTACCAATATTTTATTAATTAGTGTATTACTAATGTATTAATACTTTAGTTATGTATTTATTAAAAATGTATTAAAGTATATTATATAACACAATATTAATAGAGTTAGTTAAAAATGGATTTCGGTTAAATATTTTTCTACTATAAATCATAATTTATTTTAACCTCTTCCTTTTTATTTGATGGACAATCCTAATTTGCAACACCAAAAAGAGTACTTTAGTTTTTTATATGCTTATTTTGAAAGGATAGATTTTACAGTTCAAGATCTTATGTTATCAATTTCCATAGAACAAATATGATTATAAGTTTTCTTCTATGTAATATATCGCATCGAATCAAAGTTTCTATCATTTTCAGAAAGGAAACACTTAGATATAATTGTTTTAAAAAACTTTGCCAAAACTTATTTTTCATAATCCGTCGAACACAAACCAACCTTGTCATCCGATGAACATACCTCGATGTTCCAATCTGATGAACAAAATTGGACGTTACAACGTGAAAAACATAGTAATGTTGCACTATGTCAAACATCGTAATGTTGCATAGTGACAAAAATAATAACGTTGCAATATGATGAACATAAAAACATTGCAATTTCTTGAACATACTAATGTTACAAAGTGATGAACATAAACCGACGTCGGAATGTGGCGAACATAGGCATGTCATCGCAATGTGGATAACAATGTCGCATTGTGACAAACATAAACAAAAGTTGCAATGTGTTGCACATCACCTTGTCGTCGCATTGTGATGAACATATACAGATGTCGTGCAATGTGACGAACATATACCCTCATCAAAATGTGACAAACATAGCCATGTCATCGTAAATTGACGGACATAGCCTAGTCGTCACAATGTGACAAAAAATGCCCTATCATCACAATGTGATTAACATATCCTCATGTTGCAATGTGACACACATATCCTGACATTGCATTGTGACAAACATTTCCAAAATTTGCAACGTGATGAACACAACTCATTGTCGCAATGCGACAAACATAGACCGACATTGCAATGAGACAAACATTTCACAATATTTCAATCTGAGGAACATAACCACTGTCATACTTTGTCAAACCTATTCCAACACCAACCCTATCATTCGAAGAACATGCTCCGACGTCCCAATCTGACGAAAAAAACTGGACGTGACAACATTACAAACATATTATTGTTGAAATGTGTCAAACATATTAACATCACACAGTGATTTTTAGAATATAATGGATGTGCTCATTTTAACATTGACAATATCTCTATTATCACCCAACCATAGGCCGAAACCACCCTCCAAGCACCTTAACCTTGACAGAGAATCACCCCGGAAGCAAACCTTAGGCTAGATAGTCAAACAAAGGGTAGTGCACCTTTCCCCAAGGATAGAGTACCAACAAGAGCTGATCAGATAGTCCAAACTCTAGCCAAGAGATATTCCAAGCCAAAACGTAACTGCTAGCTGCACCGACAACTCTCCTCAAAATTGCGCACAAAACTGGGCACTGCAGTGCGCACAAGTGCTGCTCTACAATTCTGAGACTGTCTGCCAGAATGAGAACTGGCCTCCTATATTTATACTAATTATGGCTAACTACCTGGGCCGACTTCTCATTCTGGGTATCTTTCTGTTCAGTATATTATTATTTCTTCTGGCCGACTTCTTCTCTTGGAGGCTAATAACCTAATATAAATTATCTTCTTGAGCCGACAAGTCTTCTAGGGTTATTAACCAACTCATTAGGGTTTCTTCTTTCTTCCTGGAGTATCTTATTCTCATCAGGTTTACACGTGGAGGTAAATACCTCCCGCATCTACCTTAATATCAACAATCCCTCCTATCTAGGGAGGTATTACAGGTAATGGTCTTGAGCACACAACATACCATTCACCCGGTAGCATCAATATAGTCTTCTAGACTATCTCATGACTAGATCATGAGCATCATCATCACCATTGATGTCATTAGCTACATCATCTCTCGAAACCATACTCCATTTGAGTAATCAGACATGATGATGGATAAGTCACTCACACCATCGAGTGATACAAGAGCCATTTTTCTAATCTGGACATATCTCCTAGAAGATTAGATGTTCTGAACCATTTTATGTCTGGGAAATCTTTGTCCTTTAATCATTCATCTGACTAATAATCATTTACCAAACTATTGTTAGTCTTCAAGGTAATCGAAACAAAATAGAACACAACTGTGTCTATCCATAGTCGTACATAACTACAATCCAGTGGTACATTACCACACCAAGTAGCAAACAAGTACTTGATTAGTAACGTATAGTCACAAATAGTGGAACACATCCACGACATTAGCCTGCACAGAAATAATGTTATGATATAAATTGAATCATCTGGGCCAATATTTCACTCACATCTGTTTGATCTAAAAGAATGTTTTCCCTTAGAGTAGAACATCAACGATGGGATATCTGCTTTATTCTTCTCAAACAAGGAAGAATGATTGTTCTGATTTTTGAACCTGGACCATTCCTCACCCTGGGCCATTCCTCCGACACTAAACAAAGTGTAAGGTGGAGAGAATGAATCTGCCCTAAGGAATGTATGTCCCTGTTTTTTGATCCTGGACCATTCCCCACCCTAGGCCATTCCTCCGACACTAAACAAAGTGTAATCTGGAGAGAATGAATATGCCCTAAGGAATGTATGTCCCTGATTACTGAGCCTGGACCATTCCCCACCTTGGGCCATTCCTTCGGCACTAAACAAAGTGCAACCTGGAGAGAATGAATACACCCTAAGGAATGACTGCCTGGACCATTTCCTTTGTTAACCACAAGAGGAAAAGATTGTCCTGTACCAACCTCCAAAACGGACCATTCCTCATGTTAACCACAATGAGAAATCGTTGTCTGGCGAGGCGGGCCAGTCTTCTTGAGTAACCCTCAAGAAGAGAGACTTTCCTATACCACTCCCCATGTTAACCACAATGGGAAGTCACTGTCTATGGTACATCAACAATTTGGACCACATCCCATCTTAACCATAATGGGAAATCGTTGTCCGTCAGAAATCTCAATCCACTTTCCGAACAAGAAAGAATCTTCTCATCCTGGACCATTCTTCAAATTGAAAAATGATTGTCCATCAATCAATAATACATCAGTGATCCCTCCTAACCTAGGAGTCATCTCTTCCTTTTTCAATAAGGAGGTCATCTCCACAAGCTCCAGCTTGAGTACGCAAACTCTTTCATTTTGAACAAAAGATTTTACCAAAATGTCTGCTTATCTGCTCATCTGTGGAGATATGTATTGGAGAACCACTTTCTCCTTTTTGGACTTCACCGCGGATAATGTAATTCTTGATTTCAAATGTACTTCGGTCTGGAACACTGGTTTTCTTCTGAAGGCTTCATGTAGCTCTGGTCAATAAGGTATATCATTGTTGTATTCCTCTTGCTAGCTCACAATATCATGGCAAGAGTCAAGCTGGAACATATCCATGTGGCACTTCTTTTGTCATCATGGGATCTTTGTCATGGATTGGAAATCCATCATCCTAATATTCTGAGTAATCATTATGATATAATATCTCTGTTATAGAGAATCTTCACCACGCTTCTGCTATGCACTGGAGGTTCTCTATCAAGTCATATTCTTCCATATGCATACAAGGGTATATGCCTCAAAGTCTTGAGGTTGCTCTTCATACGCTCGTTATTCAATTTCTCCGGAGAAAATTCTTTACATTCATCTGATGTATAACTCCATCCCATGGATATTGCGGATGATATAATGACTCATGTAGATGCATGTCTGATTTACTGGAACAAGTAATCATCATAGTATTCTCCCTCCATTTGGGAGAATCCCTAGTTCTGGATTTTTAAATGCTTTCATATATACATTGTTCTTCACCACAACTTTCAGTTGATTTCTTTTAGTGAGTTCATATCAGGCTGGTAATCTTGTGATTCTTAGTACAATGACTGGTTGTTCTGGCTTCTCTTTCTTTCTTGGAATCTTCATGTTCTTCCTGATGTGTTTCTTTAGTTCTCGGATCCATGGAGTTTCTTATAGATTCCATGCCCTAAATATTCCATTTCTTTCTTTCATCATAGGATAACGGATGTGGATGGACAACCAGGGATACTTTAAGGCTTCTCTTCGAAGAAGACTTCTTCTGAGGTTGAACTGGACACGCACTATCTTTCATTGTTGCTACCATGGATATATACTTCATCATCTTCAATGAATCATAGGATTAGATCCCTCCTAATCCTTGCTTCATGTATGAGTGCATATATTGGCTCCCTCCATCTAACAGATTCCACGCTTCCATCTTGTTGTCTTATACAAAACTTCATAAGTCTTTTTCTAATTTCCTCTTGATCGCTGACTTCTTTTTGTCTTTGCTTCTTCTAAGTCTCTCCATGTACAAGAACTAAGAAGAGTATTGTTACCTTCAGAAGAAGAAGTCTCTTTCATCCTACTTAGTCTTCTTTGTAGGCTCCTTTTCTTTGGCAATTGATGCTTCGTTTTTCTCCTTCCTTTTCTTTATCTCGGGACAATGATTCTTGTAGTGACCATACTTTCGACAGTTAAAGCATTGTATTTTTGAAATATCTTTCTCTTGATGTGTCTTCCTCTTTGAACCAAACTTCCTTTTGTTCCTGAATTTCTTGAATCTTTCTCTAAAGGCTTGATCATCGTACTTCTTTTGGGGTTTTTTCACTGATCCTTGATTCTTATTGAGCACAACAAGTCCAAAGTTCTTCAAATGTCGGATACTCCTTTCTTGTGTTCATGCTTGCGGAAAATGCATCCCACGTCTTGGGAAGACCATTGAGTACTATGTTTACCAATTCCTTCTCTGAAGTGATCTCTTCAATAGTTTGTATTTTATCTCTTAATTGGGAGATTCTCACAAAATATGATGTTATGTTGTCCTCATCATTCATCTTCATGTCATAGAGCTCATTCTCCAGACTCATAACTTGTCCAATGTTTCTGACTGAGAAGAGATTTGTTAGGGCATCGTACATATTCTGTGATGAGTCAATATGGGAGATGTAGGGTATCAAGTGGTCTTTGATAGAGTCCACTATGATACTTGTGGCATTGATGTCACTGTCTTTGTTAGGTTCCTAACCCGCACATAGGTAGAGAAATATATTCAGATGTAATAAAGGTCAATATTAATAAGGACTTTCAATAAAATAGAATAAGGCGGATGTAAGAAGACCTAATAGAAGCTTCCTCTTCTAGAAGGGTCTTCCTCTAGATGCTTCTCTTGATATACATATGTAGTATAAATAAGGGTCGAGGGTATGAAAACCCTAGCTTGGATATTATTGTAACAGAGCATTGCTCGACTGGAGGTTGCCCCCTCGAAGAGGCTCGTGAACATTGCTTTCTGAATCAAAGTTCTATTTCTGTTGTTGTTATTATATCATTTATGTGTTATTGTGGAGATTATGTTGGTTATATTACTGTTATTATGCCATTTCTAGCATTTTATTTTTGTTCTGCATAATTTTTATATCTGGTATATTACAAGTGGTATCAGAGCACTTTCCTTGGCAGATATTGTGGGAATTTTTTTTCCAGGGTAGAGACGTATTTCGACGTCCTTAAGCCACAAAGATCTGTCGTTACGAGCATAAAACCGCGGTTGAGGGATTCATACACGCAAGAAATACAAGTGGTTCTTAAGCGCACATCTGTTGGCCACCCTTGTAACCCCTGTTGGTACCCCTTCAAGTGGTAGCGCATCAGACAACACCTGTGTACGGATCAACCTAGATTTCCTGAAGCCCTCTTTAAATAAACCGATTGGTCGCCTGACTGCTATAGTGCCACCGAGAACAACACTCGGGAAGATACTCTCTAGTACCTGGGTAGTCAGGTAGTACGGCCAAGGGTACGGTCTATCCTCCTTAGTTAGTGCCCTGAGATATTGGGCCTAGTACTATTGTTGGACCTCATACGTATATCAGAGAGCTATAGCACAGGGAAAAATCTTGTCTGTAGAACCCTTGAATACCTAACCCTTGGGGGACAAAAACATAAACAAATTAAAACAGACAAGATCTGTTGTCGTGCAACTATGTTTGGGTTGTCAAATCACTACACTTCTCTTACTGGTTAAGCATTTGGGGATTTCACCATTATTTGAGACCTATTCCATTGGATTCATCTCTTTGCCCTTATCACATTCATCCATATCATTTTTTGGCAAAAATTTTGACCCCGCCCTACCCTTTTCAGTTCACCCATCCTCATGGCCCATACCCATAGCCAAGACCTGGAATCTTGCTTCAAAACCTTGCAATCTGGTCTCCTCGAGACCCAAAAAGAAGTAAAACAACTCAGTGTCAATGTTGCCTCCATCAATACAACCATCAATACAACCATAAATACAACCATGTAGTCCTCAATGGAGGAAGTCAAACAAGAACTGACCACCCAGCTTGAATCTGTCTTTGCATCACTCTGCACCAAACTGAAGATCCCTACAGATGACCCTTTCTTCGACACACCTCCAAACACTGAAGGTGAACATTCCTCCCATTCCCATACCTTTTAGCACCATCACTTTCAACGTGACCTATGCCTTCTGTGGGTGGATGTGACCAAATTTGATGGCTCGGACCCCACTGGTTGGGTAACCCAGATGGAACATCATTTCTCTTTATACGACATTGCCAAACTCCGGTATGGTGTTCTCCATCTAGATCAAGAACGTTGGCAATGGTGGCAATGGAGAAAAACTTCCCGTCAAGGGTATATTGCTTGGACCCAATTTGTGACTGAGCTTTATGAATGCTTTTACACTGACACCAACCATTTGGGTTGTTTGACAAAGTTGAAAAAATCAAGAACAGTAGAAGACTTCATAGCTTCCTTTAAGTGCCTAGCTTTTTGAATAGAGGGCATGACTGATGCTTTATTTCGAGAGTGTTTTATCAGTGGCCTTAAGGAGGAGATTCGGGCCCATGTCCTCATGGCTCAACCCTCGAGTTGGGTGGAGGCTACTAAAAGAGCTAAAGAAGCACAAAAGGTTGTATCCTCTCAAAACCTAAAACCCTCCTTTATCCCTCACCCTAAATCCGTAAATCCCACTACTCCCTCCACCCCATTAAAAATCCAAAAATTGACCAGGGTTGAAATGGATGAACGCCAACTCAAAGGCCTTTGTTATAATTTTGATGACAAATATTTCTCGGGCCACAAGTGTAAGGAACAAAAGCTTTTTATGGCCATCTCTGAGGATATTTTAGAAGAGGATGTTGAAACTCCCCTTGTGTCTGAGTCACCTGAAATCACTGACATAGCCCCTCCCTAAGACCATCCCGAAGTGGAACCGATCATTTCCCTCAATTCTCTCACTGGCTTCTCTGCTCCCCAAACCCTCAAGTTAATCGGTTACATCAAGCATCAGAAGTTCAAAATTATGGTTGATAGTGGAAGCACCCATAATTTTATTCATCGCCGCATTGCCCAAGAAACTCATTGCTACATCCATGCCGTCAACAATTTCCAAATCATGATTGTCAATGGTGGTTCAATGAAATGTGGAGGGCGTTGTGAAAATTTCCGTCTCCAAATCGGTGAATACCACCTAAAATCCCATATGTTTTCTATCGACATGGGCGGTTGTGACATTGTGTTGGGTGCAGACTGGCTAAGGACTTTGGGTCCCATTCTCATGGATTTTAAAGAATTAACCATGCAATTCAACCAGGAAGGCCACCAATATAAATTCCAAGGAATCACTGCTGGTTCACCTGAGGTCATTAGTTCCCATCACATGGAAAAGCTGCTCAAAAAAGGTCATTCTGGTGTCATTGCCCAACTCCATGCCATACAAGCAACATAGACACCCCTGGTGCCACAAGACCTCCAAGCCCTCCTTTCTAAACATCAAATGGTATTTTCCACACCCCAAGGACTCCCTCCTTCCCGCGATGTTCATGATCATTCCATTCCCCTTGTACTCGGAATCCTTCCTCCCAATATCCGTCTGTATTGCCACCCCTTTTCACAAAAAAAATGAAATTGAGAAAATGGTCTAGGAACTCCTTAATGCAGGTGTTATCCGCCCTAATAAGAGCCCTTACTCTTCTCCTGTAGTCATGGTCCTGAAGAAATAAGGTTCTTGGAGAATGTGTCTTGACTTATGTTCCCTCAATAAACTGACCATTAAAGACAAATTTCCCATTCCTGTCATTGATGACCTCCTGGATGAATTGAGTGGCGCCCAATTCTTTACTAAACTTGATCTTCTCTCTAGCTATCACCAGATACATATGAAAGAGGAATACATTCCCAAGACAACCTTTTGAACTCATGAGGGCCACTATGAGTTTTTGGTCATGCCCTTTGGCTTGTGTAATGCCCCCTCCACCTTCCAAAGCCTCATGAATCATGTCTTCCATCCCTTTCTCTGTCATTTTGTCTTAGTTTTCTTTGATGATATCCTCATCTATAGCAAAACCTGGACAGACCATCTTACTCATGTGGATCGAGTTCTCCATCTACTCTCTTAGCACCAACTTTTCCTAAAACAGTCTAAATGTTCTTTTAGTGCCTAAGAAGTAGAATACTTGGGTCATCTGGTTGGCAAGGATGGCGTCAGGGTGGATCCAAAAAATATGGAATCTATGCAAGACTGGTCGCACCCAAAGACTCTCAAAATCTTGCGTGGATTTTTGGGCTTAACAGGGTATTATTGCAAGTTTGTTAAGAATTATGGAAAGATTGCAACACCTCTCACTGCTCTCCTAAAAAAGAACTCTTTCACTTGGAATCCAACCGTTGCTCAAGCTTTTCAAACCTTGAAGATGGCCATGTGCACCACTCTGGTTCTAGCCCTTCCTGATTTCACAAAGACCTTTGTGTTGGAATGTGATGCCTCAGGGAAAGGATTTGGTGTTGTCCTTATGCAAGAGGGTCGACCTTTAGCGTTCACCAACAAGAAACTATCTGAAAAGAATCTGGGCAAACCCATTTATGAAAAGGAAATGTTGGCTATTTTGCATGTTGTTGATCCGTGGCACCCTTATCTCTTGGGGAAACGTTTCCAAATTAAGACAGACCACCAAAGCCTCAAGTACTTTCTAGAACAACGCATTTCCTCCCCGGAGCAACAAAAATGGGTGACTAAGATCTTTGGATATGATTATGAGATCATTTACAAGAGAGGCACAAACAATGTGGTGGCGGATGCACTATCCTGAAAATATGAAGAAGAAGGATCCATTTTTTCTCTTTCCTTCATTGTACCAGATTGGCTCCAAGTTGTTCGCCGGGAATGGCTACAAGATCCCAAAAGTTCGCATACGATCCAACAATTGCAGACCAATGCTCCAACTCCCCCAGGGTACTCTTGGCTCCAGGATGAGCTTCGATACAAAGGTCATTCGTATTTAAGTAAACAATCAAAGATTAAATCCACGGTACTTTCTGAGCTTCATGCTACACCCACAGCGGGGCACTCCGGGTTCACCAAAACCTATGACAGGGTCAAACGTTCTTTTTTCTGGGATGGTATGAAACAGGAAAACCATAATTTTGTCGCTGAATATGATGTGTGTCAATGCAACAAGGGAGAAACATTCAAATCTCCAGGCACACTACAACCGCTTCCGATTCCACCTGCTATTTGGAAGGATATCTCTATGGAATTTATTACCGGCTTACCCAAATCGAGAAATAAATCAGTCATAATGGTGGCTGTGGATCGCCTTTCCATGTATGCTCATTTCTACGCTCTTCAACACCCATTTACTGCATCCACGGTGGCTCAAATTTTCATGGACCAGGTCTTCAAGCTTCATGGAATGCCACACTCTATTGTTTCTGATCGTGACCCAACTTTCAGAAGCAATTTTTGGCAAGAACTGTTCAAGCTACAGGGCACCCAATTGAATCTCAACACAGCTTATCATCCCCAGGATGATGGTCAAACGAAAGTTGTCAACAAATGTTTGGAAACATATCTGAGGTGTTTTTCCTCTGAAAAGAAAAATCAGTGGGATCAATGGTTACCCCTAGATGAATTGTGGTACAACACTTCCTACCATACAAATACATGCATGACTCCTTTTGAAGCGGTTTATGGACATAAGCCACCTTCAATTCTCTCATACTTAACAGGTACCTCGAAGGTCTAGGAGGTTGACTAAACATTGATAGTTCGAGAGGATATTCTTCGTACCCTCAAAGAGAACTTGGTCATGGAACATAGTCGCATGAAGCAAAAAGAAGATCAAGGTCGCTCTGAATGTCAGTTTGTAGAATGGGATCAGTTGTTTCTGCGACTGCAACCATACAAGCAAACTTCCCTCAAGGCCGAGCATTTTCAGAAGCTAGCACCCAAATTTTATGGTCCTTATACAGTTCTCAAGCGTGTGGGACAAGTTGCCTATCAGTTAGCTCTGCTCAGTCATTTGAAGCTACATCATGTTTTTCATGTTTCATGCTTAAAGAAGGTGTTTGGAACTAGGTGCCAAATTCAAACCAACCTTCCTGAGTTAGATGAAGAAGGATCCATTTGGCTACATCCAAAAGCAGTTTTGGACCAGCGTGAGCGTCGCCCGTGTCAGAGAACCATCAAGGAAGTGCTAGTCCAGTGGAAAGATACAACTCCAACAGATGCCACTTGGAAACCAACTACCATTCTACAGCAGTTTCCACATCTCAAGCCTTGAGGACAAGGTTGTTTTTAAGGGGGCAAAGATGTTAGGGTCCTAACTCGCACATAGGTAGAGCAATATATTCGGATGTAATAAAGATCAATATTAATAAGGCCTTTCAATAAAATAGAATAAGGCAGATGTAAGAAGACTTAATAGAAGCTTCCGCTTCTAGAAGGATCTTCGTCTAGATGCTTCTATTGATAGACATATGTAGTATAAATAAGGGTCGAGGGTATGGAAACCCTATCTTGGAGATTATTGTAACAAAGCATTGCTTGACTCGAGGTTTCCCCCTCGAAGAGGCCCGTGAACATTGCTTTATGAATCAAAGTGCTATTTATGTTGTTGTTCTTATATCATTTCTATGTTATTGTGGAGATTATCTTGGTTATATTACTGTTATTTTACCATTTCTAGCATCTTATTTATGTTCTGCATACTTTTTATATATGGTATATTACAGTATTTGAACTTCTCCATAACTGTAACGTTTTGCGGCTCCTTCTCTTTTCCTTCTTCAAACTCTAGTTTCACAATATTTCATTTCACGATATCCAACACTTTATTCTTGGCAAGGATGAGGTCAATCCCTGTCTTCCACTCTTTGAAGTTATAAGCTCCATCTAACTTGTTCTCTGACTTCATAGAGTAAATCATGGCTTCTTTGACTTGGTCAACCTTGGATTTGACCGAAAACTCAAACTTCACTTCTTGGTTTACTGAGAGTACCAGGAGATGCGCTAGGCTAGGGTGCGCTGATCTATCCGGAGATTAGGTCAATCACTTCACTTAAGGTGCCTCAGCGAGAGGATTAGGGTTTCTACAACTACACCTTCTAGTAACCCTAGCGACAGTGCTATGGTGACTACTCCTGCTAGAAACCCTAGCGACAGTTCTTCAATGAGCTTAATATCCTCACGGCTATGTTTCCTTCCAACGGTTAGACTGAATGAAAGAGGTGTGGGCCCATAACCTGTTAGAATATAATGGATGTGCTCATTTTACCATTGAAAATATCTCTATTGTCACCCAACCATAGGCCGAAACCACCCTCCGAGCACCTTAACCTTGACAGAGAATCACTCTGGAAGAAAACCCTAGGCTAGATATCCAAACAAAGGGTAGCACACCTTTCCCTAAGGATAACGCACCAACAAGAGTTGATCAGATAGTCCAAACCCTAGCCAAGAGATATTCCAAGCCAAAACGTAACTGCTAGCTGCAGAAGCTACACTGGCATCTCTCCTCAAACTTGCACACAAAACTGGGCACTGCAGTGCGCACAAGTGTTGCTCTGCAATTCTGAGACTGCCTGCCGGAATGAGAACCGACCTCCTGTATTTATACTAATTCTGGCTAATTGCCTGGGCCGACTTCTTATTCTGGGTATCTTTCTGTTCAGTATATTATTATTTCTTCTGGCTGATTTCTCCTCTTGGAGGCTAATAACCTAATATAAATTATCTTCTTGAGCTGACAAGTCTTCTAGGGTTATTAGCCAACTCATTAGGGTTTCTTCTTGCTTCCCGGAGTATCCTATTCTTGTCAAGTTTACACGTGGAGGTAAATACCTCCCGCAGCTACCTTAATATCAACGATGAGAAACATAGTAACGTTGCAATATGATGAACATAAAACATTGCAATTTGTTGAACACAATAACGTCAAAATGTCATGAACATAAACTAGTGTCACAACGTCATGAACAAAAATTCATGTCGCATTGTGACAAACATAGTCATGTTGTTGCAATGTGGATAGTAACGTTGCATTGTGACAAACCTAAATAGATGTTGCAATGTGTTTCACATCACCTTTTCATTGCAATGTGACGAACATTTCCTCACAGTGCAATGGGACGTACATATCCCAACACCGCAATGTGAATTTTGTTTTCAAATGTCAGAATGTGTCGAACATAGTAACCTTGTCATCCGATGAACATGCCCCAATGTTCCAATCTAATGAACAAAATTGGACGTTACAACGTGAAAACCATATTAATGTTACATTGTGTCAAATATAATAACATTGTACAATGACAAACATAGTAACGTTGCAATGTGATGAACATAAAAACATTGCAATTTCCCGAACATACTAATGTTGCAAAGTGATGAACATAAATTGTCATCGCAATGTGGCGAACATAGGTATGTTGTCGCAATGTGGATAGTAACATCGCATTGTGACAAACATAAACAAAGGTTCCAATTTGTTACACGTCACCTTTTCGTCCTAATGTAATGAACATATACATATGTCACAATGTGACGAACATATACATATGTCGCAATGTGACGAACATATGCCCTAATCACAATGTGACGAACATAGCCATGCCATCGTAATTTGACGATGATAGCCCTGTCACCGCAATGTGACAAACATAAAAAAAAAAATGCCACAACATGACGAATATTTCCCTATCATCACAATGTTATGAACATATCCTCGCATTGCAATGTGACACACATATCCTAATGTCACATTGTGATAGACATTTCCAAATGTTTCAATGTGACAAACACAAACCATTATCGCATTGTGATGTGTACAACCCAATGTAGTAATGCGAAAAACATAGACCATTATTGCAATGAGATGATCATTTCTTCATATTTCAATGTGAGCAACATAACCCACTGCCATACTTTGTCAAACCTATTCCAACACCAACCCTATCATCCGACGAACATGCCCTTACCTTCCAATCTGACAAAAAAAATTGGATGTGGCAGCATGACAAACATAGTAATGTTGAAATGTGTTAAACATAGTAACATCGCACAATGACAAACATTGTAATGTTGCAATCTGATGAACAAAAAAAAAATCAGTTTTTTTTTAACATGGTAACATCGCAATTTGTTGAAAATAGTAACGTCGCAATGTCATAAACATAAATGGACATCACAATCTCATGAAGATAAGTTGATGTTGCAATGTCACGAACCTAAATTTACATTTCAATGTGACATACATAGGCATGTTGTTACAATGTGGATAGTAATGTCGCATTTTGACAAACATAAATAGATTTTGCAATGTGTTGCACATCACCTTGTTGTCGAAATGTGACGAACATTTCCTCGCAGTGCAATGGGATGCACATATCCCAACATCGCAATGTGACAAACATTTCCAAATGTCATAATGTGTCAAACTTAGTAGCCTTGTCATCGGACAAAAATGCCCCAATGTTCCAATCTGATGAAAAAAATTGGATGTTACAACATGACAAACATACTAATATTGCATTGTGTCAATCATAGTAACATTGCATAGTGATGAACATAGTAACGTTGCAACCCGATGAAGATAAAATCATTGCAATTTCCTAAACATACTAATGTTGCAAAGTAATGAACATAAAATTACGTCGCAACGTGGTGAACATAGGCATGTCGTCACAATGTGGATAGTAACAATGCATTATGAAAAACATAAACATACGTTGCAATCTGTTACACGTCACCTTGTTGTTGTAATGTAACGAACATATACAGATGTCATAATGTGGATAACCATTAATTCCTTGGGGACACACATAATTGAAAGACATAGCACTATCATCACAATGTGACAAACATAAACGAATGTGACAACGTGATGAATATTTCCATATTGTCACAGCGTGACGAACATATCCTCATGTTGCAACGTGACACACATATCTTGACGTTTCATTATGACAGACATTTCCAAACATTGCAATGTGACGAACATAACCTATTGTCGCATTGTGATGTGCACAACTGAATGTGGCAGTGCGACAAACATAGACCAACTGCAATGAGATGAACATTTTATGATATTGAAATGTGAGGAACATAACCCACTGTCAAAATTTGTCAAACCTATTCCAACATCAACCCTATCATTCGACGAGCATGCCCTGACGTTCCAATTTGACAAACAAAATTGGACGTGACAATGTGACAAAAACAATAATGTTGCAATGTATTAAACATAGTAACGTCGCACAGAGACAAACATAATAATGTTGCAATTTGTTGAACATAGTATCGTTGCAATTTGTTGAACATAGTAACTTCGCAATGTCACGAACATAATTTGACGTTGTAATTTCATGAACATAAAATGACGTGGCAATGTCATAAACATAAACTAATGTTGCAATGTGACAAGCATATGCATGTTGTTACAATGTGGATAGTAACGTCACAGTTTGACGAACATAAATAGATTTTTTAATCTGTTGCACATCAATTTGTCGTCGCAATGTGACGAGCATATACCCCGATATCAATGTGATGAACATTGACATGTTGTTACAATATGATGAACATATCCATGTCATAACAATGTGCTGAACATAAACGAATGTCACAATGTGACGAGCATTTCCCTATCTTTGCAATGTGATGCACATATCTTCACGTCACATTGTAACAAGAATTTCCATATGTCACAATGCGACGAACACAACTCATTGTCGCAATGTGATGTATACAAACCAATGCGGCAATGTAACAAACATAAACAAACATTGCAATGAGATGAACATTTCCCGACATTGCAATGTGATGAACACAACCCACTATCAGACTCTAAAAAACCTATTCCATCACCATACAGTGACAAAAAGAAACCCTTCATCGTAATTTGATCATCATAACCTTACGATGTCATGTGACGAATGAAAGTTGATGTCACAATGTGATGAACAAAACCTGATAACACAATGTGACGAACAAAATACGATCAACATTGCAATGCAATAATGCCATAGGAAATTTTGGTAAAAAACATAATGAACATGGCCCACCATAATTAGATCCACATGGTCAACGAAGGTTAGTCATTGGCATGGTCAACCATAATAAACCCTGGTCAACCATAGTCAACCATGGTCATTGTCAATTAATATATTACTATATTAATATTTTAATAATATATTTATTAAGGTAATAATACTTTAATGATGTATTTATTAATGCATTAGTAATAATTTAATATATTACTAAAGTCATTAAGGTAATAATGTAGTATTAATGTATTATTACTTAGGGTATTATTAATGTATTATTACTTAATTTTCATAATGTATTTATCATTGTATTAATAATTTAATATATTACATTATACATTAATAATAATAATAATATATTTTTAAGGTCACCACCAAGCTGAATGATTTGATTGGTAAAGTCTACAGAGCTATACATACCCTACCCCCTATGGATTTGAACTTGTGACCTCTTAAGAGGAAACACGTGTTCTTAATCATTAGGTCCACTCAAGTTGTATTAATATTTAATCATGTATTAGTAATAATTATTACCACTTTATTAATATATTATTAATGTATTACTTTATCATTGTATTAATACTTTATTAATGTTTTAATGTACTAATAATTTAGTAATATATTTATTAATGCATTTAATGTTTTATTATTATTATTATTATTATTATTATTATTATTATTATTATTATTATTATTATTATTATTATTATTATTATTATTATTATTATTATTATTATTATTATTATTATTATTATTATTATTATTATTACTGTAATAATGTATTAATACACTATTAATAGTTTAATAGTTTAATATGTTACATTATACATTAACTTAATGTAATAATGTATTACTAAATGCATTAAGGTATGTGTATTACTACTTTATTAATGCATTAATACTTTAATAATGTATTTATTAATGCATTTAATGTATTATTATTATATTACTTTATTAGTGTATTAATGCTTTAGGAATGCATTAATTAATTAATACATTGAATTATTAATGTATCAATCAATTAATAATTTATAGTATACATTAATGTAAATTAATTGTTTAGTTTATATATTACATTTATACATTATAATTATATATTTCATTAATATATAATAATAATAATCTATTTTTAAGGTCTTTGAGAAGCACACCAAATTGGTGTATGAGACCTCTATTGGTAAAGTTCACGAAGGTATACATACCCTACCCCCCTCTGGATTTGAGCTTGTGACCTAGTATGAGGAAATGCATGTTCTTAACTATTAGGCCCACTCAGGTTGTAATAAACCATAAATTAATATAATACATTAATATATTATTATTATATATTACATTAATGTAATAATTAATATATTAATAGTTATCCTCTTCAATTAACAACAACCACTTTGTAAGCATATTTTATTTACAAACCCTAATTTTAACAAAAACCCTAATTGAAATTTAAAAATGAAATACATCTATCCACATTTATCATTCACATAATTGTGGTTGTGCTAATTATATACACAATCCTTCATTCTACAAAGCCTAAATTTAATCTCTCAATTTTCTTTATTATTAAAATTACAAATTTAATATATATTATTAAAATTACAAAATTAATATATATATATATATATATATATATATATATATATATATATATATATAATCCTAACTACATTTTTAAAGTGTAACAATGTTCATGAAGCACTCCACTATTTGCATACCATACAAATAAAAATTTGGATAGCAATAATGTTCATCAAGTGGTCCACTATGTTATTAAGGTTTCTATATTTTATTTATTACCTTTTTATGATTGGTTTAAGTTTCCATATTTTATACTGTTTTTATATTGTGTACATTGAATATGTTTATTTTGATCTTAGTTTTGACGATTCTTAACATTTATATTGTACTTTTTCCCATAATCGATTCATAATTATTGTATAATTTATGAAAACTTAGAAATTCATTACAACACTTGTTTCATAATTATTGTACAATTTATGAAAAATTGGAAATTCATTGCAAACACTTGTTTACCTTTTCAAGATTCATACAGTGTATATTTATATTTACATCTAAAGGTGTACACTTATTGATAATGAACAGATTTAATAGGGCTTTAGTGCTTAATAAGTTTTCTATGAATAGGATTAAGTATGGCTGGAATATTCTTAGTAGTCACACAAAATAAATGGCTGTGATTTCAATCATTAACTCCCTAGCTATTATAAATATATCCGTTTATGTGTTTACTTTTTTACATTTACCTAATCATATTTAAAAATTACTTTGATAGTTAACTAATTGCCACGTAAGTGATTAACATAAATTAAAATATTAACACCACATAAATGAAGTACAACCGTTTATTTCTTAATCAACAATAAAATTTAATATATTCTTTTAAGGATTCGTTTCATCTTATAAACCTTTCAACATTAACCAGCAACTATTTAGCTACTGTGCTAGTTAACATTTATATTGTAATTTTTCTTATATTATACTTTTTCTCATAATTCATTCCTGATAATTCATTCCTGAGTATTGTACAATTTATACAAACATGGAAATTCATAGCAACACGGGTTTACCTTTCCATGATTCATATAATCTATGAATATGTTTATTAGGATTCTTAACATTTATATTGTATTTTTTTCCATAATCCAGTCATAATTGTTGTACAATAACTTGGAAATTCATTGCAACATTTGTTTACCTCTCCGTGATTCATAAAATCTATATTTAACATTTATATTGTACTTTTTATCATAATTCATTCCTAAGTATTGTACAATTTATAAAAACATGGAAATTCATTGCAACATGTTTACCTTTCCATGATTCATATAATCTATAATTTGTTTATTGTAAATTAAATATGTTATTACTTAGTTCGTTTTCCAATTATAATTTTGTTGTTTTTTTTAAACCGTGACAAAGGTTGATGTGATTTGATGGCGGCATCAAATCTTTATAAAGCAATGTTTGATTGGATTGCATAACTTCAATGTGATGTTTAATGGTTTGTTAGAGTCTGACACACTTTTCAGGTGTTTAGAAGGTTGCATCAAACCTTTATAAACCAGTGCATTGTTTCATTGGATTTTATAATTTCAATTTGATGATTGGTTCAGACACTATTTTTAAAGTTCAATTAAAAAATAATGTTAGAGATTGATTGATTGATTGAGGTGTTAAAGGTTGTATCAAAAGTTTTACTTTAATCATCCCCACACAAGTTAATATTTTAATTTGTATTAAAGTGTATTAATACAACCTTTAATACTTTTAATATATTAATATTTTTAATGTATTAATGTTTTATAAATGTATTAATTAATAATATTTTAATACTTTATTAATGTCTTAATATTTTGATTATGTATTAATTAATATATAACACATTAATTAATTTATGTATTAATATATTAATTAATAGACTATTAATATATTAATCAATTAATACGTTAATACATTAATATATTATTTCACAAATATATTAATACGTTAATATTTTAGTACATTAATGCTATTATATAAAACTTCAGTAGGAATTGGTTATGGTGCTAAAGTGTTAAAGTTAGGGCACTAGATATGGGGAGGTCCCGGGGTCAAACCCCATGGGCTCCCATTTTAGTGTTTTAGTTACAACCTCCGCCAGACTTAGTTAGCGGCTTCTAGATGTGGCGTTTGTTACCAGATATGGTGGACCTCCGCCATATTTGGTGAGGTCCCGCCAATATATATTTTTTATTTTTTGGATACGAGTCATCCTTGGGCGTTTCGGGGATGCCATGTGTCGCCTGTTGATTGGGCCACATGGCATCTTCTGATTGGTCCACCTGAATGTCGACATCACGCCTAGTCAATCGTATGTGATACGTGGTGCTTCCTGGATGGTGCCACGTGGCATCTCCTGGGGGTGCCACATGGCACTTTTCTATTGGCCCACATGGACCCCTGAAAAGTCCAATGGCAGGTGAAACATGGCAGCCTGTGGTGACTCCACGTGGCATGATGATGTCAACATCTTGTACGCTGACGTCACCCTGCCATGTCAACTGCTGACATTAGCAGTATGGACAATGATGTGTCCCCTATTGATTGGCCATGTTTGACCACAACTTTGACCGCAACTATCTTTCAAACCGTAACTTCGTTTGAAGAGACATTTGTGTTGTTAGAAAGCTTGCGACACGCTCTTCGCAATCATGTTGTTTTCACTAAGTTTTGGGAACTTTGAATTTTTTCCCTTTCTCTGTCTGCTAAAGCCATTCTGAGCGTTCTGAGTTGCCTCTATGAGTTCTGAGTTATTCTTAGCCTTCTCTAGATCCTTTTTAGATCAATCTTGGTTTCTTAACTTCATTTTCCTCCTTTTGGGATCTCTTTAGAGGCTTCTTTGTGTCTTAGCACTATAGTAGTTGGCTCTTCCCCTTTGGACTATTTCTGAGTTTTCATCTCCTCTTCCATTTCAGATGTTAGGACCTAGAAGCTATTGCCATCTTTGGTGTTGTCGCAAGACATACTCTTAAAATTATTCTCATTTGATTCACACTTGCTTGGGACCTTAAAAAAACCCTCCTTATCCACCTCCTCTTTAGGCTTCCTCTTATTGACCATTGTGTTGAGTGGACAATCTTTGAAGAGATGTATATGTTCATTACATTCATGGAATTAGAAAGAAACATAATCCATAGATAAGGTTTAGATCCATTATGTATCTTGGAAACTAATACAAACGAACTCTTGAAAGTCCTCAAACACATTCATACAACCATTAGGTATATCAACCAATTGTACTTAAATGTGGTTTTTGCTAGTATAAGTCATCTCATGAAATGAGTTCAAATTTTTTAACAAGTTAAATTGCATAGAAAGAAGTCTCTGCCTTCAAGAATTGTTCTGGTTGTTCACTGCTTCGCTGGGATAAGGGATTCTATATAAAATGATTGTCTTTTAATTTTTGGAGAGATTTTGAAATATGTAATGTACATTTGCAAATAGTTACAATGTTATATGATACTCTGTCACATCCATAAATATATAAACTATAACACAAATTTCCCATTGGAACTACAAACATGTTCGTTGGCCTATGCATTTTTTATTTATTCCCTCTCCATCCCTTTCTCCTTCCCTGAAATTCAATGGGGGACTTTGTGTAGGCTTAAGTGAGCATAGCTAAGGTCAAGTAAGGAAGTGAGCTAAGGAAGGGGATAAAGAAGATCTTCAAGTACTATGCTTAATGCCCCACCACTATATAAAGCCACCATTCTCGGGTAGGCTACTCAATCCGTGTGGGCATGGAATATTTAAGTCGTCTTGCATGTTCTTATTGTACAAGCTTCTTGTTAGTGAAACAAAACTCTTATTAGTCACTCTAATAACCATAGATCACATATTATGTATATACGGATGGTGAAACCTTCCTTATTGCCTCCTCTCACTCTTTAACTTCATCAACATTCAACGAATATAACAATTTCTCTGTTTTCATTTTTTTAGCCATCACACCATCGTGATGTTACCAAATATATAAAAAAAATAGGTAGACAGACATAAATGATTTCGATAAAAAGATTATGCAGCAACCAAGACAAAATAGTGCATGTGGTTATGGTAGTGTAGTGAAACAGATGCCTTTCCCATAAAAAATAGTTCCAGTAAATCCAATCCTATTCAAAAGAGGAAAGGGTTGCATAGCTCATAGTGTTGTTAAGTATATTGAGATTTATATTGTATTAAATTATGTAAATAGGGGTAAGGTATGTACAACTCCTTAAACTTTAATAATAGTCAAATAATATTAGGCATTTTCTAACTTTTCTAAGAAATGATTTTTTCGTTAAAATTGGGCGATATAAATTTGCATGAAATCACTTTTTTGTTGTTGTTTACAATCCATTTTGGGCACTCACATTACACATAAATAATCACTCAAATCTACTGATTTAACAATTTCTAGCCAAATTTCATACAAATGTCCCCTAAAAATATGACCCCAAAAAAATCATTTCGTAAAAAGTTTAGACTAGACTACGACTTTAAATTATATATATCATTATCACTAATTCTGAAACTCAGTCTATGTTGTGAAGCGCAATGGGATCTTCCAACAACAACAATCATGACGGTGAATAAGACAAAGAGAAGAGAATGGATATACCAACATAATAATTGAGATCACCATGGCCACATAAACCAAGCAAATAGAGGAATTATATTAAAACTCCATTTTCATTCAGAGAAAGATTTGATTGCATATACATGCACCGCGTATTATACCAATGATTGTCTGCATATCCATTCACCATTTATTACATCAATCGATGTTGTTAGACTAGTCTATCATCTTTTTAGCTCGGGAGGTACTATGCATGTGTGTCTTGTATGTGGAAGTTACCTTGTACCTACACTACTAGACACTTGACTTTGTAATGGTTTTTTATAAAGTTGTGATAAAGTGGTTATTTTATTAAAGTGACTTTTTAATAAAATGTACATTCTTATATTAAAGTGATTTTATTTCATAAAGTGCACTTATGTTATAAAGTGAAAATGTACTTTAATATTTTAAGTGATTTATTTTTGAGGGAATGAATCATGACCATTGATCTTGTAAAGGCAAGATTAAATCTTGGCCATTAGATCTAGGGTTGGAGAAGGTGAAGGGTAATTTTCAGATTATAAGAGAATGCATTGGGTAGTGTGCAAGACACGAGAGAAGAGATTGAGAGAGAGAGATAGCTTGAAGAGGAGAGGACGAAATCTTGGCACATTTCCCAAGAAGAAAGAGGGCACAAATCCCAAGGCAACTTGTGGTGTAACTGAGTTTGATTTTTTGTTGTTGTGAAGGTCATACTGTACAGATCCGTACAACCCGTACAAAATAGGAAAGGGGCATAGATTTCAAGATTGGTTTGTTGCACCCAAAACGAGGTATCTACTGGTGTATTTTTCTTGTTGTTGGGGGCATTTTTGTGTTGTTGTTCATACAATACATTTTTGGCACGTTTCCATGTGTGTTGGTACAACTGGGTTGTACAAGTCATACAACTCGTTCTACACAGTTTTCTAGACAACATTTGGAGGGACAATTTTGTGGTTATAAGTGGTTTTCTTCTGTTGGGTTTTGTTAGTTTTTGTTGATACAACTTTCCTAAAGCTAATAATATATCTCTCTCTCACTGGGTTTCCCCCAAATTGAGGTTTTCTCTAGCATTGCCTAAATTTTCTAAGTATTTTGTGAGTTGAATGATTGTTGTTCATTCTGTTTATTCCGCTGCAAAATTGCCAAGCAATGTGTATTTCTGAATGTGGGTTTAAACATTTTGGAGTTCATAAAAGACATTGATCTCTAGATTGTTAAGTGTATGACAAAATAATTTTAAGCAGATTTTGTCATTTAATTTCTACACAGTCTCCCCACTTTACTTGCCACAGTCTCAATTTACATATTTTTTTGAAATTGAAAACACATAATTTAAATCAATTTACTCATATATGAAGAATATTAATAAGCATTGTGTTTTAAGAAAGATTGAAATGAAAACTTAAGAAAAGTTTGACCCTCCTGAAATTTTATCCTTCATGGCTCTCATTACATTTAGTGAAAGCATAATTTATGGAGTTTAATTTTTAATCTTCCCATTGCATAGCATGCTCTCTCATTTTTGTTTATATGTTCATGTGTGTGCAATTTCAAATTGAAAAAAACTAAGGGAATCTTAAATGATGATTTAAATGCTGAGGAGGATATCAAAACATGTGGGGATGTAGCTCACATGGTAGAGCGCTCGCTTTGCATGCGAGAGGTACGGGGCTCGATACCCCGCATCTCCATTTTCGTTTTGGTATCTCTTTGTGTTTTGTCTTTGTGCGACTTGATTGTAACAATCAATGGACAAGCACAGAAATCACTTGCATGCCCTTGGCACACCACATCCCATCGTGACAAGAACACGCAAAACAATAAGACAACTTTGTAAGTCTTCCGTCTCAGTTCATTAAATTAACCGTAAAAAGGCCAAGGATCCGTGGTGCAATGGTAGCGTGTCTTATTGTAATTTCTGAAATTCCACAAGAAGGTCCCAGAGGGCGAATTTATTTCCGACAATTTTTTTTTTTTTTTTTATGCTTACATTTTGACCGCATCCGATGTTTTTTTTTTTAATTGTTTTACGTGTTTTTGTTTTTTTAAGTAGATGGAAATAAATTTATATAAAATTACAAATTTATATTATATTTTTAAATTTATAAATAAATTTAATTTGTTGAAAATCATTCAAATATTTGAATGGTACAAAATTAACCATTTAAATCTACATATCCAATCATTTTTTATCAAATTTCAAACAAAAATAAACTTAAAAAAATTCATATAAAAAAATAAAAACGTTGAACTGCTAACATTACAAAGTTTTGATAATTACTTCCAATTTTTCCAGAAGTATCGATCCGACGACACGAGGATTGAAAATATGTGTATACTACCACAAACACAATTGAAATATTTGTAACGTTAACCAATCTTTGGGGTCTATCGACTTGATTTGCTATATTTTTTTTTTTTTAAATGGAGCCTCATCATATGCTTTGTATTTTTTCGATATTAAAGTTTAATTATTGATTGTTTGTTTGATTAGACTTACTCTTATCGAATATATATATTGTTGATAATTTTTTATTTTTTTAAAATTATTATTATTAATTTTCATTAATGTTTCACTTGAATTTAAATGGTTTTAATTTGTTAATAAATATTTTACAGTGTTGTTTAGGGTAAAAAGTTATTTTGTATTATGGGTTGTATTATAATTGAGTTGAAGGTAGAATCAATGTTTTCATCACGTGTGGGGTTTGAGGTATATAAATGGTCAATGGTTTATAGAGAATTAGTGATTGTATGTTTTTGTAGTTATCATAGTTAGGGGCTACTTCGACCTAGTCTTCAAGGATCTCTTACCTAGGTTTGAGGGTGCTTTGCATTTCCTTAGTCTACCTCTATGTAGAACCTAGTTGGATTCCCTCTCACCAAACTATTTACTTCCCACCATCTAGATCCTACCTCCTTCCAAGCAGAGGGTCCACTTCATCGATTCTCTTCCTAATTGTCAGAGTAGCAAACATTATTGATTTCTATCTAAGAGAAATCCCTACAAAATAGAAATAAATTTTGGCTTCAAATAAACCCTACTTCACTGGTTTCCAAAACTCTCTTCCATGGAGCTGAAGAAACCAACCTCCATCTCTAAATGTGCTTGCTTATGATGAAACCCAGCATAGCTACCTCTATATGCATTCCTCTCTCCAACAATATGATTATGGTTAGTGCTCATCCTTTGACAGGTTGGCCAACTTCAAATTGTAGCATGCAGGTCCTTGGTCTAACTTCCTAAAAGAAGTGAGCCTACACTAGTCCTT
>ML791978.1:137641-161928 GCA_009831015.1 Picea engelmannii | reverse complement strand
CTCTGTGTTTATGGTTGCATCTCTGATATATTTCTGTTATATTACTGGATATACGCGATATCTCTGTGCATTTCTTTATTATATCTCCGCTCTCATTTTGTGCCGAAAATAATCCGGATCACCCTGGGGGTGCCATGTGTCACATTTTTATTGGGCCATTTGGCCACCCAAAAATCCAAATCAGTATACCACCTATCAACCTTTGGGTGGTGCTACATCGACATGTTGAAGTCATCGTGACGTCATGCTGACGTCATCTCTACATAGTTCGCTGCTAATGTTAGCAGTGCAGAAGATGATGTCACCTTGTTGACTTTGACCACCCATAACTTCTTCGTTCATACTCTGTTTGACAAACCATTTACGCTGACGGAAATATATCGACGAGATCTTCGACTTGGTGCTATTTTTTTTAAGATTTGAGGCCTTTGATTTTTTCCCCTTTTAGATCCTCCTGGATCATTCCTTCCCACTAAGACGATTTTGGGCATCCAAAAGCCTCATCAGTCAAATTATAGGTGAGGGAATTGCTCCCTCACTTTCTCGTTCTTGATCCATCATGCTTTTCTTGGATGTGTGCCCTTAAGGCCCACTCGAAGATATTCTACATCACTCTTGCGTGAAGTCCTCATCCTTCTGTCTAAGATGATATCTTCCTTCAACTCGTCCAAGTACTCAGGAGAAAACTCGTCCACCTAAGGAACTGAAACACTCTATAGTTGATCCATGATCATTGGAGGCTCATAAAGTTTCAGTTTCTCTACATTTACAACTGAGTATATCTGCATGTACGACGGTAGATTGAGGTGAAAGGAATTTGTGCCAATTTTCCCCAAGATGGTGAAGGGTTCATATCTGATGTGTTTGATATTTTTTCCTTCTCCCTTCAACCTATCCTTGCTAATGTGGAGCCACACTTGATCTCCCACTTGAAACTAATGATCAACTATGTGTTTGTCATGGTGAACTTTGTACGGTGCCTAACTCTTTTCCAACTGCTCCTGAATTATCTGATGTACCTGTTGGATCCTCTGAATGAACTTGTGGGCTCTCTCTCCATCTCTTTGTTCGCTTGAGTCGACATAATTTCCAAAACTGAAGTCCAAGGGAGCCTTAGGTAAATACCCAAAACATGTCTCGAAAGGTGAACTCTGCGTGGAAGAGTGCAAGGTTTGGTTGTATGCATGCTACACATACTGTATCTGATCATCCCACAACTTCGGATGTTTGTTGTAGTAGCCTCGAAGCAAATGAACCATAGTTTTGTTTACAACCTCTATCTGGTCATCGGTCTATGGATGGAAAGCAACACTTCTCTTCAACTTGGTGTCCATCATTCTCCACAAGCTTGTCCAAAACTCTCCTAGGAATCGAGTGTCTTGATCCGAGATAATGGATGTGGGCAGTCCAAAGTGGAACCATACACGATGAAAGAAAATATGAGCAGTTTTCTTAGCAGTGATATGATTTTTACATGGCATCAAGACACTCATTTTTCTAAACCTATCCACTACCACATACAAGTAGTCATGACCCCTTTTTAACACAGGAAACCCCCCTACAAAATCCATGGAAATACTTTCCCAAGGATGAGAAGGAACATGAAGTGATGTGTACAGCTCCAATTTCTATTAGTGGGCTTACAAGTTGAGCACAACACGTGCCCCTTTACAGGTTTGGTTACAATTTATTTCATTCGAGGCCAATAGAAAAACCTATGCAAATGTGTCATAGTCTTACCTACCCCAAAATGCCCATATGCAAGGGAAGTGTGTGCTTCCCTGATTACATGCACTCTTTCATTGACTGGAATACAAAGCTTCCCCATATGGTAGAAGAGTTTATCCTTCACATAAAAATTCTCCACCTGTGAACCATGAGTTAGCCTCTCATATACATCCTTGAAATAGTCATCATTAGTATATTGTTTAATATAACTATCATGAGCTAAGGAAGCATTCTTCAAAAAAATGGATGCAGAAATAGGATGTCTAGAAAGCATGTCCACAACTTTATTACTTGTACACTTCTTGTATCTAATAACTAAATGGAATTGTTGTAAGAATCACATCCACCTGTAGTGTCTTGACTTTTGTATCTTGTTCTATGATTGGAGATATTGCAAGGGTTGGTGATCAATGTGTATGATTGTTTCATTTCCCATTAAGTAGTGTTTCCATTTCTTCACGCTTTGTACCAATGGATATGGTTCTTTGTCATATGTAGGATAGTTGCAAACAACCTTAGAAAACGTTTCAGAATGAAAGAAAACATGCTTACTTAGTTGTATTTGGACTGCTCCCATGGCATAGGCACTGGCATCAGTCTCGATTTCAAATGGTTGTTGAAGGTTAGCTAGAGATAGCACTAGTGTGGTGTTGATCTTTCTCTTCAATGTGTCAAAGTCATTTTGTTGTTATCCTCCCCATTGGAAGGTTTGTTTTACATTGGTTAAGGCATGCAAAGGAGATGCAATGTAGGATAAGTTTGCAATGAACTTTGTTCAGTACTGAACTGCCCCTCAGAAACTCCTAACCTCTGCAGTTGATGTTGGCTTAGGCCAATTTACAATGACTTGAACTTTGGAGGGGTCTATATTTAATTGACCACCTCCTACAATATGACCCAAGTAAACTAATGATGTTTTTCCAAAGTCACACTTTGAAAATTTTACATACAACTTTTCCTTTTTAAGGACATCCAATACTCTCTTTACATGTGTTACATGTTCATTCTAAGTGCTACTAAAAACAAGAATGTCATCTAAGTATACAATCACAAAATCATCAAGGAAAGGCCTAAAAATATCATTCATGACCCACATGAATGTTGTTGGAGCATTAGAAAGCCCAAATGGCATCACAAGCCATTCAAAAAGACCCTATTTTGTTTTGAAAGAAGTCTTCCATGCGTCACCTTCTGCAATTATGACTTGGTGGTAGTTGCTCCTCAAATCCAACTTGGTGAAGTACACTGCATTATGTAGTTGATCCAACAAGTCATCTATCCGAGGAAAAGGGTAGTGATTTTGTTGTGTTTCTTATATGTTTAGTATAATGCACTCATTAATTATCAATTCGGGATTCGTAATCAACAGAGTTACAAGACACCCGTAAGAAAGGTAATTCTAATGTCATGAGTATAGAACTATTCTAGATGATGGATGCTGGAAACAAAACAAACTAGCAAACTGAAATGCACTTTGGTTGTCTTTCACAGAGAGGCCATCTACTCCATTATGGCACATGCAAGTATGAGATGGAGTTCGTTTGACTGATCAACTCTGCTATCTGACCCATAAAACTAACTATGCAACCTCACTTTTGAAAGGGAAATCACACATCAATCATCAAGACATAGCATGGGTAGTTCAACAGTCAATATACTGAGTATGTTGTGGTTCACAATGTGATGTTGTGAACTTCATTAGTTCTCCTTCAAATATGTCTGACTACTGCTGCCAACATTCATGTCTATGAAACAAAATCAAATTCATGAAAACAGAGCATATGCAAAAACAGAGTGAGTAAAGATCTCTAAGAAATCATATAATGGAAATCCTAGTCTAAGTTGTATTGCTATCATCTGAGAGAATTAAAGCTTCAACTAATTTAACATTGCTAATACTAATCTACGAAGGTGCTAACCTTTGTTGGGCAGTGGGTCCTTGCCGCTTCAACAGGTCAGTGAATGGAGTCTACAGTAACCTTGCTTTCAACCCACACATTACTCTTACTCAACTTCAAAACATAGAATCAAACTTATGCTAACAACTCAACTCACATTCAATCATAGACGATCAAGACATGGAGATAAATGACGTCCTTCTATTAATCTTCACCCAGAATATGCAATATATAACGTTGCTTCACATGTTGTATTATGCTAACTCTCTCCTCCACCATCCTTGCCACGACTATTTAAACAGTCTTAGTCGTGAAACAAAAGGAGGTGAAATCGTTTGCAAATAAATCAATTGTTAAATTTAATCATTCGGTTACATATTTTAAGCTTCATCCTCATGACACAAAGTGCATGAGGATGAGGCAATGAACAAACTATCCTAACATAACCTTGCTAAAACAAATAAACATCCAACAATTGTCTTGGGAACGGTCTGGAGGTAAACTTGGTACATTCGGCTCCCTGTATTGGTACCAGATCGTGACAGGTAGATGGTAACGGATCCGAACAATGCGCAAATGGTGGTACCAGATCACGACAGTCCACGGTCGTTGGTACCAGATCACAACAGGTGAGATTCAGTACCAGATGCGCTTGGTACCGGATTCACACAGTGGCAGTTTGGTGCACAACTACCGAATAACTGAGCTAGTACAATAAGGTTGAACTTATCTAGAGGTCAAAGATTATACATAGCAAATTGAAGCATTAGTACATGAAACGTTTAATCTCCTAGCTCAATAAACCACAAAAATGCATGAATTAATCATACTTTACCTTATGACCTTATCAATGGCTAATGGTAGTGTTCTTGTCATTTACCCAAGCTTAGGTAAACCAAAAAGGTATAGATGAGGAGTATAATAGGGTAGTGGGGATGTCAATTTAGGGTCTCAACATTCCCCCATGCCAAAACCATTGCATGTCCTCATGCAACTAAAAACAAACCAAAAATTTGTCAAAAATTGAGACTGCATTCTTTACTTCTAAGGATCATTGATGTTGATGGTTGAGGCCTCTTCTTTCAGCTCCCTTTTTATGACCCTAACATATTGTAGGAGTCATAGTACCTTCTTGAGCTTTTTAGAAGTCTCTTCATGGTCATCTTGAAGTTGTTGGTTGGTTGCTTTCAATTGCTCGTTTTCCTTTTTGATATACTTGTCCAATAGTTGGTATTCCTTCACTTCTTGTTTGAGTCCCTGATTTTGTTTTTGCAATTCCCCAATCTTTTTCTTCATCTGTTATTTTGTTAAGGTCCTTGTTGACTCCATCATTACTGGCTGGATGCATTCTCTTTCCTCGACTTTCTCCCTCATCCCACATAAAGTAATAATGGCTTGTTCCTCGGTCAAACTAGGAATGTCATCCTGGACTGATAAGTCTTCGGAAGGGGAGGTAAGATCGATTGGATCTTCCTGTGTATGAGGACTGACAACTGCTTTTCCTCTCTTTGCCATGCTCATTGTAGTTCTTTTACAAGGAGGTACTGGATCAGGGGTGCTCACATAATTCCTTTCTTCTTTTCTATTTGTGGAATGGTCACAGGGGACTGTTCTATAGACTGTTCACTTTTATTTTCTAAGCTATGCTTCCCTTTCCTTACAGTTTTTGTTTTATGGCCCTTCTCCTCAAGTGCCACTGTTGAAGTCTCCTCTACTAATTTGGTTTTACCTTTTGATTCTGGACTTTTAAAAGTCTTATTGATTGTGGAAGAAGACCCTGCTTGTTTACTAGCTTTTTCATGTTGGCTCACTGTCCTGGATGATGATGGAGTTGCCTTATCCTTCTTGCCCTTTTTATTTTGAGGTTCCTTATTTTTCTTTGGAGCATGTTGGGCTTCCTCCACAGGTTTGTTTTATGTGGGAAGGTGTTGAGTGATAAGGGTTTTCCAACTAATCCTCTGCTTCCTAAGTTCATGTAAAACTAACATTTTAATAAGACCTTGATGGTAAATGCTAGTCTTCTCAGTTTTGGATAGGGATTTGACACCTCTTACCATTTTGTTCAAACTCATCCATAGAAAATATGGGAAATCAATTTCAAGGTCTCCTTCAAAGTTTAATAGAATCCTAAGATGATATATGAAGATCACAACATACCTGCCCTCACAAGTGATGAATCATTGAAGACTAGTAATCATTGGATGATACTCTTCCTTGATGTAGTTCCTAGGGATCCCCTTTTTACAATCAGGGTGCTAATGGTCTTCTTTCAAAAATCGTTGGCACATCTCCTTGTTGATTCCTACACCTTTGAAGTATTTGGCTCCTTTGTTAGGTAATCTCGTGACCTCCCTTAAGGTTGCTTCATTGATTGTCAGCTGCAGATTGCCTATATGCGCAATCTCTCCATCGTAACCATGAATAAATTCGTGAGATATCTTCTCGTGCCAGCCTGTGAATTTCTCCAAAAATGGCATCCATCCTGATCTAGCGTACTTCTCTCAACATAGTTGGAACTCCTCGGTATCTCTATAAATTTGGAAGACCGTTTCATGTCTACTTACGACAATCGTTATAAGTTGTGAGAAAAGGATCGGGTTGTAGCACAAGGGTTTAGTCAATTGATTAAGGTAAGGGTTTGGTACCGGAGAGGAGTAGGCTCGGAACTGGAGAAAGGTAACGACAAGGGAATTATGGTGATGGCGTCGATAATGCGAATGGTAAGTTTTAAGTAAGGATGTCGTAAGGAAAATTTAAGACCAGATGAGGCTTATCTGTATGGCTTCGACACCCAGATAAGCCTTTCATTTCTACCCGTTAATGTAATGATGAGGACAAGACGTTGGGTGTCAAAGCATCATTTTGGGATAGGTGATTGGACTTCCAAGTGGTGAATTTGATGTTGGATCATGGTTCATGATACATGATAAGTTCGTGATTTTCTTAAGGACGAAGTACATTCATGGCCTATCATTACTAGACATTTTTCATATTCATGCTTTGATGTGATTTTTCCCTTAACCATTTTCGAGAACTTATGAGAGGATTGATTAAGTTTAGGCATATGGGTATAAGGGATAGGTGCATGGTTTTAATACTAAGGTCATAAGATCTAGTATATATTTTCATACCTATTGTAGTTTTATGAGCAGAGGAAAATAAATACCATGTTACATTTTCTTTTACCTTTGTATGATCAATACCCATAGCATATGCGACTGCTTGTAGATTGTCAGAATTCATCCTTTTAGGATGGCGTTTTCTGAAAGCTTGGTACCGGAATTTCCTGTACTTCTTTATTTTGTGCTTATTTTCTTTTGTATTTGGTTCTGCAGGGTTGTAGGGTGATCATGCTGGTTTCTGAAGGTGAAATGTGAGTCTGAAAAAGAGTTCTGAAGGAGCTCTTTGACCTTCCCCCATGCCAAGGATGTTGCATATCTGTATGCAAGAAGATTCAACATTCTGTATCATAATGGAGAAAATATGATAAGATAAAAGAAACCAAATCAAATTCCAGAAGTACATTTATTACCTAGCATATGATCTTATGCCTAAAAATTGAAATTGTGTTTCTTTTGATGATTTATTGACAAAGGTAGCATTCAACAATGAAAACAGGGAAGTTTTTATATGTTTTCCAGAAGAACAGATCTGGCCTAACTTTCTTCAGAGATTTACTATCATTAGATGTTATAGATAAATTTCATAGTATAAGTAGATTAGACTCCCTAGTTAGGGCTCCACTCTTAATAAGTTTCCTTCTTAGGTAATGTAGGCTTTAGATGCCAGACCGGTAAGTTGACTTAGGGTAATTCTCAAATGGACATTTGCTTGTAGTAATTATGTTGCTTATTAATCTGGGGTTTATATCTCATAAATGCCAATAGTGACCTTTTCTTTTTTAGATGACAAAAGTGAATTTTTCAATCAGACAAGTATAGATGAGACATTTCTCAACCGGAACCCACTACCAGCAAGCCTGTTCAGTACTCCGGTGGGGTAGTTGTGATAATTAGTGAGAGATGTCTTCCCCAGACAAAATGCCCCATTGCCAACAAGCATGTTCAGTACCCTGATGGGTTTTCCTAGTCATACCACAGACCGGTACCCGCTGCTAGCAGACCTGTTCAGTATCCCGACGGGTTAGTCTCTTAAACCCTTTTTCCATCAGAGGCTTCTTGTCCATAGTCACCTATTTTGATTTTTATTAAAGAGTGCTTTGCATGGTGACAGGGGAGGCTCGTCTGAAAACCTTTTTACAGGCTAGGATGGTATTGGGTTGGAAGGTATATTCTCTTCTTTGAATGCCTTTTAAAGATTTGTCTGAAGGAAAAATAAACTTTTTATGCACATTATTTCTTTAGAGTGATCCAGATAAATTTTGTCTGAGTTTGTCCATAAGAGAATGACCTAAAGTTTCCTTAGGGTACTGATACATCCTCTTCCATAAAAAATTTCCTAGTGTGCCCATGGTAGAGAGTGTTCATATACTCATATGTTACTCTTTAGTAAGATAATCCAATTAATACTATTGAAGTCTGGTTAGGGTGAGATAGTTACTTGTAGGCTAATATATTTTGTCCCTTAAATCATGTTGAAATAATGGATAAAGGCAACTTCTAGTCTTTGAAGCGGATTATGGTTCTTTGAACAATCATAGGTAAAGATTGTGTCCCCTTTTTTTTATTTTGTTTTTAAGCAACAAAACCAAACAAAATTAAAATACTTCCTTTTAGCTAGCAACATAACCAAAAGAAATTAAAGATACTTCCATTTAGTTGTCAATAGAACCAAAAGAAATTATTGCTTCACCAGGGATGCCATTTGATGTTGCATTCAACTTCTTGGTTCTAGATTAAGTGGTTGTTGCATGGATTTGTACTTCAGATTAATTGACATAAGATTTTGAAATACGCGTGGCATGCTTTGTTAATTAGGTAATGTGTCCTGATAGTACTGTATAAGGATAGACTTCTAGTACCAGACCAACACAAGACTGTTGGTACTAGACCAAAATAGGATTTCTGGTACCGAAGCAGAACAAAATATTGTTGATGCCTACAAACTAATGTTTAGCAAGTTCATGAAGGATAAAAAAAAATAATAATAATAATTATAGAAATTTACTTACAAAAAAAATTGCGAAAGTGAAACAAAAGGAGGTAAGAATCTCTTGTTACCTTCATCTTATTAACAAAACTCAATCCACACATATGTACAAAAGTTTCAAATAAACCAATCAATCAATGTGGATCAGTGGGAGGTTCTCCTTCCTTACTGATCACCTGTATATCTGAATTCTGTAGTATACAAGTCATGAATTCCTGTTTTGACAGGGGTTTGTTGTAAACTCGCAACCGGTGACCATTCACAAGTAGTGGTGTTTGTTGTTCATCAATTTTCTTTATCATGATTGAACCATTATCATAGATAGTGTCAATTTCGTAAGGTCCCATCCAACGAGTAGTTAACTTACCTTTGAAGTTCTTGAATCTGCTGTCATACAATAGGGCCCAATCTCCTTGTTGAAATTTTTTCTTTTTGAGATACTTGTCATGCTATTTTGTTCTCTCCTCTTGAATGAGGGTGATTCTTTGAAGTGCTTCCTACCTGATTTCGTCCAACTCATTAAGCTGCAAGAGTCTTTGTTGTTGGGCTTCATCCAAGTTCATGTCAACTTGTACTAAAGTCCTGAAGGTTTTGATTTGGAATTCTATGGGAAGAAGCACCTGCTTCCCATACACTAACTCATAGGGTGTATGTCTTGTTGTATTCCTCCAGGTGATTCTATAAGTCCATAAGGATTCTAATAATCTGTCAGCCCAATCCTTGTGGTGTAGTTGTACTGTTTTGGTAAGAATGGACTCAATAACTTTGTTGGTAGATTCTACTTGTCCATTTTCCTATGGATGGTAGGGTGTAGATTTCCTATGTTTGATTTGGTACTGTTCTGTAACAGATTTGACTAGATGAGTGGTAAATTGAATTCCCTGATCAGTCACAATTTCTTGAGGTACGCCAAATCTAGTAAAGATATCATTAAAAAGGAAATCTACCACTGATTGTTCACTTGCAGCTGGTAAAGCTTTTGCTTCAACCCAGTTAGTCACATAGTCAGTGCATACAAGTATATACTTTTTGTTTTTAGATGCAGGGTTAATGGGCCCTACAAAATCTAATGCCCATTTCTCGAAAGGCTTAATAACTATTTGGGCTTGAAGTGGAATTTGGTCTCGTGCAGTAGGCCTACCCATTCGTTGGCATTCATCACAATTGGATACATAGGTTTTAGCATCTCTGAAAATATGAGGCCAGTAGTAACCAGATTGCAAAACTTTGTAATCTGTCCTCTTGTATGCGAAGTGTCCTCCACAAGGATCATCATGGCAGGCTTGCAGAATATCATGAATTTCATCTTCCCTTACACATCTCCTGATCACCAAATCTGGTCCTGTTTTGTAGAGGTAATCATCATGCCACATGTAGTTTGCACTTAGCTGAATTACTTTCTGTTTTTCTCTAGGAGACAATTTCTGAGGCATCTTCCCTGTCACAAGATAGTTAGCTACATCTGCATACCAAGGAGTGAATGTAGAAATAAAAAACAAATTTTCATCAGGAAATTTATCTTCTACGGGTGCGTTATCTCCCAGATGAATCATTCTAGATAAGAAATCAGCCACAAGATTATCTTTACTAGGTCTATCAATAATGTTGATATTAAATTCTTGTAATAATAAGAGCCATCATGTAACTCTAGGATTTGTTACAGGTTTGTTCATTAAGAATTTGATGGTTGAATGATCAGTGTGCACAAAAGCTTGATATCCTATAATATAGTGTCTAAATTTATTGATACCATGGACTACAACTAGCAATTCTTTTTCTGTGACCGTATAATTAACTTCAGTTGGAGACAGATTTTTACTGACAAAGTAAATAACATAGGGCATTTGATTTTCTCTTTGTCCAAAACTTCCCCAAGGGTTGTGTCTGAGGCATCGGTACATATATGAAAAGGAAGGGACCAATTTGGTCCTCTTAATACAAGGGTAGTTGGCAATTTCTGTTTTAGAATTTCAAAAGATATTTGGCATTCATCATCCCACTTAAATTCGACTTCCTTAGATAATAACTTGAATAAAGGGGTAGCTAGGCTTGTAAAATTTGGAATGAATCTTCTATAGTAGCTAGCATGTCCTAAAAAGCTGCGAAATTCCTTTTGTGAGGAAGGTATTCTGATTTGTGTGATAATATAAATCTTTGCCGGATCAACTCTCATTCCAGAACCAGAAATGTGATGTCCCAAAACAATACCTTCAGTGAGCATCATTTTTAACTTTTCATTACTTAAGGAAAGATTAGTTTCCTTAAACCTAATCAAGACTTTTTCTAGACTGTTCAATGCTTCCTGGAAGTCTTGTCCATGGACTGTAAATTCATCCATGTAGACTTCCACGCAATCATTGGTCAAGTCAAAGAAAATGGCTAGAACAACCCTTTGAAAAGTGGTTGGGGCATTGCAAAGTCCAAAAGGGAGCACCCTATAAGCATAGGTACCCCAAGGGCAGGTGAAAGTGGTCTTCTCCTGGTCTTTAGGTGCTATTTGTATTTGGTTATAACCACTAAACCAATCCAGGAACGAAAAATACTTCTTTCTGGACAAGGTATCCAACACCTGATCAATAAATGGTAAGGGAAAATAATCCCTATGGGTGGCTTTGTTCAACTCCCGAAAGTCTACACATATCCTCCACTTACCATTTTTCTTGGGAACTATGACAAGTGGAGATACCCATTGACTATCTAAAATGGGGTATATGAGATTGGCTCAAAGGAGTTTTTGCAATTCCTCTTTTACAATATCTTTAAGGGCTGGATTCATCCTTCGCTGAGGCTGTCTAACTGGTTTGATTTGATCATTAGAGTAGATATGATGTGTGCATGTGTCAGGGTGAATACCTTTCATGTCTACATAATCCCATGCAAAGGCATCAAATTGTCTTTGGAGCATTTCAATTACTTGCTTTTTTTATTCTGGTTCAAAACTAGAGTTGATATAAAAAGGTTTTCCTGGGCTAATCTCAACAAGTTTAGTAGTTTCTTCCTTCTCTGAGGAAGCTGGTGATAAAGTATATAATTGAGTGATATCAGGGTGCCAAGTTTGTTGAAATTCGGAACTAAAAATATGTGACAATTCTGCAAAAGACCTTGGGTATTCAATGCAATTTGTGTCAACCAAAAATAAACTTAAGACTTGTTCATCTGATTGTTCTTGCATTCCTCTTACTTGTTCAAGTGTTAACAGGGGTCTGATGCAGTATTCCTCTCCATAAGGGTTTTCTAACCAAACAGGTATTTCCTGTGTTGGTTGGGTAGGAGGGAAGAGAACAAGTTTTTGGCTATGTGTGCCATTGGATATAGTCATCTCAGCAGACCGAAAGTTGATAAAGGCATCTGCTATGGCCAGCCAAGGGCGGCCAAGAACTACAGGGTGTCCTAGTTTGGAGGATGATTTAGAATAGATGACTAAAAAGTCTACTGGATATTCCCAAGAAGCTAGAGTGATTGTGACATCATCTAGACTTCCTGCAGGGCTAATGACTGACTTATCTGCCAACTATATCATGGTTTGGGTTGGTCTTAACTGGTTGATTTGGAGCTTTTTCATAGTGTCAAAAGGCATTACATTAATTGCTGCACCCAAATCAATGAGTGTGTTTGGTAGAGAAATACCATTAATTTCAACAGTGACTACCGGGTTTCCAGGGTCATTATATTTGTATGGCATTTCATAAATAAATTCAGATAGTTGTCCCACCACCTGAACAAGGAAAGGTTCCTTCTTCTTCCTTCCTGGTTTCTTAATGCAAAGATCCCTTAATGGTTATCCCTTAATGGTTTCTTATGATTTTGGCATATATAGGGATATCCTTAATGGCTTGCAGCAAAGGTATTTTTATACATAGATTTCGTAATTCATCTTCTATATCTCTATGCAAGGGTGGGTCAGGTTTCTTCACTAATAGTCTTTCGGGGTAGGGTGGGAGATTAACTTGTTGGGGTACTCGTACAGACTAAGAAGTGATTGGAATAGGAGGGGAGGTATCTTCTTCTGCATGGGTGGTTTGAGTGTTTTCTTCCTCAGAATGATTATCATTTTCTTCCTGGATTATTACTGCAAGATCTGATTGGTTTACAACTTTCCTCGATCGTAGTTGAATTTTATAGGTGGGAAAGGTTTGAACTTCTGTATTTTGTACCGGGTGGGTGGTTTGATTATTGGGGTTAGGGATTGGTTGGGCAAGGATTGTTGTTGGTTTCAAAGGGTTGTGGGCAGCTTGGTTTTGTTGATTGGCATTTATAGGTGGTTGATGTTGCTGGTTAGGGTTCAAGGGGGTTGTAAATTGTTGTTGTATAGGAGGTGGGAGTAAATCTTACATCTGTGGTGGGTTGAATCCAAGTAGTAATTGGGAAATGTTTGCAGGGTACTATGGATATGTAGGGTAAGAGGGATTTCCATACATAGGTCCCCTCAAACCTTGTTGCCAAGGTTGAGTTTGAGCTTGCTGAGGTGTCCATTGTGGATAGGTCATTGGGGAAGGACCCCATTGTTGTTGTTGATATTGTGCATTAGGGTCATAAAATGTACTGGGGTTTTGGTCTCTCCAAGGTCTTCTGGAAGGGTATGGTTGTTCTTGTGAGACTCCTCCTCCCCTATACATGGCTTATAGCTCAAGAAAAGTTAGACACTCAGATGTGGGGTGTTCTAGTGTACACATGCCACATATTTCTATGACATTTAATGGGCATTCTTTCTCACTGTGCTTCTTTCGACATCTATGACAAAATATTGCTAAAGCAACCTCTTCTTCTTGTTTCCTTTTCAGTTTTAGAGTATCTAACTGGTTACTGATTGTGCTCAAGATGTCTGTTTTAAAGTTCTCCAATAATTTTCCTAACTCGGTTATGGTGAGAGTCCCTGAGCTTTGTTTTGTATTTCTGCTAAAAGGATCTCTTGGTCCTTTGCTTGTTTTAGCTTGTCCTCTTGAGTATCTTCTACAGTAATTTGCAATCTTTGAAAAAGGATTTTGGTGTACATCTCCTGAACTCAACAGGTTTAAAACTTCTATGCAGTCATCTCTAAGAACTTTCAAGAATACAGTTCTTACTACAACTGGGTCTATGGTGAATAGTTTTTACTTCTGATAGTTGTATAAGAACCTTTCTAAGTAGTCTTTAGAGCTTTCATCTTTTGTTTGCTGCATTTTAAAAATGTCGTTTTTAGCATTATCCTTACAATAGTCTTGGTATTTCCGTAAAAATGTGTCTTTCATCTGATCCTAAGAGAGGATTGTATTTTCTCCTAAGCTCATGAACCATCTTAAGGATAAATATTTCATTGTAGCAGGAAAGAGATTAAGTTTTTGGGCATCCTCTGAGTAGTTATAGCTTCTACATAATATGTCAAACCCGAATAAAAATAAATCTGGATCTTCAGTTGACATACCTCTGAAAGTGGGTAATGATGATAGTGGGATATTCTTCATGCTGATGTTTTTGGAAATATCCAAGATTGGAAACCCAAAAGTCTCAGTCTTTGTGGTTGCATTTCCTTCTTCTTATTCCATTCTACTGATGGATGGTTCATAAACTGGATTTTCTGTGTCTCCTAAATGTTCAGTAGATTCACGTTCTGCCTGCCCCAATGTTGATTCTTCCATTTTGGGTTCTCCTTCTGGAGCCTCGCTGGCTCCCCTTGAATTTTCTCTTGGTGGAATTTTTCCTGCACCAGTGTCAGTTGGATTAGTGGGGGGGGGTTGTTTTTTAATCTTTATATCTTACAAATATACCCTTGTTATCTCTATATTTATGCATAAAATGGAAATTTGATTCTTAACTGAAATGAAATCCTTATTCTATCTAAAAGGTAAGAAGGCAACCTGGCTTCGGAGAACCCCACTCTAGTGGTTGTGTGGCTCTTCAATCATGTCTTAAACGTTTTATTCTCCTCCCTCAAGCAACCTTTAAAAGCATTAAAAATTTATGCAAACAATCTAAGCTAAAAATCACTTCATATCGTTTGCAACTCCCCGACGACAACGCCAAAATGTTGTGCTACTTATATGTTTATTATAATGCACTTATTAATTATCAATCCAGGATTCGTAATCAACAGAGTTACAAGACACCAGTAAGAAAGGTAATTCTAATGTCATGAGTATAGAACTATTCTAGATGATGGATGCTGGAAACAAAACAAACTAGCAAACCGAAATGCACTTTGGTTGTCTTTCACAGAGAGGATATCTACTCCATTATGGCAAATGCAAGTATGAGATGGAGTTTGTTTGACAGATCAACTCTGCTATCTGACCCAGAAAACTAACTATGCAACCACACTTCTGAAAGGGAAATCACACATCAATCATCAAGACATAGCATGGGTAGTTCAACAGTCAATATACTGAGTATGTTGTGGTTCACAATGTGTTGTTGTGAACTTCACTAGTTCTCCTTCAAATATGTCTGACTACTGCTGCTAACATTCATGTCTATGAAACAAAGTCAAATTCATGAAAACATAGCATATGCAGAAACATAGCGAGTAAAGATCTCTAAGCAATCATATAATGGAAATCCTAGTCTAAGTTGTACTACTATCATTTGAGAGAACTAAAGCTTCAACTAATTTAGCATTTACACTATTGAAAACAAATGCTAATACTAATCTACGAAGGTGTTGACCTTTGTTGGGTGGTGGGCCCTTGCCGATTCAATAGGTCAGCGACTGGAGTCTACAGTAAGCTTGCTTTCAACTCACACATCACTCTTACTCAACTTCAAAACATAGAATCAAACTTATGCTAACATCTCAACTCACATTCAATCATAGACGATCAAGACATGGAGATAAATGACGTCCTTCTATTAATATTCACCTAGAATATGCAATATATAACGCTGCTTCACATGCTGTATTATGCTAATTCTCTCCTCCTCCACCATCCTTGCCACGACTATTTTAACAGTCTTAGTCATGAAACACAAGGAGGTGAAATCGTTTTCAAATCAATCAATTGTTAAATTTAATCATTCGGTTCCATATTTTAAGCTTCATCCTCATGACACGAAGTGCATGAGGATGAGTCAATCAACAAACTATCCTAACATAGCCTTTCTAAAACAAATAAACATCCAACAATTGTCTTGGGCGCGATCTGGAGCTAAACTTGGTACATTTGGTTCCCTGTATTGGTACCAGATCATGACAGGTAGATGGTACCGGATCCGAACAGTGCGCAAATGGTGGTACCGGATCACGACAATCCACGACAGTTGGTACCGGATCACAACAGGTGATATTCAGTACCAGATGCGCTTGGTACCGGATTCAGATAGTGGCAGTCTGGTGCACAAGTACCAGATAGCTGAGCTGGTACAGGAAGGCTGGACTTATCTAGAGGTAAAAAATTATACATGGAAAATTGAAGCATTAGTACATGAAACGTTTAATCTCCTAGCTCAATAAACCACAAAAATGCATGAATTAATCATACTTTACCTTATGACCTTATCAATGGCTAATGGTAGTGTTCTTGTCATTTACCCAAGCTTAGGTAAGCCAAAAATGTATAGATGAGGAGTATAATAGGGTAGTGGGGATGTCAATTTAGGGTCTCAACAGATTCTTTATGGTGATCTTGTTGAGATCTTGATCATCAATGCACATTTGCCATGTATCATCCTTCTTTGGCACCAACACGATTTGAGAAACACAAGGGGATGAGTTAGGTCAGATGACCCTTTGGTCCAGTAAGTCATGCACCTTCTTCTTGATTTATGTCATTTCTACAGCTGACATCTTGTACATTCCCACATTTGGAAGAGGGACATCTTTGTGAACATGTATTTCATGCTAAATCTCCCTCTTGATAGACAATCCACATGGTTTCTGAAAGATTTCATCATAGTTAAATATAACATCAATCATTTCATCTTTGTGAGAGGGATCACATCCCTTCAAAGCATCATATGTCTCAACAAGGTTTTCCCTTAAAACCATGAGAACATATTTCTTATTAGTGTTTATGAGTCTTTTCATTTGGACTGCACTAACAAGAGTTGTGTTTGTTTTCATACTGTGATCCCTTACAATGTACTCCACTTCATCTTTTGTGAGATGGTATTTGTTCTCATTTTTGAAGAATACTGCATTCCTATCATAAAGGTACGGGCTTCCCAAAACTATGTCACATATATCAAGTGGGACAACATCTAAATCAACCTCATCTATAAACTTTGAAGCAATAGAAAATCTAACCCTACATTGTTTGGTAACATTTAGTTTTGCATTACCATCTACCCAACCAAGAGGGTATGGTTTAGGATGAGATTTTGTTTCTAGGCCCAACTTTTTAACAATAGTTTCTAAGATCAAATTCACTTGAGAACCCAAATCAAATAGAGTGTCAATCTTTGTGTGTTTAGATACAACTCTAATATGAAATAATTCGCTTCTTCTTCTTTCATGATCATGAGATGTAATAGTGGAACTTGAACCAACATGAAATGAACTTTCCTGGTACTAATTTTACAAAAATATTCCCATGCAGACGAGTGAACTTTCACTTGTATTGCAGACCCCTTTACCAGGACAAAAAATTACATTTGGACAATAATTTTCCTATAGATTCATTTTGTCCATCGAAAAAGAGAGAAGGAGGGGAAGTATGATGTACCTCATTTACAACGTTTTTCCAAGTTTCTCCCTCCATCAAGATTAACAAACAATCATATATTACACTCCCCTTTTGGGCGAGCCATTCCAACCAAATTACCTTTTGATATTCCAAAATTTGACGGTAAACCTGGAGAAGACCCTAATAAACACGTCATGACATTTCATTTGTGGTGTTCATCAAACTCACTGATGGATGACTCTATTCATTTACGTCTTTTTCAGCGTACTCTCACGGGTTCAATGACAAAATGGTACATTGAGTTACAATGCATAACGTTTCAAGATTTCAATTCATTTGCCATGGATTTTCTCACCCATTTCCAATTGCCCATCAGATACGAAACTGACATGGAACTCTTGACCTCCCTTCGTCAGACTAACTCCATCCATATTTATGATCATATTCATGAATGGATACGACGATGAAGGTTGATCAAAGCTACCATTCCTGACCATTTGTTGGATAAATGGTTTACCAAATCTCTATTACCTCCTATTGCTCGTGATGTGGCGATGGTTGGTGTAGTTATAGAAGAATAAGCCATCACTAGTGCCCAGTATTTGGATCTGGTTTATTCCCAATCTGGTACTTTGTATGAATTGATCCCAAACCCTCCCTGCACATCAACCAATCCATCGAAACCATCCTCCACCGCTCCTTCGGATGGTGTTATCGGTTCTGTCAAAACCTATTTTGTCTCACAATCAACTGGCATAACCAATCATTCAATAACTGCCACGAAGACAATGCAGGATCCTCTCTCATAAAATTCCACCCCTACTAAATTATCCAAAGTGAACGTAGTTCAATCCGCTTCACCACCACAATCAGGGGGGTAAAATAAAAGTAAGAATAAACCCAAGAAAAATAATAATCAAACTGAAAATAAAAAAAACACAAGCACAACCACCTACTGTTGAATAGAAACCATAACGAAAACCAAAATTTTCATGTCTCATATGTGTTGAATATCATTACACACGAGACTGTCCCCACCAGGAAGAAGTAGTTTAATTATTTAAAGGAAATTCTCAACCCACTATTTTGATGCATCCTTTTCCACAATAGCAGTCACTAGTTGCACAAAATCCTACACCTCCGTAAGGAGACAACCCAGGTCATCCTCCTAATGAGGATGCTTCATCAAGTGCACACATTTATATGTTGAATGGTGTATATTTGACCACTCGAACTACGACATATGACGCAACCCCAAGTAAACCCAGTAAGGAAAGCGTAACTAATGGAACAATGCATGATCTACCTTCCACTTCAGTGCATATATATTCTTAAGCAAAATAGAATTTAATCAATGGTTCATACACATAGTACACAAAGATTTTATACCGAAAACCCTCAACCAAGAAAACCTTTCTTATATTAATTATATTGAATTTCACCATTCACCATACAATATATATATATATACATATATACAATGTTTTTAGGTATTTCATAGATACCAAAACCCTAATCCATTAATCCGGGATTAATTTAGTAAACCACTAAAAATAGCAAAAACTGCCCAAAAAAACATTTCGGGGTGTTGCCTCGGGCTACCGTCCATTGTCGAACGTTGCGCATAACCAGGGGGGGCATACCTCCCCCCCCCCCATTGGGACCCCCCTAGGAAAGTGCCCGATGCATACAACACAAGCAACGCTACTAGAGGGATCGTCAGATGCAGTTGTCGAATCTGACGTGCCCACACACACACATGCAAAGAATATATCACATACCCAACATTCTCCCACGTGTTGTTTTCTTTGCATCCAGGGGTCCAGGGGATTATATAGTCAATAATCCAGGGAAACAATGCCCATTGTTACCCTACACCAGGAGAACTTTTATGTTCTCACGGGCTTTGTCAATGAATCTGCAACATTCTTCAAAGTGTCAACCTTTTCCAGCAACACCTTCTTTTCCTCAACCATGTCTCTCACAAAGTGATACTGAACATCAATATGCTTTGTCTTCGAATGATAAGTTGGGTTCTTTGCCAGGAAGATTGCACTTTGACTGTCACAATCTAATCTCACTGCTTGTTGTACCAACCTAATACCTGAACACAATCTTTGTAACCATATTGCTTCCTTACTTCCATGAGTGCCTGCCATGTATTCAACTTCTGTAGTTGAGAGTACCACTACAACTTGTCTTTTTCTCATCCAACTGATTGCTCCTCCAAATAGGTTAAACACATACCCACTTGTAGATATTTTGCGATCCATATCTCCAGCCCAGTCTGCATCAACAAATCCAGGTATGTCCAGCACTCTGTCCAATCGTGGTCTTCCTTGGTAGCACAATCCATAACTTGTAGTGCCACGAAGATACCTGAAGACCCTCTTTACTGTTGTTCAATGCTCCTTCCTTGGTTTTGACATATACCTACTCAAAAATCCCACTGCATGTGCAATGTCCGGTCTAGTACAAACCATTGCATACATCAAACTGCCAACTGCACTGGCATACAAAACATGGGACATGCCCTCTTCTTCTTCCTGTGTCTTGGGACACTGATTTGAAGATAACTTTACACCTATAGGAATAGGAACCTTGATCAGTTTACTTCCATGCTATTAAACCTCTCCAATATCATCTCAACATATTTTCTCTGATTCAACCAGAGTTTCCAGTTTGCACGATCTCTTTTAATCTCCATTCCCATAATGAAGTTAGCAACACCGAGATCCTTCATGTCAAATTTGGAGGATAGATGTGATTTCACCTCCTTGATAATATCCATGTTATTTCCTACCAACAACATGTCATCAACATACAACACTGCATAAATGAAGTGATTACCAACCTGCTTGGAATATACACAGTGATCAGCCCTGTTTCTTACAAATCTCAATCCAAGGATGTATATGTCAAAATTTTGGTACCACATCCTAGGTGATTGCTTCAGACCATATAGTGACTTCTTTAGCTTACAAACCAACTCTTTCTTTCCCTTCATTACAAAGCCTTTTGGTTGCTTCATGTAGATTTCTTCTTCCATATCCCCATGTAGGAATGTTGTCTTCACATCCATCTGTTCCACTTCAAGATCAAAAGCAATAGCAATAGAAAAAATAAATATAATAGAAGTTAACTTAGCAACATGAGAAAAAATATCACCAAAGTCAACTCCCTCTACCTGGGAATAACCTTTTGCTACTAATCGAGATTTGTATTTCTCCACTTTACCTTGTGCATTAAAATTCTTCTTAAACAACCATTTTCTACCAACATATTTTCTTCCAGTTGGCAACTCAACTATATCCCATGCCTTATTCTTATCCAAGGCATCCATTTCTTCAACCATGGCCTTCTTCTAGAGTTTACTATCCTCTGATTTCACTGCTTCCTTGAAAGTTTTGGGATCATCATTAGTAATAGATAAAGCAAAATTGGAATGGAAATCAGGTGGACTATACCTTTCTGATTTCCTTTTATCTCTCACTGATCTCCTCAATACTGGGGTATGAGGTTCTTCTTCTTCTTCTTCGACTTCCTCTTCTTCAGATAATTCATATTTTGCATCATCCAACTCAAGCTCTATTTTATCAGGTTCGTCTTGCGTTGGTAGGAATTCTTGTTTGGACACATCTTTTACCTCTCTGAAAACAACATCTCAACTGTAAATAGTCTTCTTGGTTTCTGGGTTCTAAATCTTATAACCTTTCACACCATCTTTATAACCAATAAAGATACACTTTTCAGCCTTTTTATCTAGCTTACTCCTATTTTCCTTTGGAACATGTACATAAGCATCACAACCAAACAATCTAAGATGTTGAAGAGAGGTTTTTTTTCCATGCCATACCTCATGTGGAATTTTATCATCCAACTCTGATGAAGGTGATCGATTGACCGGGCAACATGTTGTACCCATTGCCTCTGCCCAAAATTCTTGTCCTAACCCAACACCACTGATCATGCTCCTTTCTTTTTCCATAAGTGTCCTGTTCATCCTTTCTGCAACTCCATTCTGCTTAGGAGTGTATGGAGTAGTCTTCTACCTTGCTATACCACACTTCTTACAGAATTCTTCGAATTCATTTCCATAGAATTCTCCACCATTATCTGTTCTCAAAATCTTTATTTTCTTCTCTGTCTGATTTTCTACTAGAGCCTTAAACTCTTTAAATTTATCAAATACCTCGGATTTATTTCTAAGAAAATAAATCCATGTGTTCCTTGAAAAATCATCTATGAATAAAACATAATACACAGATTTACCTAGGGATAGAACAGGAACAGGTCTAAACACATCATTGTGTATCAACTCTAAGATCCCCTTTGCTCTTGTAGCACCAGATGGGAATCTTACTCGATTTTGTTTACCATATATGCAATGTTCAAAGAAATCAAAATCCATAGTGCAATTAGACATACCTTCAACCATACCTTTACTGTGTAATGTTCGAAGGCCCTTTTCTCCAATATGCTCCAGTCTTTGATGCCACAACATGGTCTTCTTTTCTGGGACAATATTGGTCTTGTCTTCTTTATTTCTCTGTTCAAGGACGATATAACTGTTACACCCATTAGTATAAGTGCTTCCCAACAACTTTTATGGAGTTCCACACCGAAATCCCCTCATCAACACCATTTCTCCTCGTACCATCTTGCAAGTGTTCTTTCCAAATACAGTATCCACTCCTGCATCATCCATCTTGCTTACAGATATTAGGCTCTTGGCTAGTTTTGGAATGTGCAGAACCCCGGGGAGAGTTCTAATCCTTCCATATTTTAGCATCAACTTAACCATTCCACGTCCCAAGATTTTTGATGTTGAGTCATTTCCTAGGAATACATCACCACCATCGTATTTTTCATATTCAGAGAACCACTCCCTGTGAGGAGTCATATGGTATGATGCACCTGAGTCGATCAACCATACATAATGGTCTGCATGTGTACTTGTAGATTCTAGGTAAACATCACCTCCTTCTTCAGTGGAGGTTTTCGCCTCTGTGGAAGAGGTACTATCATATCCCTTTGGTTTATCAACCTTCTTAGACTTGCAATCTTTCTTATAATGCCTTGTTTTACCACACTTCCAACATTTCCTCAAATATTTTCCTGGAGCCTTAGATCTACCTGTAGATTTAGATCCCCCCCCTGAAGGTTTACCAGGGTTCCTGTCTTGGGTACGACCTCTTACAAATAAAGTATATGTGCTATGACTATCCATGCTTTTCCACCTCATCTTTTCAGATAACAAGGATGAAACTACATCCTCATACTTCAGTGTAGATTGAGTGGTACTACCAATTGCTACAACCAGATTATCCCAAGAGTCTGGCAAAGAACATAACAAAGTAATACACTTATCTTCTTCTGCAATCGTAATATTAACAGAGACAAGTTGACTTACCAGAGTATTAAAGGCATTTAGATGTTCTGTCACGAGATCTCCATCTTCCATCCTAAGATGATACAACTTCTTTCAAAGAAACAACTTGTTTACTAGGGACTTTGATTGATACAATTTCCCCACCTTATCCCATAGTTCCTTGGCTGTATATTCTCCTGAGACATTCAACAACACCGAATCTTCCAGGCAGATTCGAATAGTACTCCTTTCTCTTATGTCCAACTTCTCCCAATCTTCCTTCAACATACCAGTAGGTGGTGTACTAGTATTTTGTGTACCAGTAGCCTGTGTGCTAGTAGACGGTGTACTAGGATCCACAATGATCCATTGTTCTTTGTCTACAAGAAGGTCCTCCATCTTGAACTTCCATAGCTCAAAGTTTTTACCATTGAACTTCTCTATTTCAATTCTAGATGAGCTCTCCATTCCTCTTTCTATACTTGAATCTCCATTGCAAAAGCTCCCACTAAACCCAGGTTTATCACAGACCCAAGAAAAACTTGATCTATTAAGACCGAGCCAAACCCTCAACAACAAAGGCGTCCCTCTAAAGCCAAAAACGAGCTCTGATACCACATGTAAGTTTTAAACCTGTGAAGTAAAGTAGTGCATATAGATTCTTAAGCAAAACAGAATTTAATCAATGGCTCATACACAGAGTACACAAAGATTTTATACCGGAAACCCTCAACCGAGAAAAACTTTCTTATATTCATTATATCGAATTTCACCATTCACCATACAATATATATACAATGTTTTTAGGTATTCCGTAGATACCAAAACCCTAATCCCTTAATCCAGGATTAATTTAGTAAACCGCTAAAAATAACAAAAACCGCCCAAAAACAAAAATTCGGGGCAGCACCCCGAATGTTGCACGTAACTAGAGGGGGGCATACCTGCACCCCCTGGGACGCCCCTAGTAAAGCGCCTGGTGCACACGACACAAGGAGCACTACTAGAGGGATCGTCGGATGCAGTTGTCGAATCTGACGCACCCACACACACACATGCAAATAATATAACACATACCCAACAAGTTACCCCTCCGTCTGGATCACTCCATATTGAGAAACCAAATTTTCACTCCATATTACATCCACCCAAGGGTACAATCAGGAAGTCGACCTTTAATCCTAACTCTCATGCTACCCAAAACTACAACATTGTTGAAGATTTGGCCCAAGCACCTTGTTCGATGTTGTCTCTGGAGGTTCTATAACACTTCCCTAGCCAATGTAGGACTCTCTTGGCATCCATTGGAGCTATAGATTCAGAGTCAACAAATAATATCATGTTTAATCTGGATAATTTTAAATCACAACTCTCTCACCAACTTGCATTCCAAATTGATGTTGTTGTTCATAATCAACATACTCATCACACCATATTGGATGAGGGAGCATCAACATGTGTCATGTCCTTAGCCTACTGGAAAGGCCTTAAATCACCTGGTCTTAATCAATCTCCAACCATGTTAAAATCATTTAATGGAAGAGGTTTCCGACCTCATGGATTGTTACAATCATTAGTCGTTCAACT
>ML791978.1:124158-137632 GCA_009831015.1 Picea engelmannii | reverse complement strand
AGATTACAACTTATTGCTTGGAAGAATTTGGTTTTATGCCATGATTTCTTTCGCTTCATCAATTTTTCAACGTGTCCAATTTATTCATCAAGGAAAAATAGTGACCATCGATTAGTTAGATTACTGCACCCCTTATGCTCACACTCAAACAACCAACAATATTCCATTTTGGAGGGATTCAATGATTACTTATGAAAGTGTAGGAGTCGGATTACTGAAATATTCTTCACTCATGGGAACTTTCCTAACACCTCTTCCTCCAACTACGCAACATATCACAATGGTTAATATGATTTCGACTATGGTACATGAGTCCCTCGAATCATCTGATCCATGGATCGTACCTAGTCCCTTAGAATTTGACACATTAGCTGACACTATGCCACTTAGTCATGTAGAGGTTGAGTACGACGTCGTTCAATCTACGTCTCCTTCACCTGAAAACCAACATCTGTTGGCATCTAATTCCTATTCATTGCCATCTTGGTTAGATTCCCTATCCTCCACTTTCGATTACATCCTACGGATTTTCCCATCTGGTGAATCCATTATGGAAATGCTTAATATCGAGGAGGCACCATGGGATGACCACCACCATCATTCATCCTTTCTTCCCAGTTTGGATGAGATTGAGAAATATATTTCATCTATCTTTCCCACCAATATTGTCGACACTCCCCAATATCCGATACTCACTCAGGATACAATTTCTGAGGGAAATTTGGGAAACATATCTCAAATAATCAGTGTTGACATATCCACAAAAGAAGGTATTGTGGAAAACATACAACTAAGTGAAAATTGATCAACTAAAGAGATTGAAACCTACACTGCCTTGTTTAAATAATTTTGTGACATATTCACCTAGAGATATGATGAAATGTGAGGGATCGTCCCTTCGATCGTTGTGCATGAAATAAAAAATTACCCTAGAGTTAAACCCATAAGACAAAAACTTCGTCTGGTTCATCCAAAGAAAACTACAACAATCGAGGCAGAAGTGGAAAAGTTACTCAAATCTTCTTTTATTTATCTCGTACCTCTAACCGAATGGGTTTCCAATATTGTTTTGGTTGCCAAGTAACAAGGGACAGTTTGTGTTGGTGTCGACTATAGGGATCTAAATAAGGATTCTTCAAAGGACAATTACTATATGCGCGTTATCGACCACATTATTGATAATTGTGTCGAGAGTGTCATTTTCTCTTTTATGGATGGCTTCTCTGGATATAACCATATCGATATTTTACTTGTTGATCAACACAAAACATCATTCATTTTCCCATGGGGGGCTTTCGCCTATCAAAAATTAACTTTTGGCCTTAAAAATGTTGGAGCCACATTTCAACGGGCTATGTCATATGCTTTCCACAACATCAAACATATTGTTGAACCCTATCTCGATGACTTTCCAGCTCACTTGACTCGTCGACAAGATCATTTTGATCATCTAAGAGCAATCTTTCTTAGATGTAGGTATTACAACATATGTTTGAACCCTCAGAAGTGCATTTTTTTTGTCGAATCAGGGAGACTCCTCGACTTCGTAGTATCCAAATATGGGATTAGGGTGGATCCCTTAAAATTCAAAGTTATTCTTGCTTTACCTCCTTCCAACAATCTTACCAAACTGCAAAGTTTGCAAGGGGAGGCAAACTTTCTCCGTTGTTTTATACGCACTTATGTCAAAATTACTAAAGGATTCATGAGATTACTGCAGAAGGATGCCCATTTTATATGGGATGCAATTTCCCAATGCTCATTTGATGATCTCAAGCATGCTTTAACGAATACACCATTGTTACATCCCCCCAACTATGCAAGAGATTACATAGTTTATTTGGTTGCCTATGCTTCCACTATTGCCATGGTGTTAGTATAAGAGGATGATGATGGTGTCGAACATGTGATCTACTATTTAAGTAAGAGCCTTTCAGGTCCTAAACTCCATTATTCACATGTTGAAAAGCTGGCTTTGGCAACATTTATTTCTATCCAAAGGTTTCACCACTATATTTTGCTTTGCACTACCACGAGAATTGCTGCCTCGAACCCCATATACCACATATTCACTTGTCAAGTACTTGGGGGAAATATTCCAAATGGATCGTTATTCTCCAAGAATTCAAACTTGAGTTTGTCAAATCCAAAGCTAAGAAATTGTTGGTTTGTGCATAATTAATTTGTGATCTTCCCCATACTGATAAGGATACAGAGCTCAATTCTTCCCTTCTTGATGAGTCATTGTTCCTCATTAGTACATTTGATTCGTGGTATGGAGACATTCTTCTATATCTGCAGACCCAACGCTTCCAGCCAGGCATTTCACGTGATGAATGACGTCACATTAGACATCATTCAAAGCCCTACCTTATTATTGGTGACACTTTGTATTGCCAAGGTATTGACATTGTTCTACGGCGTTGCTTAACCCATGAAGAGGTTGAGCAAGTTTTAAATGACTGTCACCTTGGAGCTTGTGGCAGTCATCTTGATGGAATGGCTACAACCCAAAAAATCTTACGTGTCAGTTATTTTTGGCCTTCTATTTTCAAAGAATGCATTTAGTTCATTAAAAAATGCCCACCCTATCAAATATTTCAGAAGAAAGCACGTACCCACCCAACTCCACTCCATCCAATTGTTGTCATCGACCCCTTTCCAAAATGGGGTATTGATTTCATGCAATGTAATCCTACCTCAGTCGTGGGGCACAGTTATATTATCGTCGCAGACGATTATTTCACTAAATGGGTTGAGGCTATGCCTACATTTCTTAACAATGGATGAACAACAACACTCTTTGTGTTCAATCACATCATCACTCGCTTCAGAGTCCCACAAGCTATTGTAACCGATCATGGATCTCATTTCCAAACAATAGATGTAGGTATTACAAATACATTTGAACCCCCATAAATTTGTTTTTGTTGTCGAATCAAGGAGACTCCTCGACTTTGTAGAATCCAAATATGGGATTAGGGTGTATCCCTTAAAAGTCAAGCCTATTCTCGCTTTACCTCCTCCCTACAATCTTATCCAAGTGCAAAGTTTGCAAGGGAAGGATAACTTTCTTCGCCATTTTATACGCAATTATGCCGAAATTACTAAAGGATTCATGAGATTAGTGCAGAAGGATGCCCCTTTTATCTGGGATGACAATGCTAAGTTTCATTTCCAATTTGGTTTTAAATTCTTCCTAAGAGATATTGATTAGGAAAGTTTCCACTAGGGGAGCCCCCATATATTTAGAGGGAGATAACCTCTTCGAGAGCCCAAAATTCTCATGATATTTTTTCAAATATCCATAGGAGTATTGAGAAAGAAGATAACATATTTACCTTAATTGATGAGAATGTTGGATGCCAATAGAAATGTGTCCAAGTTTTTCTCGAGGGCTGGCCTCCTTCACAATGGGTATTCCTTAAAGAATCATTTCATTCACAAACTATATGACATCGACCAAGAAAGCCATATTATGGGCCCCGTCATGGCCAAGAAAGCTAGGAAGGCGGGGCAGATTACAGGAATTTGTAAGTTTTGTCGACCCAATCTATATTCTACCGAAGCCAGGGACTTTTAAAAATGGAGGAAAGAACTATGGACCGCAGCTTTTTGCCAGTGAGGAAGGAACTAATAGCATTAAAAGTGCATATATTCGGAGGAATAGAGGCTTCATTTCTGGTGGATATCGGAGATGAAATTGACCCAGTAGCAGACATGTGCATGTTTGAGAGAACGCAAGTCTCCATTGATTAAAATGCGGAGCCGAATCTCTGCAAATCGGAAATTGGAAGATAAATCTCTGAAATTAATCCATTTGATAAATATAACCGTCGAACGAGAAGAGCCGGCGGTGGCGTCGATGTCGAAGGGAGGGTGGTCGTATGTGTGGTGATACATACAGCCAAAACTCCTTGTTCATGTCTGTGTCCAATTACAAAGAAACACAGGGAATGTTAAATGATAATACAAATACGGAGGATGATTTCAAAACAACCGGGGATGTAGCTCACATGGTAGAGCGCTCGCTTTGCATGCGAGAGGTACGGGGTTCGATACCCCGCATCTCCATTTTTGTTTCCCTCGCGCTCGCTTTGCATGCGAGAGGTACGGGGTTTCGGTTTGGTTTTTATTTAACAATCAACGAAGAAGAATTCGACTGGTTTTCAAGGGTCTTTTACCTAGGTTTGAGGGTGTTTTGCATTTCCGTAGTCTACCTCTATGTAGAACCTAGTTGGATTCCCTCTCACCAAACTATTTCAAGGGTGTTTTGCATTTCCGTAGTCTACCTCTATGTAGAACCTAGTTGGATTCCCTCTCACCAAACTATTTCAAGGGTCTTTTACCTAGGTTTGAGGGTGTTTTGCATTTTCGTAGTCTACCTCTATGTAGAACCTAGTTGGATTCCCTCTCACCAAACTATTTATTGCCTACTATCCAATCCTACCTCCTTCGAAGTAAAGGGTCCATTTCATTGATACTCTTCCTAAATGTCAAAATAGCAAACATAAAACATAATTGATTTCTATCTAGGAGAAATCCCTACAAAATAGAAATAAATTTTGGCTTCAAATAACCCTCATAATTGATTTCTATCTAGGAGAAATCCCTACAAAATAGAAATTAATTTTGGCTTCAAATAACCCTGCATTTGCATTTCCTTAGTCTATCTCTATGTAGAACCTTACAGCATAGAAATAAATTTTGGCTTCAAATAACCCTGCATTTCCTTAGTCTACCTCTATGTAGAACCTAGTTGGATTCCCTCTCACCAAACTATTTATTGCCCACCATCCAATCCTACCTCCTTCGAAGTAAAGGGTCCATTTCATTGTTTCTCTTCCTAAATGTCAAAGTAGCAAACATAAAACATAATTGATTTCTATCTAGGAGAAATCCCTACAAAATAGAAATAAATTTTGGCTTCGAATAACCCCTACTTCATTGGGTTGCCAAAACTCTCTTCCATGGAGCTAAAGAAACCGACCTCCATCTCTGAATGTGCTTGCTTAGGATGAAACCCACCATAGCTACCTCTATATGCATTCATTTCTCCAACAATATGATTATGGTTAGTGCTCATCATTTGATAGGTTGGCCAACTTCAAATCGTAGCATGCCTCGTCACCTCTTAGCAAGTCTCCTCCATATTCCCACACAAGAATGAAGGAGTTGTTGCATGTCCATCTAGCTGACACACTATCATACCTCTAACTAGCCTCCTTGACACCCTATTGAGGGGACATACATCCTTGTCATTGATGCAAAGAAAATCCTCCTCGAGTCCACTTGGTTCCATCATTCTCCATTCCATGTTTAGCTTCTAGTTTCATCTTAATTCTCCCTCATTGGAAAGCATGCCCGTCAAACCATTCATCTTGCGATGAACATTTGAGGAGATTGTAGTCGAAAGGTGCTTATGGAGATCTTCAATGTTCTTGCGACCTATAGTGAGGTGCCAATTCCTTAATATATTTTCTAGCTTAAATCCATTTTGCACCTTTCTTAGAGCATTAATAGGGATTTGAGTCCCCTTCTACAATCAATTTCCCATATCCATTGAGCTTGGTTATTTCTAGACCCTTTTCAAAGATATACTTTTTTGCTCCATTGTTAGTGCCATGCACTGCATAGCTGGTAAAGACTCTCAAAATATTCCTAAGCTCATCTCTAAAAACAACTTTGATACTAGGTCAGGATTTCCTTTGGAGGCACCATCAAAGTTAAATTTAATGAAGTCTAAGGGTGGCCTTAACTAGCACTATGGCCAGATCTTGTATAAGCCTGAATGGGCTTGGTTTCACATGTTATGCCCAATAGATCAATGCCCTATAATGCCAATGTTTTTTGCTCCTTTCTCAAATTCTTCTTATCTTCCTCTTTCTGTTTTGTAGCAATGATGGATTCCTTTATGTTTCTTTCGAAATTAACCCGAGTTCCACCATCTCTCATTGTTGGTCTTTGAAGATACACCAATTATGCTCTTTCCAAACTGATCACGGTTGGAAGTCGGAAATAGTTGCCAAATTATATATAATATCGAGTTCTTCAATGGTGAAGGTCTCTAGTCTTCCAAAGTTCCTAAGGCGTCATTCCTTTTTCTATTCGACTATTGATTCAGGATCTTTCCATCGATGACATTACATAAATTGCATTAAGAGTATGAATAAAATATTATGTGCAACATTAATTAAAGAAGGAAGAAATATGGAGAAAAGAAGAGAAATGAGACAATAATAGTTTGATAATGGAGTTCGACCAACATGGACTATGTCTCTGGGCCCTGCTTCAAAGTGGAGAGGCTTTATATTGTTCTTAGCAATAAAATTGTCATAAATACATCATTATACCTCAAGTTTGAAAATGGCCTTTAGATTTGTTGCCCAGATGAAAAAAAAGACATCACCGGTGGACTCATGGCGAGAAAATGTGCATAAATGATTGTCAAATCATAAAATTCTAGAACTGTTCATCCCATGCCCTCCTGGGCTCTTCGCCTCGGTTTGCATGCCACCATATTGCAATGATTACTCATGTAACTACAACGTAAATCATGCCTGGACTATACTTGGGCATGCACCCCCCCGAGAGGATTCAAAAGAATGGGTTTAAATCGAATTACTTCGGAAGTTACAACATGGGTTGTTAGCTCAGTTGGTTGGCAATGAATTAAATTTAGAGTTAGGTTGGGGAGGTCTCGAGGTCAAGCTCACGAGCCTCCCCTTTTGGGCACTCGTTATAACATATGATAATGTTTTAATGGTTAATATGACCATTGGTTATATAACCAATACAACCACCGTAATATATATGGGGTGGAGTACCGATTACCACCAAAAATAACCTTTGGCACCCACGGTGACTTGACATATGCACAAAGTCTGGATTCGGTCGAGATATGCAAGACCCATATTTAATGACAATCGGTTGGGAGTAAGAGAAAGTGGCCATCGGTTGGTCCGGTGGCCCGTTTTAGTTTTGATTTATCTGGATCCCAACCCTTATTGGGAATTTGCAGGGCTACCACGTGGCATCCTGCAATTGGGCCACGTGGCACCCTATCATTTGTCGATGATTGGTCAATCAACTACTAGTTGTACCAACCGAATGTTACCAAGTGTCAAGATGCAAAAGCACCATGTCAACACCACTTGTCACCCAGTCATGTTGACATAAGATACTGCGTGTCATACACGTATGGTACGACCCTGCCACATGGCGGCCACTGAGAGGTGCCACATGGCACTCCCTGGGGGTGCCACGTGTCACATTTTTATTGGGTGATTTGACCACCCAAAAATCCAAATCAGCCTGCCACTTATCAGCCCCTAGGTGGTGCTACATCGACATGCTAACGTCATCATGACGTCACACTTATGTCATCTCTACACAGTTAGTTGTGAATGTTAGCAGTATAGATGATGATGTCACCTTGTTGACTTTGACTAGGTTGACCAAAACTTTGACCACCCATAACTTCTTCGTTCAGACTCAATTTGATGAACCATTTACGCTGACAGAAATCTCTCAACGAGATCTTCGACTTGGTGCCATTTTTTCTAATATTTAAGGACTTTGAATTTTTTTCCCTTTTAGATCCTCCTGGATCATTCCTTCCCACTAAGAAGCTTTTGGGCCTCCAAAAGCCTCATCAATCAACTTGTAGGTGAGGGAATTGCTCCCTCACTTTCTCTTTCTTGATCCATCATGCTTTACTTGGATGTGTGCCCTTAAGGCCCACTCGAAGATATTCTACATCACCCATGCGTGAAGTTCTCATCCCTCTGTCTAGGATGATATCTTTCTTCAACTCTTCCAAGTACTCAGGAGAAAAATCGTCCACTAAAGGTACTAAAACACTCTCTAGTTGATCCATGATCATTGGAGGCTCATAAAGTTTCAGTTTCTCTATGTTTACAACTGAGTATATCTGCATGTACGATGGTAGATCGAGGTGAAAGAAATTTGTGCCAATTTTCTCCAAGATGGTGAAGGGTTCATATATGATGGGTTTGATACTTTTTCCTTCTCTGTTCAACCTATCCTTGCTAATGTGGAGCCACACTTGATCTCCCACTTGAAACTGATGATCAACTATGTGTTTGTCATGGCAAACTTTGTACTATGCCGAACTCTTTTCCAACTGCTCCCGAATTATCTGATGTACATGTTGGATCCTTTGAATGAACTTGCAAGCTCTCTCTTCATCTCTTTGTTCGCTTGAGTCGACATAATTTCCAAAAGTCAAGTCCAAGTGAGCCTTAGGTAAATACCCAAAACATGTCTCGAAAGGTGAACTCTGCGTGGAAGAGTGCAAGGTTTGGTTGTATGCATGCTACACATACTGTATCTGTAACGATCCCCCCAGCCAACCCGAGGTCGGGGTACGCCACCTCAGAGCAACCCCTCATGCTCTAACACCAGTCGGTAACATTCCCAACGATCAGGTCAGGCCATGCTACTCTAGGGAACACTTTTGTTCCCATACTGCAGAACATACATTAGCATACGTAGTAGTCAACTAAGCAATGCCACATAAATTTACTCTTTAGACTGCATGCAAATAAAACATATACACACAACACGCTCACAGAAGCTTTACATCTAACATAAACAAACAATTACTTTCCATAACATACAAATTTTATATTGAAATAACGGTAACTACCGATATGCAACATTTACATGAAAATACTCATAAGCACAGAAGCAATCATAATCACATATATGATAAAATTGTAACATAGGCATGTAATAACAAAACAACATATCAATATATCATACAATTGGTACTTATCTTAGAAAGACTGTCACCAACTGCTTACAGACCGTCCATGAACCTCCCAGCCATAGACTACATTGTTCATCATTCTCAACAGTGAGTCACCCTCGAGCTGGCACTGAACTCCACCCAGGGTAAAGGGATTCCTATCTAGGCTAAAGTTGATGGACAACAGGAAAGACTCTGTCTCAGGTGCTCACTAAACTAACAGCCTACAACCTCTCATTCCCTACATGCATGTCCCACCCAAGGAAGTGTTCCCCTTCTCTGCTCAACAGTCCCTCGACTACCCCACTTCCCTTCCAAGGCTTCAGCAACAAGCCGGACCAGAAGTCTCAGAGCATTGTAGTTGCAGTTTAGCACCTTCGGAAATCAATCCCCAACAATTCTCTCACCCAGAGAACTGCTCACGGGCCTGACAACCCTCTTCTTCAATCCCGCTCCAAACTAACTAGGTACACCAACCAAAAAGGGTGTGGAAACAGGCTTCGGAAAGGTGAAATGGTTGTCTCAAGGATAATCGAATGTATGAGTGCAATGGTCATGGATTCATTGACTGGATAACTGAGTGTGTTTCAGAATCACTATGAACTCTTCGTGAAAAGCAATGGTTAGAATGTTGGTCACCCCCCCCGTTTGTAAGGTATCTGTGGGAAAAACCTCAATGAGCTAAGTTCCCCCACGATATGAATGCATGTCCCCAACTTGACACTTGTCATATCGAAAGTTACTTTTGTCCACTTGTCCCCAACATTAAAACTTAGGATAAAATAATTATCCGTACTTTTTGTTTTAGGAAATATTAATATAATATTCCCTTGACTTTTGGCCCTCCCTTTCCCTAACTGGTGAAGTTTAGTCCCCCATCTCTTTTATCGTGGTCGGTCTGCGCGCAGTGATGTATTTTATATTAATCATGAGTCATGTACAAAGTAGGCGCATTGGCCCTTGACATCTAGGCGTTCCAGCCTAATACCAAAACATAAGCATTCCAACTTATAATATTGGTTCACCAGCCTATAATGCATATCATATACACAAAGGTTCGCTGACCTTAGTATTGCGTGCACTTTAGTTACTGCACGTGGTATCCGTTGTCCTCAGGGTTGCGCGCACTTTAGTTACTGCGTGCGGTATTCGCTATCCTCAAGGTTGCGTGCACTTTAGTTACTGCGCGCAGTATCTTGCGATGTGCATATTACATCATTTTACTGCGCAGTTCATGCACGCACTATGCCACATGATGTGCATTATCAAATGAGGTCAAAACAACTCACCAGCTTAAGTATATTTATATTACATTTAAAATTGGATTCGGTCGAGGGATATTACAATCCCCTCCCTTTATTTATGCATTGTCCTCAATGCATCATACACCCATATATATCATATTTTTTAAAAATCTTCAAAAAGATGTGGGTATTCTGTCCACATTGCATCTTCATGCTCCCAAGTAGCATCCTTAGGGTCGTACCAGGTCCATTGAACCTTTACAAGCCCTATTGCTCGGTTCCAGAGTTGTTTGAATTTCTGGTCCAAAATGCGCACTGGATGCACTTGAAAAGCGCCTTCTTGCTCTACCTGAATCACATTCCAATCAATAACATGATTAACATCGGGTATATATTTCTTTAGCAATGATACATGGAAGACATTATGAACAGACATAGATGCAGGCAATGCAATCATATAAGCAACTGGACCAATCCTCTCTAGGATTTCAAATGGTCCACAAAATCTGGCTTCTAACTTGGCTCATCTTCCCAGCTTCAGGGAACTCCTGTTAGCTTTCACTTTCAGGAAAACATGATCACCCACTTTGAATTCTCTATGGATTATGTTTTTATCAGCATAACTTTTCTGTCTATCTTGGGCAACTTTCAAATTCTACTTGATTTTTAACATTTGGTCCTTCATCTCCTTGAGCAACTCTGGCTCAACTACTGTTCTATTAGCTGGGTAATCCCAACTTACTGGAGTATTGCGCTTTCTGTCGTAAAGTGCTTCAAATGGGCTCATCTTCATTGATGCCTAATACCCATTATTGTAAGCGAATTCTACCAAGTGTAGGTAGTCTTCCCATTTCAATGGTTTGTCCATCACATACATTCTCAACATATCTTCTATCACCCTGTTCACTCTTTATGTCTGTCCATTAGACTCGGGATGATAAGCTGTACTAAAGTTCAGATTCGTTCTGAATCCTTTGAACAATCCTTTCCAAAAATTCGAGGTGAATTTCGGGTCTCTGTCAGACACAATCATTTTAGGAATTCCGTGCAATCGTGCCACTTCCTTCATGAAATAGCAACGACATTTGTTTCCTTGTGAGTAGTTTTTAGTGGAATAAAATGGGCAACTTTTGTAAGCTTGTCCACCACCACCATAATCGAATCGTGCATCTTGCTTGTTCTAGGAAATCCCATAATAAAATCCATTGTCACCACTTCCCACTTCTATTCAGGAATGGGAAAAGGTTGCAACAATCATGTTGGGTACCTATGTTATGCTTTAACTTTTTGGCATTTCATACATCTTGTGATGTATTCTGCTCTCTCTCTCTCTTCATACCTGGCCAAAAGTATTGGCTTTTGACTACTGCTATGGTTTTCTGATATCCAGGGTGCTCTGCATAAGGAACATTATGCATCTCATGCAAAATTATACGTTTCAAGTCCTGGACATTTGGTACAATTTTTTTTTTCTTGTGCAGCGGTATTTCATCTACTCCCAACTTATAAATATTCATCTTTTGAAGTGTCTTACCCTGTTGTAGCCTTGCTACCAATTCTCTGTACTGCAGATCTGTATTTGTAGCCTCCAGAATTTTGCTTTTAACATCAGTCCGATACATGCTAATGGTTGTAGCACGTAGTTCATGCACCCTCCTGTTGAGTGCATCAACCACTTTATTTTCTTTCCCTTTGATATGCTTTATATCAAAGTTATATTCGCTTAGAAATTCTAACCATCTGCTTTGCCTAGCATTTAGATTTGGCTGATCAAATAAATATTGCAGACCATTGTGGTTTGTTCTTAGCTCAAACCTCTTTCCCATGAGGTAGTGTCTCCATTTCCTCAGGGCATGTACTATGGCTGCCAACTCCAAATCGTGAGTGGCATAGTTTCTTTCATGCTCTTTCAGCTTCCTTGATTCATAACATATCATGAATCCATTTTGATTGAGGACTCCACCAAGTCCTTCATTACATGCATCTGTGCATACAATGAAATCTTCATTTGGTTCTGCAATCCTTAGTATTGGAGCACTTGTCAATAATTGTTTCAAATGTTGGAAACCCCTTTCACAGTCCGACGTCCACTGAAAATTCATACCCTTTCTTTGCAAGTGATTGGGTGTGTTATCTTTGAGAATCCTCCAATGAATCTCCTGTAGTAACCTGCAAGGCCCATGAAAGATCTGACCTTTGTCACATTCTTTGGTGTTGACCATTCTCTAATGGATTCTACCTTCTTAGGGTCCATTACTATCCCATCTTTTGAGATGATATGCCCCAAATAATGAATTTGTTTCTGATAAAATGAGCACTTTCTCAATTTGGCATACAACTGATGTTCCCTTAATACTTGTAACACCATCCTCAAATGATGTTCATGCTCTTCCTCTGACTTGGAATATATAAGAATGTCATCCAAAAATACAATGACAAACTTGTCCAAATACTCTCGGAAAACACCATTCATTAAGCACATGAAAACCGTTGGTGCATTTAACAACCCAAATGGTACCATTATGAACTCATAATGACCATACCTTGTCCTGAAGGAGGTCTTGCTAATATCTTCTTCTTTAATTATTACTTGATGGTATCTTGATCTGAGATCTATCTTTGAAAATATCCTTGCATCCTTCAATTGATCAAAGAGGTCATCAATCCTTGGTAGGGCATACTTGTTCTTAACAGTCACTTTATTCAACTGTCTGAAGTCAATGCATAATATTAACGTTCCATATTTCTTTTTCACAAACAAAACTAGGGCACCCCAAGGTGATACACTTGGGCATACATACCCCTTTTTCAGAAGTTCTTCAAGCTACATTTGCAACTCCTTCAATTCTGGTGTACTCATTTTGTAAGGAGTCTTTGATACTGGCGCTGCTCCAGGCATCAAATCTATAGAGAAATCAATGTCTCTCCTTGGGGGTAGTCCTGGTACTTCCTTGAACACATCTTCTGTTGGTTGTGGAGCCTGATTATCTTCCTGATTCAGAGGTCCTTGATTTCATCCGTGTTGATACCCCATGAAGTATTTACACCCCAGAAGTATGTACACTCTTCCATGCGGGGGAGTGTAGAGGGGGGGTACCCCCTCTGTGGGGTCCGGGGGGGCTATCCCCCCAGCTGGGGGGTATGGGGGCAAGCAGCTTCGCCCCCGAAGCAAAAATTGCCTTGTAAAAGTATATTGTAATTTCATTGTAAATCTGGACCGTTCATTATAAGGTCGCAGATCTAACGATAGAGATTATGTTAGGGTTTTTTTCCCTAGAAGGCAACCCTCTTTTATGAGGGAAATGTATTGCGGTTATGTATGATGGTGAATATTGTATTCTGAGAGAGGAGACTGTGAGAGAAAGAAGAGGAAGTTACAACGGGTTTTGCTGTAGGTTGTATCCCTTCATTTGCTGGATAATAATAAAGGAAGGACCTGGCAATTTCTCTGGTGGAC
>ML791978.1:104920-119509 GCA_009831015.1 Picea engelmannii | reverse complement strand
GACCTGACAATTTCTCTGGTGGACGTAGCCCACACTGGGTGAACCACGTAAATCTGTGTCTCTCTTGTATTGTGTGTCTTCTATGTTTTTGTTTCTGCATTTGTTTTATTTTATTGCTCTGCGGTCCTATTTTTCTAACATATTCAAACTCTTTCAGGACTACATAATCCTCCAAATTTGGCACCTTGTCTTTAGGTGTCTCCTCCATATGAGCTGCAAAAATTTGACATCCTCTTCTATATCATTTCTTCAGCTGCAATGCTGAAATTTATCTAACGGTTACTACCCTGGAAATTCCCTGCACTCTCCTTTGGTTCCCTTCTTCATCCAAACAAGTGAATGCTTTGTTATGACAATCCAATAGAGCATGATGTGGGTCCAACCAATCCATCCCAATTAAACAATCATAGGAGCCTAAAGGTAAGATGTTTAAATCTTCCTTGGTATTCAGTCCATTCATGTATATGAGGCAGGACTTAACCATCTCAATAATTTTTCTTCTAGCTCCTGTAGCCAGTTGCACCAACCAAGATTTCCCATGCTTGCTTCTTGGCAATTGCAAAATTTCCTCCATCTTAGGGTCTATATAACTATGACTAGTTCCTGAATCAATTAAAATAGAAAGGGTTTGGTTGTTGACCATACCTTCCACCTCAATCATGTGGGATTGATACTCTGCTTGCTTGTTGTCCAGGGCTGCATAAATCCTTGGCACATTTATGCCCATGTCCTCTATTGTTTCAGCTCATTGTACATTGTGAACAACCCTACCTTTTTCACCTCTGTGAGGACAATCTTTGAACCTATGGTCTCCTTTACAACCCCAACATTGCATAGGTGGTTGTCTTGGCCCTTGAATCCCTGTGTCAATCACTCTAGTTTCCTTATGCGTTTGCTGCCATTGTGGATTATTTCTTAAGAATGATGGCTTAGCTCCCTTCTTCCTATGATCCATCTTGAATTTCTTATTGTCTTCCCAAGCCTTTTGGAAAGTTGGCCTTGCTTTCAGCTGGTCATATAAGCATTTAGCTCTCCTTATGGTCTCTTCTAATGTCTTGGGATCATCATACTGTATTTTGTCACTGATGGATGATGTAAATTCACTTAAATACCATTGAATCTTGATTGTCTCATCCTTAATGAAAGAGATATACTTCAATAGTTCCATAAACCTTCTCTCATATTCATCTATGGTCGTACTTCCAAGCTTGAGTTCAAATAAATCTTTCATTTTCTTGTCATAGTATCTCTTAGTCAAGTACTTCTTCTCAAAATACTTCTTGAATTCCCTCCAAGTAACACTTTTCTCTACAATGTGTTGTACCTTCACAAGTTGATCCCACCACATGGAGGCCTTTCCCTTGAGTTGATAGATATCGATTTTACCTTCAGCATGAGAAGAATAATTATGCAATTGAAAATTCTTCCTCATGCCTAGAAACCATGTTTCAACATCTTCATCCTTCTTGTGCTCACCATCAAATGTAGGAGGTTTGATTTTATTCATTTCTCCTTGTAGCTCATCCACCCCATATCTCTTATACCTTCTGACAGGGGATAGACTTGAGTTGTTTCCTACTCTCTTATGGGAATGCCTTTGGGGATGATGGTGATGTCTACTAGCACTTTTTACTTTTCCTTTCTCCTTTGAAGATTTGTGACTCTCATATCTACTTGAGTCACTCTCCTTAACCAATTTCTTCTCTATTTTGTTCAAACCTTCCAATAGATTCATGTTGAAGTCATCATGTTGCTCTTTGTCTTTCATAAGCCTTTCATTATCAACTTTATGTCTTTGGACATCCTTCTGCAAATTCTTAATGGTCTCAGCCATATTCATATCTTCATTCCTTTCTTCTCCATGTTCGTTGGAGTTTGTTCCTTCCATTCCCAAATGGACATCCATCCCTGTGCTCTTCTCTGGATGATTGTAATTCCCTTGTGCCTCTTCCATTCCTATGGACTCTGCACTGGTCTGACCTGACCAAGTTGTTGTTAATTTTGCAACACGTGCATCCATCGAAACTAATCAGGCTAACAATTCAACAATTCATGAGAATATGCACCATTTCGATTCAACATACACATCAACATTATCACTCCCAGTTTCCTGTTGTTATCACCACGACAATTCTAGATAAGACCCAAGTCTCGAGAACACTAACACGCAGTTCCTTCCGAGATACACTTGTGCAAGAAGGTAGTTTTGTCAAAACCACTTTCGCCAAGACGTGGTATCACATGTCTCAACATGTCAAATCCACCACTCGTGGAGCGGGCGATGGCTAGTCAGATCACCCTGCTTCATTCGTTCGGTACTTCGCAACCATGTGACGTCGGCTAAATGCCGCCATGTAACGAACTCAAAAGCTAATCATTCGAAATGGATTGGCCGAGCATGGAAACCCAACACTCTTGTACGTAATCTGTTTGCGCTTCATAAATGGAGTTCTATAATTACCACTCCCCAAGTATGAATATATTTGCGTATCCATAACCGAAGTAATCTCCAAGTTGCTCGAATTCCTGCTCTTTGTAAAGACACATTTCAGTATCCCCAACCTGAGATACATGGACAAGTCTAAGTCGAGTGAGACTGGTTATTCGAGCAACATGCTAGGCTTTCCATCGAATAAGGAGGAAAGGGTCCTTGCGCACATTCTAGCAACTAAGTTCCACACAGAGTCGGTTATAGACTCGCGATTGGAAGTCGGGTTGAATCCCACTATAAAGGATTTAGTCATCAACAGGCCAACCACTAAGAAGAAAAGGAGTAAACGACATAAGAAGGAGGAATCTATGGCTGAAGCAGCCGAAAGTGTTGGAGAGAATCAACCAGTCTGGTTAGACTCTTCTTTAAGGGAGGAGATCGCCAAGATGAAGTAAGTCTTCAACTAAGATAAGCATGTCTCAACGAATTTTGAACAACCGGTAGCATAGGTAAAGAGTACAAGATATGATAGGCTTGTTCTTTAAACAACCCTTTTTACAACATGCTAACTGCTGTCATCACCCTTTTGTAATTTTGTGATTAATATGATTATATAAATACATAAACGAATTTTAGACTGTTTTATTACAATTTCTATCCGGTGATGTTATGACTCTTGTTTTCTTTTATAATAAGTTTTTCTTGTAATCTTATATTTTTTTTTCATCTGTCTAAATCAGAGGAAATTAAAATTTGGAATTCTTTTTAATTAATGCTTCAATGCGGTTATGTGTTTCTTTTTCTTTTATTATTATGCAATTTAAACTCAGACTCATCGCCTTCCAAGGGACTTTGCGCGCATTAACTTGACCTGTTCATTTAGATTTATCATGCATAGCAATATTACAAGGTAAAATGGTTCTCCGCACACCTAAATCTACTATGCATTTATTCCTCGTCATACCAACTACTTATGCACACTACTCTGGCGTTGTGTGCCAATATCCACTGCGCATAGTTTCGATACCACGCACGGATATTCCACATGCATTTTCGTCCTATGCATGCAGCATGTCAAGTTTAACCTATTCCTTAGCACTCAAATATCTGTGCACATTATTGAATACACCGTCGCAAAACAACTTATACTCGTACTTATGCACGTACTAACAAAAATCCTCTACGTTAAGCAATACTTGCACACCCCATGTGCACCTTACTATGTGTGTTCTTACTGCACAAGGCTAATTTCAGCGCGTGCATATACACATAATAATCTTCCGCGTGGTGCCACAATTTACCGTGCATACTGACACACCAACGTTTTCCCGCGCGGTGCCAAATTTACCACTCGCGCCAGTACGCCAACCTTTTCCAAGGACACTCCGTGACTCCAATTCTGGTCACTTTGAAGTTACTTTTATGTGAATATTCACTTCAATTGCACACCTCTGGCCCATCCAAGCTCAATGTTGAACTGAGGCTCTAATACCAAACTATAACGATCCCCCCAGCCAACCTGAGGTCAGGGTATGCCACTCCAGAGCAACCCCTCATGCTCTGACACCTGTTGGTAACATTCCCAGCCATCAGGCCGGGCCATGCTACTCTAGGGAACACTTTCATTCCCATATTGCAGAACATACAGTAGCATACCCAATATTGGGAACACTTTCGTTCAACAGTGAGTCACCCCCGAGTTGGGACTGAACTCAAACCAGGGTAAAGGGATTCCTATCCAAGCTAAGGTTCATGGACAACAGAAAAGACTCTGTCTCAGGTGCTCACTCAACTAACAACCTACAACCTCTCATTCCCCACATGCCTGTCCCACCCAAGGAAGTGTGCCCCTTCTCTTCTCAACAGTCCCTCGACTACCCCACTTCCCTTCTAGGGCTTCAGCAACAGGCCAGACCGGAAGTCTTAGAGCACTGTAGCTATAGTTTAGCACCTTCGGAAATCAATCCCCAACAATTCTCTTGCCCAGAGAACTGCTCACGGGCTTGGCAACTCGCTTCTTCAATCCCGCTCCAAGCTAACCAGGTACACCAACCAAAAATGGTGCAGAAATAGGCTTCGGAAAGGTGAAATAGTTGTCTCAAGAATAACCGAATGTATGAGTGCAATGGTCATGGAATCATTGACTGGATAACGGAGTGTGTTTCAAAATCACTGTGAACTCTTCATGAAAAGTGATGGTCAGAATGATGGTCGTCCCCCCCGTTCGTAAGGTATCCATGATAAAAACCTCAATGAGCTAAGTTCCCCCACGATATGAATGCATGTCCCCAACTTGACACTTTTCATATCAGAAGTTACTTTTGTCCACTTGTCCCCAACTTTAGAACTTAGGATAAAATAATTATCCATACTTTGTGTTTTAGGAAATATTAATATAATATTCCTGTGACTTTTGGCCCTCCCTTTCCCTAACTGGTGAAGTTCAGTCCCCCATCTCTTTTATCGTGGTCGGTCTGCATGCAGTGATGTATTTTATATTAATCATGAGTCATGTACAAAGTAGGCGCATTGGCCCTTGACATCTAGGCGTTCCGGCCTAATACCAAAACATAAGCATTCCAACTTATAATACTGGCTCACCAACCTATAATGCATATCATATACATAAAGGTTCGTTGACCTTAGTATTGCGCGCACTTTAGTTACTGTGCGCGGTATCCACTGTCCTTAGGGTTGCGTGCACTTTAGTTACTACGTGCAGTATCCACTGTCCTCAAGGTTGCACACACTTTATTTACTGCGCACGGTATCTTGTGATGTGCATGTTACATCATTTTACTGCCCAATTCATGCATGCACTATGCCACATGATGTGCATTATCAAATGAGGTAAAAAAAACTCACCAGCTTAAGTATATTTATATTACATTTACAATTGGGTTTGGTCAAGGGATATTACAGTATCTGATCATCCCACAACTTGGGATGTTTGTTGCAGTAGCCTCGAAGAAAATGAACCACAGTTTTGTTTACAACCTCTATCTGGTCGTCGTTCTGTGGATGGAAAACAATACTTCTCTTCAACTTGGTGTCCATCATTCTCCACAAGCTTGTCCAAAACTCTGCAAGGAATCGAGTGTCTTGATCCGAGATAATGTATGTGGGCAGTCCAAAGTGGACCCATACATGCTAAAAGAAAAGATGAACAATTTGCTTAGCAGTGATCTACTTTTTACATGGAATCAAGACACACATATTGCTAAACCTATCCACTACCACATGCAAGTAGTCATGACCCCTTTTTAACACAGGAAACCCCCCTACAAAATCCATGGAAATACTTTCCCAAGGATGAGAAGGAACATGAAGTGGTGTGTACAACCCCAATTTTCTATTAGTGGGCTTCCAAGTTTAGCACAACATGCACCCCTTTACATATTTGGTTACAATTTCTTTCATTCGAGGCCAATACAAAAACTGATGCAAATGTTTCATAGTCTTACCTACCGAAAAATGCCCAGATGCAAGGGAAGTGTGTGCTTCCCTGATTACATGCACTCTTTCATTAACTAGAATACAAAGCTTTCCCATATGGTAGAGTAGTTTATCCTGCACATAAAAATTCTCCACCTGCGAACCACGGGTTAGCCTCTCATATACATCCTTGAAATCTTCATCATTAGTATATTGTTCAATATAACTATCATGAGCTAAGGAAGAATTCTTCAAAAAAATGGATGCAGAAATAAGATGTCTAGAAAGCATGTACACAACTTTATTACTTGTAGCCTTCTTGTATCTGATAACTAAATGGAACTGTTGTAAGAATCCCATCCACTAAATGGAACTGTTGTAAGAATCCCATCCACCTGTAGTGTCTTGACTTTTGTACCTTAGTCTGTGATTGGAGATACTGCAAGGGTTGGTGATCAATGTGTATGATTGTTTCCTTTCCCATTAAGTAATGTTTCCATTTATTCATGCTTTGTACCAATGTGTATAGTTCTTTGTCATATGTAGGATAGTTGCAAACAACCTTAGAAAAAGTTTCAAAATGAAAGCAAATGGGCTTACTTTGTTGCATCTGGACTACTCCCATGGCATAGGCACGGGCATCGGTCTCGATTTCAAATGGTTGTTGAATGTTAGCTAGAGATAACACTAGTGCGATGCTGATCTTTCTCTAGTTCAATGTGTCAAAGGCATTTTGTTGTTTTCCTCCCCATTGGAAGGTTTGTTTTACACTGGTTAAGGCATGCAAAGGAGATGCAATGTAGGAGAAGTTTGCAATGAACTTTGTCCAGTATTGAACTTCCCCTAAGAAACTCCTAACCTCTGTAGCTGATGTTGTCTTATGCCAATTTACAATGACTTGAACTTTGGAGGGGTCTATCTTTAGTTGACCACCTCCTACAATATGACCCAAGTAAACTAATGATGTTTTTCCAAAGTGACACTTTGACAATTTTACATACAACTTTTTGTTTTTAAGGACATCCAATACTCTCTTTACATGTGTTACATGTTCATTCCAAGTGCTACTAAAAACAAGAATGTCATCTGAGTATACAATCACAAAATCATCAAGGAAAGGCCTAAAAATATCACTCATGACCTGCATGAATGTCGTTGGATCATTATAAAGCCCAAATGGCATCACAAGCCATTCAAAAAGACCCTATTTTGTTTTTAAAGAAGTCTTCCATGTGTCTCCTTCTGCAATTATGACTTGGTGGTAGTCGCTCCTCAAATCCAACTTGGTGAAGTACACTGCATTATGTAGTTGATCCAACAAGTCATCTATCTGAGGAAAAGGGTAGTGGTTCTTTATGGCGATCTTTTTGAGATCCTAATAATCAACGCACATTCACCATGTGCCATCCTTCTTTGGCACGAAAATGATCAGAGAACCACAAGGGGATGAGCTAGGTTGGATGACTCTTTGGTCCAGTAAGTCATGCACCTGCTTCTTTATTTCTGTCATTTCTACAGCTGACATTCTATACATTCCCACATTTGGAAGAGGGACATCTTGTTGAACATGTATTTCATGCTAAATCTCCCTCTTGGGAGGCAATCCACCTGGTTTCTGAAAGATTTCATCATAGTTAAATATAACATCAATAATTTCATCTTTGTGAGAGGTATCACATCCCTTCAAAGCATCATATGTATCAACAAAGTTTTCTCTTAAAACCATGAGAACATATTTCTTATTAGTGTTTATGAGTATTTTCATCTAGCCTGCACTAACAAGAGTGGTGTTTGTTTTCATACTGTGAACCCTTACAATGTAATCCACTCCATCTTTTGCGAGATGGTATTTGTTCTCATTTCTGAATAATATTGCATTCCTATCATAAAGGTACAAGCTTCCCAAAACTATGTCACATATATCAAGTGGGACAACATCTAAATCAACCTCATCTATCAATTTTGAAGCAATAAAAAATCTAACCCTACATTGCTTCGTAACATTTAGTTTTGCATTATCAGGTACCCAACCAAGAGGGTATGGTTTAGGATGAGATTTTGTTTCTAGGCCCAACTTTTTAACAATAGTTTCTAAGATCAAATTCACTTGAGAACCCATATCAAATAGAGTGTCAATCTTTGTGTGTTTAGATACAACTCTAATAAGAAATAATTCACTTCTTCTTCTTTCATGATCACGAGATCTACTAGTGGAACTTGAACCAACATGAAATGAACTTTTACCCGATACTCATGTTACGGAAATATTCCTCTGCAGACAGGTGAACTTTCCCTTGGATTACAGACCCCTCTACCAGGACAAAAAATAACATTTGGATAATACCATTCCTATAGATTCATTTTGTCCATCGAAAAAGAGAGAAGGAGGGGAAGTATGATGTACCTCATTTATGACGTTTGTCCAAGTTTCTCCCTCCGTCAAGATTAAAAAACAATACCATATTACACTCCCCTTTTCGACGAGTCATTCCAACCAAATTACCTTCTGATATTCCAAAATTTGACGGTAAACTTGGAGAAGACCCAAATAAACACGTCATGACATTTCATCTGTGGTGTTCATCAAACTCACTGATGGATGAATCTATAGATTTACGTCTTTTCCAGCATACTCTCACGGGTTCAACGACAAAATGGTACATTGAGTTACAACACAGAACGTTCAAGATTTCAATTCACTTTCCATGGATTTTCTCACCCATTTCCAGTTTCCCATCAGATACGAAAATGACATGGAACTCTTGACCACCCTTCGTCAGACTAACTCTGTCCATATTTCTGATCATATTCATGAATGGAGACAACAACGAAGGTTGATCAAAGCTACCATTCCTGACCAGTTGTTAGCTGAATGGTTTACCAAATCTCTATTACCTCCTATTTCCCGTGATGTGGCGATGGGTGGTGTAGTTAAAAAAGAATAAGCCATCGCTCTTGCCCAGTTTGGATCTGGTTTATTCCCAATCTATTACTTTGTATGAATTGATCCCAAACGCTTCCCGCACATCAACTGATCCATTGAAACCATCCTCCACAGCTCATTCAGATGGTGTTATTGGTTTCGTCAAAACCCAGTTTGTCTCACAATCGGCTGGCATAACCAATCATTCTATAACTACCTTGACGATAATGCAGGCTCCTCTCTCATCAAATTCCACCCCTACTAAATTATCCGAAGTGAAGGCGGTTCAATCTGCTTCACCAACACAATCAGGGGGGTAAAATTTAAGTAAGAATAAACTGAAGAAAAATAGTAATCAAATCGAAAATAAAAAAGCAAAAGCACAACCATCTGCTGTTGAAAGGAAACCACAGCGAAAACCAAAATTTCCATGTCTCATATGTATTGAATATAATTACACACGAGACTGTCCCCACTAGGAAGAAGTATCTAAATTATTTAAAGGAAATTCTCAACCCACTAATTTGACGCATCCTTTTCCACAACAACAGTCACTGGTTGCACAAAATCCTACACTTCTGTAAGAAGGCAACCCAGGTCATCCTCCTAACGAGGATGCTTCAACGAGTGCACACATTTATATGTTTAATGGTGTATATTTGACCACTCGAACTATGACATATGACACACCCGCAAGTAAACCCAGTAAGGAAAGCGTAACTAATGGAACAGTTCATGATCCACCTTCCACTTCAGTTACCACTCCATATTGAGACACCGAATTTTCACTCTATCTTACATCTACCCAAGGGTACAATCAGGAAGTCGACCTTTAATCCTAACTCTCGTGCTACCCAAAACTACAACATTGTTAATTATTTGGCCCAAGCACCTTGTTCGATGTTGGCTCTCTAAGTTCTATAACACTTCCCTAGCCAATGTAGAACTCTCTTGGCATCCATCGGAGCTATAGATTCTGAGTCATCAAATAATATCATGTTTAATCTAGATAATTTTAAATCACAACTCTCTCACCAACTTGCATTCCAAATTGATGTTGTTGTTCATAATCAACATATTCATCGCACCATATTGGATGAGGGAGCATCAACATGTGTCATGTCCTTAGCCTACTGGAAAGGCCTTAAATCACCTAGTCTTAATCAATCTCCAACCATGTTAAAATCATTTAATGGAAGAGGTTTCCGACCTCATGGATTGTTACAATCATTAGTCGTTCAACTTGGGGGGGGAATTGTTTTCGTCGATGTCGAAGTAGTCGACGCTCCTCTAGATTACAACTTATTGCTTGGAAGAATTTGGTTTTATGCCATGACTGCTTTCGCTTCATCAATTTTTCAATGTGTCCAATTTCCTCATCAAGGAAAAATAGTGACCATCGATCAGTTAGATTACTGCACCCCTTATTCTCACACTCAAACAACCAACAATACTCCATTTTTGTGGAATTCAATGATTACTTATTAAAATGTAGGAGTCAGATTACTGAAAGATTCTTCACTCATGGGAACTTTCCCCACACCTCTTCCTCCAACTACACAACATATCACAATGGTTAATATGATTTTGACTATGGTAGATCAATCCCTCGAATCATCTAATCCATGGATCATACCTAGTCCCTTAGAATTCGACACATTAGGTGACATTATGCCACTTAGTCATGTAGAGGTCGAGTACGACGCCATTCAATCTACTTCTCCTTCACCTGACAACCAACATTTGTTGGCGTCTAATTCCTATTCACTACCATCTTGGTTAGATTCCCCATCCTCCACTTTCGATTACATCCTATGGATTTTTCCATCCAATGAATCCATTATGGAAATGCTTAATATCGAGGAGGCACCATGGGATGACCACCACCATCGTTCATCCTTTCTTCCCAGTTTGAATGAGATTGAGAAATATATTTCATCTATATTTCCCATCGATATTGTCAACACTCCCCAATCTCCGATACTCATTCAGGATACAATCTCTGAGGGAAATTTGGGAAACATATCTCAAACAATCAGTGTTTACATATCCACAAAACAAGGTATTGTGGAAAACATACAACTAAGTGCAAATTTTTCAACTAAAGAGATTGAAACTTACACCGCCTTCTTTAAATAATTTTGTGACATCTTCGCCTGGAGATATGAAGAAATTCCATTGATCGACCCTTCGATCGTTGTCCATGAAATCAAAACTTACCCTAGAGTTAAACCCATAAGACAAAAACTTCGTCTAGTTCATCCCAAGAAAACTGCAACAATCAAGGCAGAAGTGGAAAATTGACTGAAATCTGCTTTTATTTATCTCGTACCTCTAACTGAATGGGTTTCCAACATCGTTCTAGTCTCCAAGAAACAAGGGACAATTTGTGTTTGTGTAGACTATAGGGATCTAACTAAGGCTGCTTCAAAGGACAATTATGCTACGCCCTTTATCGACCAAATTATTGATAATTGTGCCGGGAGTGTCATTTTCTCTTTTATGGATGGCTTCTCTAGCTTTAACCATATCGATATTTTACCTGTTGATCAACACAAAACATCCTTCATCTTCCCATGGGGGAATTTTTCCTATCAAAAATTACCTTTTGGCCTTAAAAATGTTGGAGCCATGTTTTAGCGGGCTATGTCGTATGCTTTCCACGACATCAAACATATTGTTGAACCATGTTTCATGACTTTCCAGCTCACTCAGCTTGTTGACAAGATCATTTTGATCATCTAAGAGAAATCTTTCTTAGATGTAGGTATTAAAACATGTGTTTGAACCCCCATAAATGCATTTTTGTTTTCAAATCAGGGATACTCCTCATCTTCGTAGTATCCAAATATGGGATTAAGGTGGATCTCTTAAAATTCAAATCTATTCTCACTTTACATCCTCCCAACAATCTTACCAAGATGCAAAGTTTACAAGGGAAGGAAAACTTTCTCTGTCGTTTTATACACACTTATGCCAAAATTACTAAAGGATTCATGAGATTACTGCATAAGGATGCCCCTTTTATATGGGATGCAACTTCCCAACGCTCATTTGATGATCTCAAGCATGCTTTAACAGATACACCATTGTTACATCCCCCCAACTATGCAAGATTACATACTTTATTTGGCTGCCTTTGCTTCCACTATTGCCATGGTGTTAGTACAAGAGGATGAGGATGACACCAAAAATGTGATCTACTATTTAAGTAAGATCCTTTCAGGTACTAAACTCTGTTATTCACATGTTGAAAAGTTGGCTTTGGTAGCATTTATTTCTATCCAAAGGTTTGGCCACTATATTTTGCTTCACGCTACCACAGGCATTGCTGACTCGAATCCCATGTACCACATATTCACTTGTCAATTACTTGGGGGAAATATTCCAAATGGATCGTTATTCTCCAATAATTCAATCTCGAGTTTTTCAAATCCAAAGCTAACAAATCGTTGGTTTGTCATAATTAATTTGCGATCTTCCCCATGTTGATAAGGATACTGAGCCCAATGATTCCCTTCTTGATGAGTCATTGTTCCTCATTTGTACGTCTGATCTGTGGTATGGAGAAATTCTTCTATATCTGCAGACCCAACGCTTCCAGCCAGGAATTTCACGTGATGAATGACGTCGCATTAGACATCATTCAAAGCACTACCTTATCATTGGTAACACTTTGTATTGCCAAGGTATTGAATCTATTCTACGACGTTGTTGAACCCATGAAGACATTGAGTAAGTTTTAAATGACTATCACCTTGGAGCTTGTGGCGGTCATCTTTATGGAATGGCTACAACCCAAAAAATCTTACATGTCGATTATTTTTGGCCTTCTATTTTCAAAGACTGCATTGAGTTCGTTAGAAAATTCCCACCCTGTCAAATATTTTAGAAGAAAGCATGTGCCCACCGAGCTCCACTCCATCCAATTGTCTCCATCAACCCCTTTCCAAAATGGGGTTTTGATTTCATGCAATGTAATCCTACCTTAGTCGGGGGAGGGGCACGGTTATATTATCACCGTAGTCGATTATTTCACTAAATGGACTAAGGCTATGCCTACATTTCTTAACAATGACAGAACTACAACACTCTTCATGTTCAATCACATCATCGCTCGCTTCAGAGTCCCACAAGTTATTGCAACCGATCATGGATCCCATTTCCAATCCGTAGATGTAGGTATTACAAATACATTTGAACCCCCATAAATGTGTTTTTGTTTTCAAATCAAGGAGACTCCTCGACTTCGTAGAATCCAAAGATGGGATTGTGGTGGATCCTTTAAAAGTCAAACCAATTCTCTCTCTACCTCCTCCCAACAATATTACCCAACTGTAAATTTTTCAAGGGAAGGCGAATTCTCTTCAGCATTTTATATGCAATTATTTCGAAATTACTAAAGGATTCATGAGATTACTATAGAAGGATGCCCCTTTTATCTAGGATGATGACACTAAGTTTCATTTCCAATTTGGTTAGAAATTCTTCCCAAGAGATATTGATTAGGAATTTTTCCACTAGGGGAGCCCCCGTATATTTAGAGGGGAGAGAACCTCTTTGAGAGCCCAAAATTCTCATGATATTTTTTCAATTATTCATAGGAGTATTGAGAAATAAGATAACATATTTACCTTAATTAATGAGAATGTTGGATGCCAATAGAAATGTGTCCAAGTTTTTCTTGAGGGCTCTCGCCTCCTTCACAATGGGTACTCCTTAAAGAATCATTTCATCCACAAACTATATGTGGGAGAGAGGATCCACTACTAGGTGAAGGTTGAGGCCTTTGAGCTAGCCCCCCTCTTCTACTTTTTTAGACATATCCCTAGCACCTTTGCCATTAGAATAAATATAAAGGAGCGTAGACAATCCCATTACATGATGCCTTGTGACACTTTGAAGGGGGGAGAGGGGTTCCATTTATAAGAACATAAAAATAAAGCTAAAGAAACCAAGTTTTTTATTCAACCAATATAATCTTGGTTGAAAATAGAAGACATAACATTTATTTATTTCTGAAAATACCAATTTAAGCAATCAAAAGCCTTGGACTATCTAGTTTGATCAACATTCCAAGTTTCTTGTTATTCTTTAGGGAGTGAATAGCCTCATGCACCACTATTTTATTGTCCAAGATTTGGCATCCTTTAATGTATTCCCCTTGTTTCTATGAGGTTATCTATGACATGATAGGCTTTAGTCACTTTGTGATGACTTTGGATATTGTTTTGTAGATCACATTACATAGGAGCATTGACTTGAATTTTTCTACAAAATTTGCTCCATCATATTTTGGAAAAAGGGTGAGGAAGGTAGAATTGAGGCATGCATATTTCCTCTCACATTTTTCAAATATTCCACAACTTCCCGCACATCTCTATTCACCGTCGACTAACAAGATTGAAAAAAATTGTGGTAAATCCATAAGGTTCCTGTGATTTTCCTAATATGATCTCCATAACCATCTATTCTACTTCCTTAAAAGAAATTTCTCTGAGTAGGATTGAATTTTTCTCTTGAATGACTAAGGGAGGAATACAAAGTGTTATGGCCTATGTTGCATCGTGCCATTTCTCCCAAGGTTCTGATAGGAGATTATTGTAGTTGTTTCATATTTCATTTATATATCAACATGGTTCTCCAACTTGATCCCTTGAGTTGTTTTTAGAGTGACAATTTTGATATGATTCCTTCAATTGATCATGGATTTATGGAATAAATGTGTGTTATTTTCTCTCTCCTTGAGCCACCTATTCCTCAAATTTTGACGCCATAGTATTTCTTCCTACTTTGCTTA
>ML791978.1:48677-100528 GCA_009831015.1 Picea engelmannii | reverse complement strand
GGATTTCTCCCATATAGAAATCAATTATGTTTGCTACTCTGACATTTAGGAAGATAACCGATGAAGTGGACCCTCTACTTGAAAGGAGGTAGGATCTGAATGATGGACAATAAATAGTTTGGTGAGAGGCAATCCAACTAGACGTAAACTAAGGAAATGCAAAGCACCCTCAAACCTAGATAAGAGACCCTTGAAGACCAGGTCAAAGTAGCCCCAACTTTGGTAACTACAAAAAAACATACGATCACTAATTCTCTATAGACATACGATCACTAATTCTCTATAGAGATCAAACAAAGAGTCCATTCACCATTTGTGCACTTCAAACCTCACACCTCGTGAAAGCATTGATTCTACCTTAAATGGAGGTCGGTTTCTTCAACTCCATGGAAGAGAGTTTTGGCAACCCAATGTAGTAGGGGTTATTTGAAGCCAAAATTTATTTCTATTTTGTAGGGATTTCTCCCATATAGAAATCAATTATGTTTGCTACTCTGACATTTAGGAAGATAATCGATGAAGTGGACCCTCTACTTGAAAGCTACAAAAATAGAAATAAATTTTGGCTTCAAATAACCCCTACTACATTGGGTTGCCAAAACTCTCTTCCATGGAGCTGAAGAAACCGACCTCCATCTATAAATCCTAAATGGAGGTCGGTTTCCAAGCATTATTCCATATCATAAATCCTAGCCTAGTTCCTTCCATCCTTGTTAGTTCCTCATCTAGAACGCCCTAGGTATATTTAAGTCTCAAAAGATTTCCCCATAACTCTTTGTTTTCCTTAATCCATCTCCACCAATTTTTACTTGCTAAGGATCTTCCATGAGGGCATCACCTTGTTGACCAATATCTTATCACGTTCATTCATAAAGGGGATTTTTAAATTGTAAAAAAACAAGTCAACATACCGTAGGTATTGGGGGGAGGGGATGTGGGGTCTCAAGGGGTTTATAGGTATTTGAGGGTATAAAAATGAGTATCTAGTGAAAATAGGGGTTTTTTTTATTGCAAAGATGTATTGGGAGGGAGGTTCAACAAAATGATTTTGGGAGATATTTACCAATATTTAGTGAAATTAGGAGTATTCTTTAATATCCCATGAATGAAGGCGCTATGTCACATGTTCACTAAGTGAATACCCCCTGGGATTTTCCCATGGTTTGTGTGTCCCTTATTCCTATTCCTCTGAAGCATTTGGGTAGGCATATTATGTTCCATGCCACCAAGGCCCACTTTGTTTCTTTCTTCAAGCATCCCCAAAGAAAATATTGTTGTAAACTCTTGATATCTTTGATGATTTTAGCTAGGATATTGGCACCAAGAAGAGATGTAGTGGCATAGTTTGTAGCACATATTTTATTAAAAGACTTTCCCCAGAAAAGCTAAGAAACAAAAGGTCCAATTGCTAAGTTTCATTTCCAATTTGGTTAGAAGGTCTTCCCAAGAGATATTTATTAGGAAATTTTCCACTAGGGGAGCCCACATATATTTAGAGGTGAGAGAACCTCTTCGAGAGCCCAAAATTCTCATGATATTTTGTCAAATATTCATAGGAGTATTGAGAAACAAGATAACATATTTACCTTAATTGATGAGAATGTTGGATGCCAATAGAAATGTGTCTAAGTTTGTCTTGAGGGCTTTGGCCTCCTTCACAATGGACACTCCTTAAAGAATCATTTCATCCACAAACTATATGTGGGGAGAGGATCCACTATTAGGTGAAGGTTGAGGCCTTTGAGCTAGGCCCCCTCTACTACTTTTTTTGACATATCCCTAGAACCTCCACCATTAGAATAAACAAAAAGGAGCGTAGACAATCCCATTACCTGATGCCTTGTGACACTTTGAAGGGGGGAGAGGGGGTTCCATTTATAAGAGCATAAAAATAGAGTTAATTCAACCAATATAATCTTGGTTGAAAATAAAGGACATAACATTTTTTTCCTGAAAATCCCAATTTAATCAATCAAAAGCCTTGGACTATCTAGTTTGATCAACATTCCAAGTTTCTTGTTATTCTTTAGGGAATGAATAGCCTCATGTACCACTATGATACCGTCCAAGATTTGGTATCCTTTAATGTATCCCCCTTGTTCCTATGAGGTTATCTAAGACATGATAGGTTTTAGTCACTTTGTGAGGACTTTGGATATTATTTTGTAGATCACATTACATAGGAGCATTGACTTGAATTTTTCTGCAAAATTTTCTCCATCATCTTTTGGAAAAAGGGCGAGGAAGGTAGAATTGAGGCATGCATATTTCCTCTCACGTTTTTCAAATATTCCACAACTTCCCACACATCTCTTTTCACCGCCGACTAACAAGACTATTTTTTTTTTTGTGGTAAATCCATAAGGTTCCTGTGATTTTCCAAATATGTTCTCCATAACCATCTATTCATTTTCTTATATTTACCAGTTCATTTTCTAAAATGATTTCTTCAATAGCTTGTAGTTGATCTCTTAACTGATAAATTCTTACAAGGTATGATGTTCTATTGTCATCATCATTCATTTTCATGTCACGTAGGTCATTCTTCAGACTCATTACTTTTCCAATGTTTCTGACTGAGAAGAGTTTAGTTAGGGAATCATACATCTTCTTAGATGAGTCAAGATGAGAGATGTAGGGTATCAAGTGGTATTTTATAGAGTCCACTATGATACTCATAGCATTGATGTCATTGTCCTTGAACTTCTCCATAACTACAACGTTCTAAGGTTCCTTCTCTTTTCCTTATTCAAATTGCGGTTCCATGATCTTTCCTTTCACGATATCTAACACTTTATTCTTGGCAAGGATGAGATAAATCCTTGTCATCCATTCTCTAAAGTTAGAAGCCCCTTATAACTTGTTTTCTGACTTCATAGAGCAAATCATGACTTCTTTGACTTGGTCAACCTTTGACTTTGACCAAAAACTCAAACTTGACGTCTTATCTTGCTGAGAGTACCAGGAGGTGCGCTAGGTTAGGGCACACTAGGATATCCATAAATTAGGACAATCTCTTCAGTTGAGGTGCCTTAACAAGAGGGTTAGGGTTTTGTTGCAGCAACAAAAACTTTGACTCCAACTGCAACTGTAACTGAGAAAATCCTCCCAATCTATCTTCCAACGGTTTGACTGTCCGAAGATAGTGTGGGCCCATATCCTGTTAGAAAAGTAGGTGTGTTCATTTTACCATAGACAATATAGCAATATTTTCACCCAACCATAGGCCGAAGCCACCCCCGAGCACCTTAACCTTGGAAGAGAACAATTTTGGAAGAAAATCCTAAGCCTAATAGCCAATCAAGGTAGTGTATCACTCTCCAGAGCTAGTGTACCAAGAAGAAAGTCCAAACCATAACCAAGAGAAATTTCAAGCCTAAAACTGAAAGTACAAGTTGCAGTAGCTACAACTGCAATGACTCACCAAACTTGCGCACTTACTATATTTTTGCAGTTGTGAGTTGTGTGTATCCAAATGAGCTCTAGAATACTGCATTTATACTACTCTTTCTTAACTGTCTGGGTCGAATTCTCTTTCTGGAGGCTAAAAACTCAATATTAATTATTTTCTTTAGTCAAATTGTCTTCTAGGGTTATGTCCAATGCTTTAGGGTTTCTTCTTGCTTCCCATAATATTATATTCTTGTCAGGGTTACACATGGAGGTTTAATACCTCCCACAACTACCATAATGTCAACATATTCGTTTGGGATGAATTTTTCCACACTCCAACCCACCAAGAGTATATAAGAATGGGGCGTGCACATCTTCATTTCGTAACCCCAAATATTTGTTTATCTCAGCCAGGAGGAGGTGATGCGCGTGCTCATCGCTAGAGTTGGTACACACTCCCCCACTAGAAATTGTTGTCACCCTTAGTAACACTCACAAAATATGTCATCTCCAATTCTTCCCAAACTCGTGCCCCATACTGTCACTCGAAACCCCAAGTTTCATGCCAAAGTGGAAACCCCAAATTTTTTCTCAGTGAAGATTTCAAGTTTCCTGTGGAAACCCAAACTTTCCACAACTCCTACAATCAATATGTAACATCGTGCAACTTTCGTCACTACCAAAATTCATGGTGTTCCCAACCTACTTCCTCCCAAATCTGTCCACAATGTAATCCAAGCTTCCTTTGTTGTCATGGCGATCGCACTATGCCCTATTGAAATTGCAACCTCCGTCGCAACCTCAACCAGAACTAAAAAATATCTAAGTGTCAAACTGCTACAACCTCCTGCAACGTACTCCACCCCACTCTGCCATGTTTTTTCACATTATATCCCCCAATGTTTCAAACTCATTGGGTGGTCAACCCAACTTCCTATCCAAATGATGAGAATGCACATTTGCACAACCAAATAGAGACGTTTATGTTTGCATCCTATCACTCTGTTTGACTCCAAAGTCACCAAGGAAAGATCACACGTGTCGATGTTCTTCCTCCCACTTCATCAAGAAGTTCCTTTGCAATAACCATGTTCTGCATAAACGAATCATTGTGCTCCCAAAGTTTGACTCCTATGTTGTGTCACTGTGCACTAGCTCACCCAAGTGTTGAATAAGTTGGTTGGCCATTCCAACCATGATTACTTGAAAGATGGCACACCTTCAAGTCGAATTGATCTCCTCTCATCCACAACTTGAATCCTCCATACAAAAATCACCAAGGAAAACTTCACTTGCTTCGTCGTGTTGTGATGTCACCCCAAAACAAAGTCTTCCTTCAAAATTCATAAACTATGTTGCGAAAGTTGTTGTCACTTCCTCCATCATTGTACCCAACCCATCTCACGTCCAAGTTGTTCAAAATATCAGGATATCATTGCACATCTACCACCTGTGTGACCAACCAAATTCACTCTCTTTACCCATCCCATGAACTTTAGGATGCCCGTGATTGTCTCATCATTGCTACAATTGTGCCCTCCATGCCACCATGGTTCATATCAACAATTTTTCTCAAGTCAATTATAAGTCTAGCTTCATCAGTCAACCTCCCATCGTGTTTGTCACCTATCCATGAAATTCTCCAAGTGCACAAGTCTTTCACACCTATCCGTCACCTCCACACTACTCTTCATTTGTGCTTCGTTTCTTCCTTCCCATGCGATCCTTTGATCTGCATAAGTTTGCATCCACCTCCACAATGTGTCTCAACGTAATGTCCAAACACTTCATCAATTGGATTTTCGCTGCGACATCCAAGTCTCCTAAAGATAAAACCAATGCACCTAAGGCACCCATGCCCCCGACACCTCCATGAGTTACGATCAAATATGTCAACTCCTCCTTCATTGGATTCAAGCAAGTGTTTTGTTGAAGTTATGTTTGTGTTGTCTCAAACAGATCCAACACACTTACATGAAGGATTCCTCGATCACACCCACAAAATAGGTCACTTCTCCACCAACGACCTACCTGCATGAACTCGTCCTTGTCTCTTTTTAGAAAATCCCAAGTTCGCACACTTCAAATCTTCTAAGTCTCAAACTTCTCCATGCTACCAACTTGTTATCCACCCACCACTTCATATTTATCTCCTTGGATGTATTCAAACCAATGGCTAGTCCTGACATCCATCGTTCATCAAGTCATCTCGCTGTTGAAAGTTCAACTTCACACAAAGTCTAACACTCTCCAACATGGCTCAACACATGACTTCGGTGAAGGAAGGTGCAAAGATATCTTGGTGAGGTGCGCCCAAGAAATTTTTAACAAGTCTGCGACCCAATTTGCGATACCCAAAACTTTATTCAAGACACCTTCTCTTCAATCGAACACATATTCCATTCTCTCTGTATGTTATCTTCACACCTTGAAGTGCTTCTGCACCAAGACACCATGCACATCAATCAATCATTAAGTCATATGTTGTTAACCGACTTTCGTTTGAAAGTTGTGATCGTCATTTGCAACCCAACTAACTCAAATTATTATTTGATAGTGCATGGCACAAAGTCGACATGGTGGAAAATGTGCTCAGCTGCGATCTGAACCATTCATTCAACTACACCCTTCTTCTCTATCTGTTAGCATTCCCCAGAATGCTTCACATCAGGACACCATGTACAAGTCTTGGTTGTGCATGGCATGAAGTTATCATGGTGGAAATTGTGCTCAGTTGATTGCACTGCAACCCAAACTTCATTATGCTATGATATTATCGATCATGGTGTTGGGTAGCCCTCTGTTGGATGGCATAAACATCCAATGCTCCTCGGCATCATGCGACACCGATATCTTTCATTTGATGGAAAAACCACACCAAAGTACTTAACCCAGACTACACCTATCTTCATTTCTTCTTCGTTAAAATAATTATACATTTATCTTGTTTATTATACTTAGAATGTTTCAACAAAGAACATAAGTATGCACAATAGACAACTCAACATGTATAATAGGGCGACCAAAATGGCCCAACACCCTTTTCTTCATTAACATACAAAGAACCGAGTTGTAGCTCATCACAATAGAAAAATAGACAAGGAGTGCATGGCTCATCAAGACTTGGAGTCTTCATCAGTTTTTTTCCTCTCGTCATAGACCTTTCAGCTATGTCGAACGATCTGCCCACTTGTACAATCTTTCATTCGCAACCTTCGCTACTCTCGGTGGTCATCTCTACCTCATGCCAAGTCTTTGCACACTTATGGTACTTCCACTCATTTCTGGACAGACTCCACCACAAAGATCCAACAAAGTCACCACTAAGACTCCACGGATCTTCTCTTGCATGAGCGCCCCAATTTTCCTTCACCATCTTCGTTGGCTCTTCCCAGACTTGTAGAGCGCCCATCAACACAGCCTCAGTCCAACTTTCCCAAAACAACCAAGTCACCCCTCAATCAACTTGCCTCAGAAAATGAAATCTCCCCTCTCTTCATCTTGCCACAGACTTCCCCAAGCTCACAAAAGTCACTTCACTGTGACTCCACCCCTTGAGGAGGAGCACGCCCTCCTCTTCACCAAGCCAACTGCAAACTCCTTCTATGTTATGTTCAAGTATGTGTGGCTCCCTTCGTTGGTTTTGGCTCGTTGTCCTCCCTCCCATATATATGTCTCCAATTGTCGCGACTGTTGGTGAAATGACGCATCTCTTGGGAGGGAGGGTCAAGCTGAATCACAACTCTCTGTGTCACCAAGTCACTTGGGAACATCGAGCGCCCACTCTCAAACAACTCGTCCAAGGGTCCCACCTGTCCACTGAGCACCCACACCAAGTCGACTCGTCACCAAGGGGTGTGCTCATTCGTCAAGTGCTCCATATCAAGACAAGGCATCTTCCACACTTTGTCACATCTTTCAAAGACTTGGGAACTCAATTCCACTTGGTGAGTCTAGTCGACTCACCATGCCTTTCCCAAGTCCAAGACTCATCCCCATTGTGCATCAAGCTCACCTTGCCTTGTTTGTGATGCAAGTCACCCACGACTGGTCTAAGATGAATTTTTCCACACACTGACCCACCAAGAGTCTATAAGAATGGGGCACACTCATCTTTGTTTCGTAACCCCAAATATTTGTTTGTCTTGGGAAAGAGCAGGTAACATGCACACTCATCACTAGATTCAGTACACCAACAATCCTAGATAATTCATTCGCATATACCCCAAGTCACTAATCAAGCATATATTCACATTCTTTGATGACCCTCTTCAGTATGACTGATTTAAATATTGGATCTACCTGTCCTCCCCAATTTTTCTCATCACTCCCGCTCACCCTTCCCACCATACCTCTTCCCAAATTCATCTCTCCCCCTCATGCCTATATATTCCTAATCCTTGACCCCCAACCCTTACCTTTTTTAAACAAATTAATGTTGTGTTTCCCCAATTGCCTCCTCATGACATTCCTTACCCATCTCTCCATCGGGGTTTCCTTATCCTCTCAACTAAGCAGCTCCAGAGATCCCTCTACCCTCATCCAACTTTTCCCATATCATCAGTGCAATTCCCCTCTTCCTAAACTCTCAGTTACTTTCTCTCACAGACGCCCTGCTCCACCTTACACCCATCATTTCAGTTCTAAGACCTCTACAATTAGTGGTATTTTGATTATATTCTTTCAGATCCATCGTAGCAATTTACAAATCAACATTTCAGACCAAACAAATGTGGTCCATCATCAGGATAAGATATGAAGAAAATAAGATCAATAACAAGGTATTTATATGAAAAATTATGTTTAAGCTTTAGTAGAAATCTGGCTCACTAAATAATGAAATACCTAAAATGATTTATGGTTAATTACCTAGAATCAATTCTAGTGGACAAAGTTGGGATCCAATTTTGACTAATCTTCCAGCCGTCATCCCTATTTAGGTTGTTGGGTTGTTTTTCAATTTCGATGGCTTCCCTAAATTTCCTATTGTGATAGTGATATACTATAGCAAGAATTTTGGTCTCCTCAATACAAATGTGATGTTAAGTCTTGTCTAAGTGTTCGGCCAAAGAGGAGGGACGAGTGCAATTGTGCTTGACATCAACAACATGTTCCTGAAACCTAACCTTAAAGGAACGACTTGTTTCTCCTATGTATTGCTTTCCATAGGAGCAAGGGATCATGTAGACACATTTTTTCTCAAGGGGATTAGTGGGGCTCTTGACAGATCTGAGGGAATTTCTAATAATGTTTATGGGATTTAAGGTTGCCCCAATATTTTTCTTCTTTAAAATTCCAGCAAGGTTATCGGTTGTCCCATGTATGTATGGAAAGAAAAATTTGGACACATCATTATTAGTTTGTTCCTTATCTCTAGGTCATTTACTGGAATTTTGAAAGGCCCTAATTCCTAGATGCTATTATATCCATTATCCTTAAAAACCTCGAGGAGATGGGGTTTTTCTTCATTAAGATGTTCTTCGTCAGATATTCTCAAGGCTCTGGTAGCTAGGGTGTTGAGAACCCCTAGTTTATGGGCAGGATGATGGTGGGAATCGACATGAAGGTATTGTTTAGTGTTGGTTTTTTTCCTATAAGCTTGGTGGGCTAAAGAACCATCATGTTTTTTAGTAACCTGGACATCTAAAAAGGAAAGACTACTGTTATTTTCAACGTCCATAGTGAATTTGATATGACTAGACTGTTCATTAAGATGGTTAGGAAATTCATTCAATTTGTCATGACCATGGGTCCATATAGAAAAGGTATCATCAATGAAACTCTTACGCCCATCGTTGTCGCCTTCTACACCATGCTTCATCAACTTTATTGTTCATACGATCCCTTTCTCAGGGACTCGCCCAACCCCCTCCTTACCCACACATGAACCTCTTCCACCCCAGGACCACATAGGCCAAGACGACTTCTATTTAGTCTTCTAATTCATTCTGTCCCTACGCTCTGATTCTGACACCTCATCTAGAACCCCCAAAATTTCACCGACTAAGAATTCATACTCATCCCAACCGCCCCCAAACAACATGAAGAGTAGCGAATGACGCTCTCTCTTGAGGCAGACATGCTTCTTGGTTATAGTTCCCTGTAGGCACCCCTGAAGATCCCAGTTCGTAATGTGGTACACAATCACAACTATCTTGCACAAAGATGATATGTTCTTTCGAACACTCTGCCCTGAGGACTATGAAGCATATGGCTTGAGGACAAGCCATGTAATAGTGGTGGGGGCATGTTGGCACCCAAAGTTTTGGGTCCATTTTTGTGCACACACATAAATGAAAGTTGTGCGCACTCATCCGGTAGTTTTGCGAGTGCCTAAGTAGACGCATAGAAGAATGCCACAATGCACACATCAGATCGGGTTTTGTTGAGTAGTGTGCCAAGTCTAAAGGTGGTCAAAGGTGCATCGGTTTGAGTTTTTTCAATTGGGCGCGTCGGTCCGAGTTTTGTCAGTAGTGTCATAAATCAAGAAGCTCGTTAGAAGAAACAAAGGAATCACTAGGATATCTCTCAGAATGATTACTACCAACAACAAATGAAGACGTGGGGTCGCCATAAGATGAGTTGGCCAAGGCAGTTAAGATTGCCCTGGATGCATAGAACCTATGTGGAGCCCTGGAAGGTACCACAAGCATGCGAGGTTGTTATATCATATAAGCAAGTGGAGCAGAACAATGAAGGACAATTCTCCTCAACAGAAGAAGATATAAAAGAGAGCTCTCAGTTATAAAAAGAGGCTAGCGAATTTGGAAAAGCATCAACACCAGAGCTATAAGTTAGTCTACGAAAATCCTATGTTGTATGGAGAAGTCTCTTGTGTCTTGTATCTATCTGAGTCTTAACATTTAGCGCAAGGTGCCTTTTTTTGTATTCCCATTGTTTTTATAGTAATGAGATGAAGTCTTATGTTGTGCAACTCAGTTATTTAGCACATTGTATATCTCTGATATGATGGAATATGTTCAGTAATAAATATATGGAAGTTATGTTATATTCTATGTTTGTGATGAATGAGTAACACATGTGCATGTATTGTTTTAATTCTTAGTCCTTGTTAGATTATCAGATATGAGTTACATGGATTCCATTTGCAGTTATGTTTGAGCCTCCATCCTCGACACAAGACCTTATGGTCTTTGTGATCCGCTCTACATATCGGGTGAGACCTTCCTCGGCCTCGATCGAGAATTGATATGTTGATGCTTAGGGGTTTTTGTTCAACACACTCTGGACGAACCCTGGGTCTTAAACCCCCCAGTGTTATGAAGGTCAGTGCGCGCGCACGCACGTACTGAAGCAACAACACTGCATAACTTAGTGCCAACAAATAATTACTTTTTTTCCCCAGGAAAACCTCACAGGGAAACCATCAAACACTTTCTTGCATTTCACAAACAATACCTAGGATAAACCTGTTAATGTTGATTACAATGCTTAACCTTTTAGGGACCTTGAGTGATGTATGCAACAAAGGAAACCAACCTAAAGGATTGACCCCAAGACTTTCTACATGAATAGCAAAGCACTCAACCACTCGAGATAGCTCACCACGATGGTGTTGAGCTACCTCCTATATGATGAAAGACGATTCTAGGGGTCTTTCAAATCTAGTTTTTCAAGATCATGATTCTTGGACTTGTGGGTTATGGTCCCACAAATTTAGTTGGATACTATTTATGGCAGCAATAATTTCGATGTTATTCTATAAATCTTGATAGGGAGAGAAATCCACATATCTCAATCATGACAAGGTGATCCTTAACGTGGAAATAATCTCAATTATTGGTCTATACTCGAGCTTGATCTCATCAGTAAATCGATTACAATGATTCCATCAAGATATCATGCAACATGATTGTTAGAATATTGTGCTCGTTTCACCATATATAATGCTACATCATTATCACCCAACCATAGGCACAAAGCCACCCCCGAGTGCCTTAACCTTTGCTAGATAGAATGATTCTGGGAAGCCACACTAGAACCAACAAATAAGCCAAGAGAGAACACCTTCTCCAAGGTAGCACACAAGTAAGAGTACCAAAAAGGTTGAACAAGAGTGTGTTGCACCACTGCAATTGTTTTGCTCCTCTTCCATTCTTGCGCACTACTTCACTACTTATGTCGTCACTGCACTTCTAAGATATGTGCACCAATTGAGTGAATGTGTGTTTTTCCAAATGAGCTAAAGTGACTTCTATTTATACTAATCTGGCCATGTGAACATGTGTCTCTTCAAGCATGGTCGACCTATCATTTTATGCATACAATATTTCAATATTACTTATTCTGTGGAGCCGACTTGTCTTTCAGGGTTTTCACACATATGTTAAGGTTTTCTCTTGTTTTTAGAATATTCTATTCTATTCAAAGGTTTATCCATGGAGGTTAATACCTCGCTCAACTACCAAAACATCAACACTCCCTCTTAGCTAGGGAGGTATTTAACCATGATGTTCCCTTCTGGTCTTCATAACATTTCTCACTATGACATGACCCTCTCGTCATGGTTATGCAGACCATGCTACTGGTAGCATCATTACGTCACACATGGCTACACCCATGTGGACCTGTCAATCTCATCTAGCAGCCACACCCCGCTAGAGAACACTAGAGATACACCTCGTAGTGTGTGTCACCATCATCGTCATGGGATACACCCGCACGACGTGCTCACCCATGGCTACACCCATGTTGTGCATATCATCATTACTACCATCATTATACATCCATCTCACATGGCATGGGAAATACCTACATGGTCTTGCAGACTGGTAGCATCACCAGAGCTACACAAGCTATCTCATGATCACTCAGATCATATTACGAGCAACACCATCATAGCCATACAGGTTCTCGACTTCACCACTAGCGTACCAGACTATCTAATTGTTGTAGCAACAACTCGACATACCAGATCATCTCAATGGAGTAGCCTACATCTCGGCATAAAGCCTACAACTCGGCATGAAGTCTACAACTTGGCACAAGGCCTACAACTCGGCATGAAGCCTACAACTCGACACAAGGAATACAACTCGACACAAGGCCTACAACTCAGCACGAAGCCTACAACTCGACACAAAGCCTACAACTCGGCATGAAGCCTACAAGATGCTTCTTTTTAAATTCTGCCATCAACTCCCTCTAACTGAGAGAATCCTCAAACCACACTTCGATTTGTTGCATGCCCTTATGCATCCTGCAAAGTGTCACAAAACCTTTCTTCCTCATGATCACTGACTCCCTATGAAGTTTGACTGCCTCTGAGTCCTTTCAAGTCTTGATTTTCTATGGTAACCTTCCTAGTATATGTAGGATAACCTACCCAAAACAAGAACAACAAGAGAAAAAGTATTTCCAATATAATGATATTTTATATAAGAACATATCAATTTCATGGTAATTCATTATAACATTACCAAGGTGTCTTGCCTGAGAACAAGAACAAGAAATACCTTCTAGAGGAGATGTTAGTTTGGATTGCAATTAACTACAATAAGAATTTATATTAATAGTACATGCTACTAAGTATTCATTTGTTCCTAGCATTAATAAAATCTAAAGGATTGCAATACTTACACAAAAATAAAAATATCAAACCTCACATGAAAACCTGGAGTTTGGTTATTGTTTCACTTGAGTTCTTTTTCTTTTGAGACAAGTATTTTTTACAACCTGGAGAGTGTGTTGTTCCTCTGAATGTATTAGATCTGAGATCTTTCTCGATCTACGATTGCTTCTTGGACAAAGATCCCTTCTCTTTCCAGAGATTCAGATTTGGAGTAGTTGCTTTTTATTGTTTCTCCTACTCCACATTCATGTGCTTGGAAGTTTCAAAAATCAAACTCTTCATCTTTTGGCGCCTACTCTTCAGTCCGTGGTTCCATAATTTTCCCCTTTGTTCTTTGCAAGGATGATGTCAATTCTTGTCTTCCATGCTCTACCAAGAGACCATGCTTCTGATGCGCCACTCTGATTTTATGGAGGAATTCATGATTGTCTTTGACTTTGACCTTAACCATTCTTTTGACTTTGATCAGTCAAACCTTGACTTTGACTTTGACCCAAAAATTCAATTTTGACATTTTTGATGGCTAAGAGCACCAAGAGATGCATTGGGTAAGGGTGCACTAAGATATTCAATAATTATGCCAAACGTTTCACTTAAAGTGCCCGAACAATCGGGTTAGGGTTTGTTGTTGCTGCAAGATCGAAAACCCTAGCTGTAACTACAATTGTTCTACAATGAGCTTGACATGGAGTTGCGTATCTACCTTCCAATGGTTAGACTTTTCCAAAGGTGGGGTGGGCCCATAACCTATTAGAATATTGTGCTCGTTTCACCATAAACAATGCTACACCATTGTCACCCAACCATAGGCACAAAGCCACCCCCAAGCACCTTAACCTTTGTTGGATAGAATGAGTCCAGGAAGCCACACTAGAACCAACAGATAAACCAAAAGAGCACACCTTCTCCAAGGTAGCGCACAAGCAAGAGTACCAAAAAGGTTGAACAAGATGCTGCACGACTGTCGTTGTTGTTGCTCCTCTTCGAGACTTGCGCACTATTTTTGTTGCTACTGCACTTCTAAGATATGTGCACCAACTGGGTGAGTGTGTGTTTTTTCAAATGAGCTAAAGTGCCTTCTATTTATACTAATCTATCTATGTGAACAAGTGTCTCTTCAAGCAGGACCGACCTGCCATTTTCTGCATATAATACTTCAATATTACTTATTTTGTTGCTCTGACTTGTCTTCTGGGGTTTTCACACATATGTTTAAGTTTTCTCTTGTTTCCAGAATATTTTATTCTAATCAAAGATTTATCCATGAAGATTAATACCTCCCACTACCAAAACATCAACAATGATAACGTCTCTTTTCTGTGTGGGCTCTAATCCACCCTTCCCTTGTTGGTATCAATCTCTTGGATCTACAATCCTAGCTTAAAAATGTTTTTCTATTGATCATGCTTTAATCAACACATGGAGTGCAGAAACATAAATGCTTCAACGCATTCGTACACCAATCATTTACTTCAAACAAAAGAATTCACTATACAAACTCGCGCTCATCATAATTATGCAATCACAAAGAACATAATTTTAGAAAGAGAACCTCACTCAATCATTTCGTGGGTTTGATTACACAATACAGTACAATGGCGCCATGGCGGGCCTGTTCATCATTTGGATGGCCACATCAAACAATTCACAAGTTTACAATTTATAAGAAACAACTACAAATCTTGTCCTCTAGCAGCTGCGTCTCCATGTTCTGCCTTCTAGTAGTTCAAATATTCAAATTTCACTTGGTGGGGGTTGATGGTCTTGCATCATTATCAATGTAGTGATGAGGAATATGATGTTCAGGCATGGGGAGATTTGAGAGTTGGACATACAACTTTAAATATCGACCTAATGTGGATGTTAGACACTACATTGAGTTAAACACTAATCATACTTCTATAGTTAATTGACTAGGCTTTATAGCTTTATAGTCTTGTGGTGAGTGGGTATAAAGAACCAATTTAAAGTAGTTATTATGTGGAGAGATGCATGCATGAGTGAATGAGTGCGATGTTGAAATCACGTTAAATTTTATATTATTATTTTTTAATTAATATACTTTAATAATAATCAATTTAGATTTATCTTAACTTCTAATTTAATAAGCTTAAATGAAAAGGGATCAAATTTTTCAATGTGCAAAGCTTTCTACAACTCTTTATATTGTCAAATATATTTACAGTTAATAATTTAATTCTATCAATAAGCGGTTTAATATATATATATATATATATATATATATATATATATATATATATATATNATGATGCATTTACATATAACATTTTCAATAATAACAAATAAATATTTATATTTCAACTCAATCCCAATAATAACTAAAATACATACCTATAAGATATAAGATTGAAAACAAATAATTCAAATTAGTAATAACAAATAAATATTTATATTTCAACTCAATCCAAATAAAAAAAAAAACTAAAATACATACATATAATAAGATATAAGATTGAAAACAAATAATTCAAATTAATAAGCTGTGTAATATCTATGCATTCACATATAGCATTTTTAGTAAAAACAAATAAATATTTCGATTTCAACTCAACCCATTTAAAAAAAAACTAAAATACATACAAATAATTCAAATTAAACATCGTATTCTCCATAAAGATTGAGATGAAAATTTGAGGAAGGTTAACCCTCATAAATTTGATTATTCTCGGCTTTCAATAAATTTAGAGAAAGTATAATTTGTGGAGTTTACTCTTTTAGCCTTTACAGTGCATAGCATGTTTCATTTTTGTTTATATGTTCATCTCTGTGTGCATTTACTGTTGTCGAAAAACGCTGGAATTACTAAATATGATATGAGAAAGAGGTGCGACAGCAACCTGTCGGGGATGTAGCTCACATGGTAGAGCGCTCGCTTTGCATGCGAGAGGTACGGGGTTCGATACCCCGCATCTCCATTTTTTGTTTTGGTATTTCTTTGCGTTTCAGTTTTGCTTTGCGTTTTCTTTGTGTACGACTTCTACTAAAGATTGTCACAAATTAGCAAGAAATTGTTTGTTTTGGTATTTCTTTGCGTTTCAGTTTTGCTCTGCGTTTTCTCCATTTTTGTTTTGGTATTTCTTTGCGTTTCAGTTTTGCTTTGCGTTTTCTTTGTGTACGACTTCGACTAAAGATTGTCACAAATTAGCAAGAAATTGTTTGTTTTGGTATTTCTTTGCGTTTCAGTTTTGCTCTGCGTTTTCTTTGTGTACGATTTCGACTAAAGATTGTCATAAATTGGCGAGAAATTGTTGGATTCATACAATAGTGATTTATGTAAATTCGCTTTCTTTGTGTATGATCTGGACTAAAGATTGTCACAAATTAACGAGAAATTGTTGAATTTATAAAATTGTGTTTCAGTTTTGTTTTGCCTTTTCTTTGTGTACGACTTCGACTAAAGACTAAAGATTGTCACAAATTGGCGAGAAATTGTTTGTTTTGGTATTTCTTTGCGTTTCAGTTTTGCTTTGCATTTTCTTTGTGTACGACTTCGACTAAAAATTGCCACAAATTGGCGAGAAATTGTTGGATTCATACAATAGTGATTTATGTAAATTCGCTTTCTTTGTGTATGATCTGGACTAAAGATTGTCACAAATTAACGAGAAATTGTTGAATTTATAAAATTGCGTTTCAGTTTTGCTTTGCCTTTTCTTTGTGTACGACTTCGACTAAAGATTGTCACAAATTGGCGAGAAATTGTTTGTTTTGGTATTTCTTTGCGTTTCAGTTTTGCTTTGCATTTTTTTTGTGTACGACTTCGACTAAAAATTGCCACAAATTGGCGAAAAATTGTTGGATTCATACAATGGTGATTTATGTAAATTCGCTTTCTTTGTGTATGATCTGGACTAAAGATTGTCACAAATTAATGAGAAATTGTTGAATTTATAGAATAAAGATTGTCACAAATTAAAGAAAAATTGTTGAATTTATAAAATAGTGATTTATATAAATTTATATCACACAAAAAAAAATCATTTCATATAACAACCAACATCCTAAAGATTAGGTCACATGTTTCATCCACCCTCACTACATTCATTCATTTGTGACATCATGTGTGTCATCGTCCTTGATTAAAAACAAGTTTGTGCTGTTGATTTCTTCTTCCTACAAAATTAATAACCAGTGATAAGGAAAATCGACATTATACAGCCAGGGATCCGTGGCGCAATGGTAGCGCGTCTGACTCCAGATCAGAAGGTTGCGTGTTCGATTCACGTCGGGTTCATAGTTTTAGAAATTATCCAAAAATATCGCACGTGGCAAATTTATTTGGTATCGCGTCTGCGTGTTCGATTTCGTCGGGTTCATAGTTTTGGAAATTCCACCAAAATATCCCAGGCGGCAAATCCACATAATAATCTTTAATTATAGAATACTAAAATTATACTTAATCTTATAAAAAAACGTCACTGGATTTTATATGGCCTTTCAGACGCTTTGTCCGTACGAGTCTTTGTTAATATCCATATATTTACCGAACTTAATCTTATAAAAAACGTCACTGATCAGTTTGGTTTTTTCGGTATTGTATGGTTATTTGATGTATGAAACTTTTTTAATGGGATAAAGGTTTTTTTTTGTNGTGTGAGATTCTCTTTTTTATGGGATAAGGGATACATATTTATTTCTTTTAACCTGTAATCTCTTAAAAAGAAACACATGTTTTTATTGATTTTAGTGATGCTTCATTTGAATTTAATTAATTTTATTATTTTAAAATATATTTTGTAAGTTTGTCTAAGGTGTAAAAGTTGTTTTGTATCATATGCTGGGTCAAAATCAATTTGTAGAGAAGATAGTTTGAAGTGCATCAATAGTCAATGGATGGTTTTTCTGCATTAAAATATTTTAGTTGCTTGTGAATCTTGTTGAGGTCTTTTTCTTATTGAAAGTCTATATAACCTATATCTAAGACAAGCAGATATAACTTGTTTTGGGCAAAGTGGTGGTCATAGCCAGATTTGGACATATGGATAAGGAAGGTTTCCAATGTGCTTCGGTATGCTTAGGCTCATAAAATAATTGTTCATTATGCATAAGGAAAGAGAACCCTTTAGATCTCATTTAATAGTTGTTAATATTGGATGAATTAGTGTTGAACCAGGATGATCCCTTCCATCAATAAGAAGCCCCTAGACCTTGTAATTCTAAGGGCTTCTTCACACTGTGGCGAGTTACACTTGCATCTCCTACTCCTCTTTCGAGTTGGAATGGGTTTTAAAAGTGACAATTGCAAAAGGAGTATAGAATAGGGTGTAAATATTGGATTTCACTACAAAGATGACATTATATTGATCTAAGACCACAAAAAGAGGAGGATGAGCAATTTAGATGGGAATCAAGATGGACATAATCAGAATTATAGAGATTTAGGAGTATAGAATAGGGTGTAAGTATTGGATTTCACTACACAGATGACATTATATTGATTTAAGACCACGACAAGAGGAGGATGAACAACTCATATGGGAATCAAGATGGAAATAATCAAAGTTATAGAGATTTTGAAAGAGTTTTTTTATAGAACTTGATAATAACATTTAATTGTGTTGCTAGAAACTATGATAAAACATTAAGTAATGATAAATGTGTTTTATAATAGACAATTGAGTAATAAACGATAAAAATTCATATACTATTAGCATATAGGTTTTCACAATTAATCATAATGCTACTTAAACTCTAAAAAAATACACATATTAGTTGAAAACTTACCTTGAAAATGTTTTTACAAAATCAATATATATCACTTCTTCGATATTAATGCATTTCGATTACCTTATTTCCTCAGGACCAAAATACTAATATATCATTTTTCATTAAAATAATCCACATGGTTATATGTGAGAGAGAATGAGAAGCATAGTTATTATATCGTGGTTTTTACATGCAGATATTGTGTATGTGTTTATTAGTCCCTGCCATGGAACTATAGCAATGAGTTTGCTTTTGATGTGACATTAATTTGCCTTTTACCATAAATTTGTGTATGCAATATAATGTTTAACATAGGAAAACAAATATATATTTTTGGATATAATAAAAATATTTGTGTTTCTCATTTTTAATTGGTTGATAGAATTGAAGTGTTATTGCTCCCTTCAAGTCTTTCAATATGTAGAATTAATTACATAATCAATGAATTTCACCAATCACCACATCTAAATCTAAAAAGTTGTACTATGTATTTATTATTATGCATTATTATATTTATATTATTATCTAATATATTATTTATTATTATATTTATTATATTTATGAATATTATAGTTACATTCACCTTAGGTTTATTATATATTTTGAATAACAAACAACTCTTAATTATTATCTTTTGACAAAAAAATTCATTACTTGTGTATTTAGTTATATTAAATTTCATTGTTCAACATGTATTTCCCAACTAATTCGACAAGAAGTGGGTTGCTATGCAACCCTTATTTTACTTAGACGTCATATGTGAGAAAAAATGGAAAACATAGTTATTATACTATTTTTTTTACATACAAATATTGTGTATGAAAAACATAGTTATTATACCATGTTTTTTACATGCAGATATTGTGTATTTGCTTATTTTACTTGGACGTCATATGTTTGAGAGAATAAAAAGCATAGTTATTATACCGTGTTTTTTTACATGCAGATATTGTGTATGTGCTTATTTTACTTGGACGTCAAAAGCATATAAGTTTGTTTAAAAATATTTTGGTTTTCACATGCAAACATTGTGTGTATGTGCTTATTTTACTTGCATGTCAAAACATATATATATGGCAAGAGTCACGGTTAAAAATTTATTAATGAATGATAATCGATATATATTTTAAAATATATATTTTAATATTAAATCATTTTAGTGTAAAAATAATGATATCATTATAATTATAGAGTGTAAAATTATTTAATATAAATAAATAAATAAATAAAAATTAAAGTATATGGAGTGAGTTAAAAAGTGGATAAATTCATTTTTTTTCTTAATTTTTTTTTTTCTTTTTGTTTGTTTTTTGGTAAGTTAAAGTTTTGTCTTGATTTATTATTTTTTCAAAATTCCAATAATTTAGATCATCTTAAAATGAACTCAAACCCCTAAGGACAAAGTTCTATATTCAAAACCTGTCAATCAAGTGGAACGATAACTTCTAACAAAATTGTTATTCGATTTGAAAAAGAATTTGGACAAAAAGAGGTTGAGTTTTTCTACTATTTAAATTACTTCAATAGTATATTTCGCAACAAGACGCATTGAGAGTTGGAGTGGGTAAAAGTAAGGAGTTACCCATGCCATTTGTGAACACATGAAATCCTTTATATGATTGAAATGTGAGCATCCACATATTGCAAGAATATTGACATTGCATCTTCCATGCACAATCTAAAATATAAATTCCCATTTTATATTTTCTAATTGAAACTGGTAAATATTACATTAAAAAGAGTTGTAGCAGCACCAAACAACAAGCATATAAGAACATGTGAAGCTTAAAATACCATAGAAATAAATGCCAAGAAAGGAGAAAGTTGTTGGTAAACAAGGCTACATAGAAACCACCGTCTAATGTAGGGCCAAATTACAGTGACCAAATCCAGGAATTAGAACCCAAGAAAAATTCGAGAACCAAAGCACATTAATAACTATCCACCAAAAGCACTTAGATGTTAAAGCATTTACTCTTAATTTAACCAAAGGCCAAGAAAATTTCTTACTAGGTGAGTTCCAAGCTGATTGATAATGTTCTAGAACCCACTATGAATTCCCTACCTTAAATGCTTCATTATCTCACCTCACCGTCGAAACACCACAATGAAGGATTCAATAGACATGATGAAGATTAATTCCAACATGCGGGGGAGATGGGGTCATTTCCTTTCATATCCCTTCACCGCACTTGAGGTTTTTATTGTGCTTGTTGGAACATGTAATCATAGAAGTTTCTCCTCACCATTAGGGATCAATATTATAGAATTGAAGAAGTCCTTCTAAATATCATCATTGCGCCTTTTGTTAAAGGCCACAAGGTCAGTATCCATAAGCACAAAAAGGGATTAATGTCAGTTTAAGTTCACCCACAACCTTCTAGTCCTCTAGCTCTTGAGAAAACCATTATGATGCCTAAATATTCAGTCGATAGTGCAAAGAAACTCCTTAATCAAGACCACAATAAAATATGATCACATAAGGCTACAAAAACCTTTAGGAGCAACAATATAGGCCTATCCTCCACATTGACTAACTTTTCCATACTTGAGAAGTGTTGGAACCCAAGGTTTTGGGTTAGTCGTGTGTGCACACCCATCAGGTTATGTGTACACACATCAATTTTGCACACACACATCAGCAGTTGCACGACAAAAGAAATAAGTTGTGCACGTCAATCAAGTTTTGTATTGCACACAAAAGAATCTAAAAGATATCACATGAAGACTGAATCAAAGAAGATCTTTGGGAATCTTCTCGAATGATGAACAAAGACAGAATGAGAGATCGTGGGATAGATGATGGATGAGTTGGCAAGTTCATTAGGATTGCCATGCTCCGAGAAGGTTACGTGGGCTACATGTGGAAAATAGAATCGTGCGGAACTGGTGATCACTAGAGAGAGTGGAGCATAGAAGAAAGTGATAGAGTGCTAGAGAAAGGAAGAGAACATAAGAGGAAGAACAATCCAATTCTAGAAGGGAGAGTTCAATTTGAGTTCTTGGATTAGTCCAGTCCAAGTTTTGCATGAGTTCTATCTAATTTTTGTATCAATTTTGGCATGGGTCCTCTAGAATTAATGGAAAGATTTTGTGATGGAGTCAGTTATGTGTAGAACATGAGAAGAGAGTGCATGATGTAGTGTAATGCAATGGATCTAGAATGAATCAAAGCACATTCCTATGTGCCATATGAGTTTGTTATGGTTTGCATTCTAAAGTTTCAACGAATATAATACAAAACCATATTTCTCTTTGTCATTTGATATTTATTTTTTGAGTTAAATGAATGTCTGTGTTAATGGTTTCTGATTAATATTGTTTTATTGAGCTAGAATGAATGAATAAAATCCTTAATGGTTTTCTTGTGTGTGTTATCCCTTCACATTTGACACAAGACCAAATAGTCTATCTGATTCTCATGGCATATTGGGTGAGAACTTCTTTGGTCCTCAACTAAAGATTGACATGGCGACACCTTGGGGTTTTGTTGGTCAACTCTAGACGAACCCTAGGTCATTGACCCCCCAGTGTTAGGAAAGACACACGTAAGTGAACCAACAAATGGTTTCATTGTCGGGACTGAAGGTTTTGCATTGAATGACAAAGGGATTGAATGAGGTGGAATCCATCTTGAGAGAAATACAATACTAGTTGTTTGTGAAGGAAGATGAGTTTTCACAACAAGAGACCAAGGGTATGATAACCAAAATTGAACGTTGTAAAGAAAGGTATATCTACACATATTTACATGAAATTTTCTTTGTTGAGTTTCCTTTTTTGTTGTTTGAACGGTTGAAGGGGAAAAATACCATTAAAATTTCTTCGAGAATCCAAGAACCCCTAGTCTGGGACCATTCTATAGTCAATCGACTGAAAGATGTGGATAATAATTGTGCTCAAGTAATCGAATTTTGGTTCACTTGAGTGATGGAGGGATACATTATTGATTTCACCATCGAATACAATGATAATTTTAGTGAGGTTGAAAGAAAGTTTTTCAAAGGTCCTCAGAAGAGGATGTTGAAACACATCCCTTTGTGGATCAAAATGTTGTTTGTAGAGAAGGGGTTGATGCACATGGATCCTGATAGGATGGCTGAGTAAACCCCCTCTTGTTTGGGGGAAGAATAGAGAGAGAAAATGGATCCAGTAAAAAAGATCCAAATGATGCTAAGATAAGGTGAGGAGAGAATGGACGCAAAAGAGAAGAGGAGAGAAAGAGTCGAAATATACACAAGAAGAGTTGAGCTAAGGAGGAAAGCAAAAAAAAACAGTGGAGGGAAGATATCAAGGGGTGAAAGATGAGGGGTCAGAACCAAAATGAAGAGGAAGGAGATTGCATCATGAGGATGTGTGGAAGAGAGTGTTGTGCTAGAGAGGAGCACATAATGAGATAGGTCCTTAAGGAGACATTATGTTAGGAGTAGGGTATCGATTGAGGATAACTAGAGTAGTGGTAGTATAGTCAAAGAAGATGAAGTCAGATCTGCTTAGTTGTTGAGAGATCTTGCAACTTTAGAGGAAGTGAGGTGCATAGTAGAGGCATTGACGTAGGAGAAGATGGTGAGGAACCCCTCAAGGAAGGGGAAGAGGCTTTAGCTATTGTGAATGGTCTTGCACGATTACAGGTCAGAATCTCTCTAGGATCCCTCATCGGAGATGGTGATAGATGATGGAGGAATTCCCTCTTTGAACCAACCCTCTTGCACATTTTTAACCAAGAAGAAAGAATAACATACATCATAGAGATAGAAGTAGTAGAAGAAGAAGAAGGAAGAAGAGAAGGGACGAGTGAAGAAGAGGTTGAAGTCAACAATACTTCGCATGTAATATTTTCAGAAGCAATATCACCAAAATGTTGCAAGCATTCAAAAGGAAAAAACACTAGATTGAGAACAATGAATCAAGATACAACATTGAGGCTACATGTGTTCCATGGGATGGGTAAGGATGATGCATAGTAGAATTGGTTCATCTGTGAGGCTATATGGTCTGTGAAGAGGATCACAGACAAAGCGTCGAAGATCGGATAGTTGGAGACCACTTTCAAAGATAGAGCTCCAACATGGTACATGAAATACAAGGCGACTACGTCAATAAAATAGACAAGGTTCTTGACATAAATTAAGAGAGATTTGTTTAGGGAGTTTCAGAAGCCTACGTCAAATTCACAATGCATTGCAAAGATCAAAGAGATCAAGCAAAAAGATGGAGAAACTATATGGGACTATGACCAATGGTTCAAAATATTGTTGGGTAGGTTGACATTCCAAATCCAATATGTTCAACACAGGGAGTGGTTCATTGCAAGACTATTGCCCCATATTTGAGTCTCGCTCACCTAACAGAAGGTGACTACTCATGCATAATCTAAGGAGATTGCAATGCATCTAGAAGCTACATAAGGAGTTGGTGAGACATCAACAGGGTAGGCATAGGTGCAGTCCTAACTCACCAGTCTCACAATACAATTACAATATATGACAAAGACAAAAGTGGTGCATGAGCACGTATGGTGTACTACATGTTAGACAAAAGGTCACCACTGGGATGAATGTCCTATGTTGGGAAAATACTTGGCGACATGTGTGCTGAATCCATTTTCAATTAGGCCTCATACTGAGTGGTGTGATATTTGCAAACAATGGGGACATCCCTCCCCACTACCCAACACTTCAGAAGTACTTGAAGATCATGTATATTCCATTTTGCGAGTTATGCAAATCCATGGGGCATGATGTGAATAAATTTTGTTCGCTTCAGTTGATGCAGGACCACACTCATGATTCCTTTCGGATCCAGGAAGAGTAAATAGTTGGTGACCACGAAGGTGTAGATAGAGGTGGATACGAAGGAGGTCTGAGAGGTGGATATGGACGAGGATATGGCGGAGGTGGAGGAAGACCAACCACTTGTTTTAACCTTGGTGAGGTGGGCCGTGTTTCAATATTTTGTACTGAATCGTGCGCTCTTTGTGGGTACTTTTACAATATAGAGCATGCCATTGAATATTTCCCTGACTTGTTGAAGAAGTGGGAGGATAATAAGGAACACTGCGACATGGTAATTGTAGAGTTGAACATGAATCAAAAGAAATATGAAGACATTGATGTGCGGCTGACAAACCAAGGAGGAATTAAAACTAGAGTGGACTTAGAGCATGGAGAAATATCGAGTTAGAAAACAAAATGGAAGATCATAAAAGTTGTGGAAGCCCCTCCTAAGTTTAACGTTGTGCAACATAATCAATTTTTGCATGACGTGCAGAGGGATCTAAAGGAGGATAGAGCATGCAGAGAAATGCAACATGTGATGCAAATGTCATCAGAGGAATCTCATGTGCATGAGGAGGTACAGCGTGCATCACAAAGATCCTTTGAAGAGGTTTGGGCCCGTGAGTAATTTCGGCACACAACATAGAATCCGTTGGAGGAAGCTTGTGTGCGCGAAGAAATACAACACGTGACCCAGAGGTCACTAGAAGAATCCCACTAGCAGAAAGAGGCATAACGGGTTGAACATAGATCAATAGAGGAGCACATGCAAAAGGATTTGTGACGCACGACACGAGGGGAAGCATATCACGAAGATGGTCACAAGGAACCAGACGAGGATCAAGTAAGTAACTTCTTTCGATGTTGTTTGAAATTGTTAAGTGATCCTGATGCTGCAAGAAAGTTGACACAAATGTTGTCAAGATGTATGGGGGAGGAAGAACCAATTGTATCTGTTGAAGATTGAGTAGCTTTGGAAGATATCCTTATTGTATTTGACCAAGACAAACCCTAAAGAATATTATTATATTATATTTGTTAAGATGGCCCTATCGTGCCTTTGTAAAAGTTGACCCTATTGTGCCTTGACAAGTAAAATGTAAATTAAAAGGATAAAGTGGCAGGTCAACCCAGACCTAATTTAGGTTGGCCAAACTACTATTTCTAAAGGAGTCCAACACCTCATTTGAACACACACACTAGATCTGGAGCTAAGAAGAGGAAGTGCACAAGTCTCAGAGGGAGATGTTACTACAACTAGGAGGTGACGTTGTGGAAGTTCTTGGTTTATCTTTTATGTATCTCTTGGTTAAGTGGTGCACTATTCTTCCCTAGTCAAGAGTTAGAGGAGGATATTCTACTTTGTTGGTTCTCTCTTAGAGAGAGGCATTGTTCTTGGTTGGTGAATCTATATTGAGGAAGTTTGTTGGGTTTTTTCCCTAGAGTGTTTTCCCAAGATAAATCTTGTGTATGTTATTCTTTCAGTGATCCTTTATATGCATTTATTATGCTAATGGGTAAACTTAAAATAACACTAATATAATTAATTGCTTAAGACATAAAAATCAACATGGAATCAGAGCAGGATTGAAAGAAAGAATTTTCATATCACAGATGAAATCATTGAAGAAGCTAAGGACATAAGAAGACTCTCCTAACCCTAGCACACCTTTTCCCTTGAACTTTTTTTCAGTTTTGGACAAATTTAAGAAATTAGAGTTTCTGCATAAAATCTAAAAGGTGACGTCATCCACCTTGTTGGAGGATGTTGGGAAGAGAAATACCATCTAGGAACTCGCCCTAGGAGGGCACATCTATTCCCTAGATCAAAATTCCGAAATTTGAAGTTTGAGAAATTAGGGTTTCCTCATAAAACCCTAAGTTTGCAGTACCAATTGCAGTTGGAGTATCAATGGTAGATGCAGTGCCAGTTCCTTCATGCTAGTTCCTTCATGCCAGTTGCAGTATCGGTTGCAGTTGCAGTGCCAGTTCCTTCATGCCAGTTGTTGTGCCAGTTGCATCACTAATTCCAGTGAAAGTTTTTGTGAAGTGTTGGGACTGATTTTTTATTGTCCTACTGCACCTTATCCTAGCAAATCTCCAACTACCATTAGATTACAAGTTGAAGCACCTTTGAAGTTTTAAATATTTGTTATTGCTTGCCCCTACTTTCGGATGGTGCCACTACCTGTTGATATTGTCAGAGGTATGTACTTACATATATTTAACAATATCATTATCTTAAGGGTATTTGCAGGAGAAGGGATCTTTTGTCCAAACAATAATCGTAGATCTAGAAGGATCTTAGATCCAACACATTCAGAAGAACAATACACCCCAAGTTTGATCAATTTGATATGCCTCTATTTGTTATGTAATTATTTTGATCTTATGATCATCTAGGTTGTATTTTGATCTATTGAAGTTATGACTATCTTGCTAACCATTGGTCAAAATTAAAGTCAAAGTATTAGATTGATCAAGGTTGCGATTATAGATTTTATTCTCTAACCTCATATTATGTCAAGAAAGCATATTATCTTAGTACAGAGGACAGATTGAAGATAATACTTGTCATCTTGGTGAAGGAGACTCGAAAGAAAAACAACACACTCATTCTTGAGGACAAGACTCCAGGTTCCAGGTTTGAATGATTAAATTGATAAAATTCAAATTTGCACATATCAAGTTTGATAACTGCTAAATACTATAGTTGTGATAGAAATATTTGAAAAGTTTTAATATTGAATACTTGGTAGAACGTGAGCACTGTTGAGATAAATGCTTATTGCAATTATTTACTAGATATAACTAACATCTCCTCTAGGAGAAACTTCTTGTTTTTTTTATTATTATTATCAAAAGTATTATTCTTGTCTACTATTTCTCCCTTATTGTTCTTTTTCTGGGCATGTCACAAGTGATAACCCCGAAGGGACCTATAGTGACAGTTGCAGGAGGCAACATATTAGATGAGACATGAAGCAAACTATCCAAGTTGTATACATGACCGTATACATCCATGTACCAAAAAAGAAGAAGAAGAAGAAGCTACTTTTGCTAGAGACAAAACATCTCATATGGAGACACATCATGAGGAGTAGAATGCTCCAAAGATGACAGAACAAATCCCTCTAGTGAAATTGATCACTCTTCAGATCATCAAGAAGAGTTAGTAGATCCAAAAGGGCCTACCCATAATCATTACAGTAACCATGAAGAGACTAGTATGGTCTTGTGACACCTTGCAAGATGCAAAGACATATAGCATTGATGATCCATATCATGAGGAGTAGATGGATCCACCAGTGGTGAGGTAGGCAGCCCCACCAAGTACCATCTCAGAAGGAGCTAGATTTCATAGGGAGTCAGCCCTCATGATCCAGTAAGGAGGAGCAGTCTCCCCATGACCATTCATAGAGATATACAAAGCTTGATTTGTGTCCAGAGGATTCTTCCATCAAGAGGGAGAAGACTATGACAAGACACTTACTCCAATAATCAAAAGAAGTATATATAGAACAACCATGATCCATTAAAATAGGTCGATGTAGTATGAGATTCAGAGGGAGAAAATGAATCTGTTATCATGATGGAGTAGAGAAGCTACTCTCAGAGTTCAACAACTACAATGATAATGGAGCAGTCATTCTCAGTTTCAGAAAAAGAAACTGTAGGTGCAGAGTCCCAATTCCATAAGGAATAATCACAGAGAGAGTAGAGGACATACTCTCAGACAGTGAGACAAATAGTTCTTTATGAAAAGAACATAGAGCCAACATTTGATTGAGAGCATGACAATGAATATGAACAGAAAACAATTGATTTGAATCTTGAGCAGAGAGTTAATAATATCATATACCCTCTAGAATTTTTTAATGCTAATGATTTTGCAAAGAATTATATTCCACTTGTTGAAAGAGGAGGTGTTGATTTGGCTTTCGATCCATCCCATGATAAGCAAGGGGCTGATTTTTTTATGTATTCATTTGTAGACAATCAAGAAGATGAATTTGCAAATCAGTTTGTTGAAGAGCAGGTTGATGTTCCAAGCTTTTCCTTGTTAGATGTGTTGGTTGTGGAGCCTGATTATCTTCCAGATTCAGAGGTCTTTGTTTTCAGCCGTGTTTATACCCCATGAAGACTTTACACACCAGAAGAATGTACACTCTTCCACGCGGGGGAGTGCAAAGGGGGGTTACCCCCTCTGCGAGGTCCGAGGGCAGCGTCCCCCGATGGGGGTTCGAGGGCGAAGCCCACGAAGGAAAAATTTCCTTGTAAATGTATATTGTAATTTCATTGTAAATTTGGACCGTTCATTATAAGGTCGCAGATCTAACAGTAGAAATTATGTTAGGGTTTTTTTCCCTAGAAGGAAACCCTCTTTTATGAGGGAAATGTATTGCGGCTAAGGATGATAGTGAATATTGTATTATGAAATAAGAGACTGTGAGAGAAAGAAGAGGAAGTTACAATGGGTTTGTTGTAGGTTGTATCCCTTCGATTGTTGGATAATAATAAAGGAAGGACCTGGCAATTTCTTTGGTGGACGTAGCCCACACTGGGTGAACCACATATATATGTGTCTCTATTGTATTGTGTATATTATGTATTTTATTTCCGCATTTGTTTTATTTTATTGCTCCGTGATCCTGTTTTTCTAACAATTGGTATCAGAGAGAAAGGTAAATCGTAGGAAAAGATGGTTCTTGGTTCGAGTGGGAGCAATGTTGGAAGATGGAGAGTTTAGGGTTGAGAAATTTAACGGCCAAAACTACCAGTTATGGAAGATGCAGATGGAAGATTACTTATATCAAAAGGATCTATTCCTACCATTGAGTGGAATAAAAAAGAAGTCGACGGCTATGAAGGATGAATAATGGGAGATAATTGACAGAAAGGCTCTAGGAATGATATGGTTGAGCCTGGCATTGTCGGTGGCTTTCAATATTTTGAAAGAAAAGAAAACGGAGGGTTTGATGGACACAATGGCTAAATTGTATGAAAAACCCTTGGCGTCCAATAAGGTATTTCTAATGAAGATATTATTTAATATGAAGATGTCAGAAGGTGGTTCTGTTGCAGATCATTTAAAGGAAGTTAATACGATTACTAATCAACTAAGTTCTGTAAAAGTGGACTTTGATGATGAGGCCAGGGCTCTTCTAATATTGTGCTCATTGCCAGAAAGTTGGAACGGCTTGGTCATGGCTACAAGTAACTCTGTCTCTGGTTCAAATACTTTAAAATTTGATGATGTTGTTGGTGTTATCCTTAGTGAGGAAATGCGACGAAAAAACATATGTGAGACATCAGGTAATGCATTGAACATGGAGAACAGGGGAAGACAAAAGGATAGAGGAAAGGGCTCAGGGAACCACGAGAATTATAGGAAGGATAGATCCAAATCCAGACTTGGAAATATAGAGTGTTGGAATTGTGGGAAGAAAGGACATCTGAAGAAAGACTGCAGAGCTCCAAAGAAACAAAGAGATGGATAGCATGAGAGAAATCAGGAAGCAAATGTAACAGGTGATGTGTTACAAGATTCTTTGATTCTTTCTGTAGACAATATTTCTGAGTCTTGGGTGGTAGATTCATGGGCTTCATTTTGTTGGCCAGATAGCAGAGTTTTCCATTATTCCATTGATGTCAAACTTCTCATTATTTCATTTATGAGTACGAGTTTGATTTGCATTAGCTGGACTAGCAACTCACTTAACCCAATGAACATGTGGTCAAAGGCATAGTTAAAAATGCAAGGAAAAGTGCACTATAAGTTATATCACCAAATCTCACATGTTAAGGAAGTTTGCCAGATAAGTGAGAAAAATGTTAATGTTGACAGGTACAACAAATAATGTACACATGTTAAGGAATTTGGCCAGATAAGTAAGACAAAAGTTAATGTTGACAGCTACAACAACTAATGTAAACACTTCTTGACAAAATTTCTGATCTTGGTAAGAGAAAGATAAACACATAGAGAACAGAGTGTGTTCAAGAACTCGGTGATGGGTTTTTACCTAGAAGAAAAATGCAGAGCTTCATTCATGCTTTTCCTGGAAGTTTATTGATCATTTGTTGGAAGAAAAACGCAGAGGTTCATTCACATTTTTCTGGGAAGTCTATTGATCATTTGCTGGAAGAAAAACATAGAGGTTCATTCACGTTTTTCTTGGAAGTCTATTGATCAATTTCTAGAAGAAAAACACAGAGGTTCATTCATGTGTTTTCCTGGAACTCTATTGATCATTGGCTGGAAGGAAAATGCAGAGTTAAATGTGTCATAGATATAGAATAGAGGTATGGAATGCTTGATTGACTGAGCAATTACATCTAAGGTATATGCATTAAATAGTTAAAGGCTTTCTTTGTAACTCAAATATACATTGAGGTCATTATTTATTGCAATGAAGTTATCTACAGATTTGATTTCCAGGTTTATAACAGAGTAAACATGAATAGATTGAGCTGATCAATTTTGGCATTGACAGAGTGTGAACATAGTTGCATTTGAGTAAGATGTGTGTTGGTTTAAAACAATAACATGTTTGGCAAAGATGGAATTGATGGTTACAGGTCTTTTTTCACAGAAAGAAATTAACAAAATGATATTGACAGTTTAAGAAAAGTGTTTGAAACAGGTTGAAGCTAGTACTAAAGAGAGGAAGGGAGGAGCTAGGGAGACTAACCGTCTCATTGCAAGTTGAAGCTTGCATTTAGGCAGTAGAAGTTGTCTTTCAGTAGGTGTTGAAGATAAAGAGGTAGTAGCCTCATCTGAGTAGTTTCTCAAACAAAATTTGATGTAACTGAAGTAACTTGCTTGCTTTACATCCACAAGAAGAAGAAGAGGTTTTTCCCTTTATGGGATTCCTCATAAATATTTTGTCTATGTCCATTTCATGTGATTGATGGTTACTAACTCATTTTCACTAAGACAAAATATTTATTAGGTTTTAAGCTTCATTAAAGAAGTAATCTATGTTAAAGAGATAAAAGTTAAAATTGTGTATACAATTGATTCACCCCCCCCCGCTTAGTTGCTCAACTTGTCCAACAATTGGTATCAGAGCAGGTTACTTCATAACTCAGTTTAATCACTGGAAGTTTGGTCCTTTATGATGGATAAGAAATCTGAATTTACAAAACATGGATTACCTCTATTTGATGGACATAACTATGCCTTTTGGAGTATCATGATGAAATTGTTTTTGCAAGCTCAAGGAGTAGATGTTTGGCAAGTTGTGCTGAATGAATATAGTGTTCCAGCAACCATTCCAATAGATGTTGCAGGTAAGAAACTTTATGAAAGAAATTCCAAAGCTATGTATAAAATACTTGGAGGTTTAGCAAGGTTAGAATTTATTAAGGTTATGCACTGTGTGTCAGCAAAAGAATTATGGGACAAGCTGAAAAATGTTTATGAAGGAGATACTAAGGTGAAGAATGCTAAGTTACAGTCATAGGAGTCAATTTGAAAGTTTAAAAATGGAAGAATCTTAAGATATAGAAACTTATTTCCTTTGTATTGATGAAGTAGTTAATACCATGAGAGGTCTAGGAGAAGAAGTTAAAAATGTTAATATTGTACAAAAGGTACTTAGATATCTACCTGTAAGATTTGATCCAAAAATATCTACTTTAGAAGAAAGAACTGATCATGCTACTTTAGAAATGGATGAATTACATGGGATACTAATAGCATATGAGATGAGGACCTCTGGTGAGAATTATACCAGGAAAGAAGCATCTTTCAAGGTGGCAAAGAAGGACAAGAAAAAGGTTGGAGCAGAAACCAACAATTATAGGGATTCAGAAGAGGATATGGAAGAAGCTAATTTTTTCAAAAATCTGAAAAAGGGTACTGGCAAATACAAAGGTAAGATTCCTCTTAAATGTTTTGGTTGTGGTAGAATATGACATTTTGCTTCCAAGTGTCCTTTAAATAAGCATTCTGATGGTGAAGAAGAAAGCAATAGAAAGAGTAAAGAATACAAGAACAAGTATAAGAAGTCTTTTCAAAGAAACTCATATAAAAAGAAAAGTCTATTTATTAAAGATGTTAGTGACTCTTCAGAATCAGATGAAAGTGATGTTAGCTTAGATATAAGACTTTTTATGGCTATAGAAAATTAGAATGATAAAGTTAATGAAGAAGAAGAAGGTGAAGTTGATTTGGAAGTTGAGATTTTAAGTTCTTTGACTGAACTTAGAAAGGTAAGAAGAGAATGTAAACATTCCAAAGAAGAAATTAAGAATCTTGAAAATGAGATACATAAAACTAACAAGTTGATAGAAGGCACTGAAACTATGATAATTTATTTAAAGCTCAAAACAGAAGAAGCTAGAGTAAATGAGGAAGCACTAAACAATTTGTTTGTAGAAAAGGAAAAGGAAAATGATGGTATGAAACTTGAAGTTGTTTCATTAAGAAAGAAGGTACAAGAAAATAACATGGATGATAGCTCAAGGATTTTGAAACAAATTATTAGTAATCAAAGACCAACAAATGAAAAAACTGGAATTGGTTATAAATCTGAGGCTACTAATGCAAGTACTAGTACAAGTTTTGAAAAAGTAGGTACATGACATAAAAATGTGAAAAACACGAGAAAGCAGATGGAATCAGTAAAGCAAGAAGGAAATCAGACTTCAACAATACATAGAAGAAGCTATGACAGGTACCGAAACAAGTTTGATGGCTATTGTTTCTTTTGTTACAAGCATGGACATAAAGATGCTTTTTTCAATGTCTTTTCAAGAAACATAATTGCACATAACAATCATGACAAATCTAGGTTTGATTATGGAAGAAGGCATGATAGAACCATTCAAAACAGTGTGAACAATTCCTATAACAGATTTGATGTTTTAAGGTTTGAGGGTGAATGTCATAGGTGTAATAATTTTGGGCATGTTTCAAGAAACTGTCCAATGAACTTTCAGAAATCTGTTGAACCTAATTACTCTAATCTGAAAGCTAGATGGTGGAAAAAGAAAAGTGACCATTTAGAATATGAAAAATGCACTCTAGCTTTACAAGTTGGTCATAAAGTAAAATGATGTGTGGATAGTGGATGTTCAAAACATATGACAGGCAAAAAACATAATTTTGTTACATTGGATGAAGGAAAAGAAGGTACAATTACTTTTGGTAATGAACAATCAACTAGGATAATTGGAAGAGGTATTGTGTGTTTGAATAACAAAAATATTATGGCTGAAAATGTTTTGTTGGTTGAGGATATGGAACACAATTTATTGAGTGTAAGTCAAACTTGTGATAAAGGGCATTATATGATTTTTTATTCTAAAAATTGTCAAATCAGAATTGTCAAAACAAATAGGTTAGTTGGAACAACTACAAGAACACCGAACAACATTTACATATTAGATGAGAAAAAGGAAAATTGTTATCTTAGGAATGCAGATGAAAGTTGGTTGTGGCACAAAAGGGTTGGGCATATTAAATTTGAAAATTTGATTCAGTTAAACAAAAGGGAAGCTATAAGAGATTTACCTATCATGAAGAATCTTACCAGTTCTATTTGCAAACAATGTCAACATGGTAAACAAACTAGAGTTAGGTTTAAGACCAAAGAACACTCTACAACAAAACCTTTGGAAATAGTACATGCTGATGTTTGTGGACCTATGAGGACAATAGGATTAAATGGTGAAATATATTTTTTGTTATTTGTGGATGACTTTACTCGGATGACTTGGATGTTTCTATTGAAAAAGAAGTCTAAAACATTCAATTGTTTTCAAATTTTCAAAGAATTGACTGAAAATGAAATTGACATGAAAATTAAATGCTTAAGATCAGACAATGGGGGAGAGTTTGTTTCTAAAGAATTCAATAATTATTGTGATGATAATGGTATCAAAAGAAATTTTTCTGTTACTGAAACACCTCAACAAAATGGTGTCATTGAAAGGAAAAATATGAATTTTATGGAGATGAAAAGAACAATGCTAAATGAATCTAAACTGAGTAACATACTTTGGCCTCAAGTTGTCCATATTGTTGTTCATATTCTGAATATAAGTTTATTGATAAATAACTATGAAAAAACACCTTATCAGTTATGGAAAGGTAGGCCAACAAGTGAAACACTTTAGAATCTTTGGTAGTATGTGTTACATAAAGAAAGTTGATAAAAATATGGGAAAGTTGGATTCTAGAACTGATGAAGGTATTTTAGTTGGATATTCATGCTCAAGAAAAGCTTATAAGTGCTACAATTTCAGATTGAAGAAATTTGTTGAAGCCATACATGTTAAATTTGATGAATCTTCATTCTTAAAATCCAAAATTGAACAGAAAGATCATCAGACCTATGAAATATATGACAAATTGAAAATGGAAGAAGAATCAAGTGATATAGAGGAAACTAAATCAGCTAACAATGAAAATCTGATTCCTACTATGGTGCAGGGGTCAACTCCATCTACGACTCCAAACAAAAGGGTACAAAGAAATCATCCTGAAGAGAAAATCATTGGTGATATAAATGCAGGTGTTGAAACTAGAAGCAAAAGGAAAGAATCTAGTTCAAATCACGAACATGTATCATTACTCTCTCTGTTTGAACCCAAGAATGTTGAAGAAGAAATCAATGATGAATACTGGATGAAAGCAATGAAAGAAGAGATTAGTCAAATAGAAAAGAATGAGACATGGGAATTGGTTCCTAGACCTGTAAATAAGAATGTTATTGGGGCTAAATGGGTCTTCAGAAATAAGTTGGATGAAGCAGGTAAGGTGACTAGAAATAAAGCTAGACTAGTTTGTAAAGGGTATGCACAGGTAGAAAGCATAGATTATGGAGAAAAATTTTCTCATGTTGCAAGAATGGAATCCATTAGGCTGATTTTGGCTTATGCTAGTTCCAAGCACATTAAATTTTATCAAATGATGTAAAATATGCATTTTTAAATGGTGAATTATAGGAAGAAGTATACATGGAACAACCAGATTGGTTTCAGGTGCAAGAAGCAGGAAATCATGTTTGTAGGTCGAAAAAGGATTTGTATGGGCTAAACCAAGCTCCAAGAGCTTGGTATTGCAGGCTTGATAAATACTTAAGGCAACAAGGATACAAAAAGGGCAACACTGACAGTAGACTTTATATTAAAGAAGAACATGATAGCTCGTTCATTGTTGAAATTTATGTAGATGATATTATTTTTGGGAGTGATAATGATCAACTTAGCCAACAGTTTGTTGAAAGTATGCAGAATGAGTTTGATATGTCCATGCTTGGTGAAATTAAATTTTTCTTAGGTCTTCAAATGACTCAATCTGAAGAAGGTATTTTCATTTCTCAAACTAAATATATCAATGAAATGCTCAAGAAATTTCAAATGCAGGATTGTAAACCAGTTGGCACTCCCATGGTTACTGGATGTAAGTTAATTCAAAATGTTGATTATGAAAATGTTGAGCAGACAATGTACAGATCTATGATTGGTAGTCTTCTATATGTTACAACAACAAGGCCCGATGCTATGCATGTAGTTTGTCAAGTTGCTAGGTTTCAGGTCTCTCCTAAATCTTTTCATTTAATTGCAGTCAAAAGGATCCTCAGATGTCTTAAGGGCACAACAAAGTATGGTTTATGGTATCCTAAGGGTAATCAGCTTGATTTGTATGCTTTCACTGATGTTGATTGGGAAGGTTGTGTTGATGACAGGAAGAGTACTAGTGGAGCAACATTCTATCTTGGAGGATGTCTGGTGAGTTGGTCTAGCAAGAAACAATCAACAGTTTCCCTTTCTATTGCTGAGGCAGAATACATTGCAGCTGCAAATTGTTGCAGTTAGGTTCTCTGGATGAAACAAATGTTATCATAAATACACATTCATTATGATGCTCCCATTCCTATTTTCTATGAAAACACCAGTGCCATTAGTATCTCTAAAAACCCAGTTATGCATTCCAAAATGAAACATATTCCTATTAAATATCATTTTATCCAAGAGAAGGTTTTAAGTAATATCATTAAGTTGGAGTATGTTGGTACGAAAGATCGGATTGTTGATATATTTACGAAGCCCTTACCTAAAATGCAATTTGAAAGTCTCAGGGATAAGTTGGGGGTTTGCCTTATGTAATTATCTTTCTTTTTCCTTATACTCAAGATTGCAGGTTTCCATGGTGCATGTTTCATCTCTGTTATTAGAATTTTGGCCCCTCTATAATAGTTTTTCCTGGTTGGTTACAGTTTGCACAAATTCATGTCTTTTTGATAGGGGGAGTTGATGTTGTTTCAGCTGTTGTACAGGTGATCTTTTCTTGGTATTTCTTGGTATTTATGACAGGAGGAGTATGATTGATCCTTTTCCATCGATGACAAAAGGGGGAGAACAGGTTTAAGTTTGCCATCAATGTCAAAGGGGGAGTTTGTTGGCCAAATTGCAGAGTTTTCCATTATTTCCATTGATGTCAAACTTCTCATTATTGCATTTATGAGTAAGAGTTTGATTTTCATTAGTTGGACTAGCAACTCACTTAACCCAATGAACATGTGGTCAAAGGCTTAGTTAAAAATGCAAGGAAAAGTGCACTATAAGTTATATCACCAAAGCTCACATGTTAAGGAAGTTTGCCAAATAAGTAAAACAAAAGTTAATGTTGACAACTACAATAACTAATGTACACATGTTAAGGGAGTTTTCCAGATAAGTAAGACAAAATTTAATGTTGACAGCTACAACAACTAATGTAAACACTTCTTGACAAAATTTATGATCTTGGTAATAAAAAGATAAACACAGAGAGAACGGAGTGTGTTCAAGAACTCAGTGATGGGTTTTTACCTGGAATAAAAACGCAGAGGTTCATTCACATTTTTCCTGGAAGTCTATTGATCATTTGATGGAAGAAAAACATAGAGGTTCATTCATGTTTTTCCTGGAAGTCTATTGATCATTTGCTGGAAGAAAAACGCAGCTGTTCATTCACGTTTTTCCTGGAAGTCTATTGATCACTTGCTGGAAGAAAAACGCAGAGATTCATTCACGTTTTTCCTAGAACTCTATTGATCATTGGATGGAAGGAAAACATAGAGGTAAATGTGTTATAGATCTAGAATAGAGGTATGAAATGCTTGATTGATTGAGCAATTACATCTAAGGTATATGCATTAAATAGTTAAAGGATGTTTTTGTAACTCAAATATACATTGAGGTCATTATTTATTGCAATGAAGTTATCTACATATTTGATTTCCAGGTTTATAACAGAGTAAACATGAACAGATTAAGCTGAATAGTTTTGGCATTGATAGAGTGTGAGCATAGTTGCATTTGAGTAAGATGTGTGTTGGTTGAAAACAATAATAGGTTTGGCAAAGATGGAATTGATGGTTACAGGTTTGTTTTCATAGAAAGAAATTAACAAAAGGATATTGATAGTCTAATAAGAGTGTTTGAAACAGGTTGAAGCCAGTACCAAATGGAGGAAGGGAGGAGCTAGGGAGACTAACCATCTCATTGCAAGTTGAAGCTTGCATTCATGCAATAGAAGTTGTCTTTCAGTAGGTGCTGAAAATAAAGAGGTAGTAGCCTCATCTGAGTAGTTTCTCAGAAAAAAATTGATGTAATTGAAGTAGCTTGCTTGCTTTACATCCACAAGAAGAAGAAGAGGTTTTTCCCTTTATGGGTTTCCTCATAAATATTTTGTGTCTCTGTCCATTTCATGTGATTGATGGTTACTAACTTATTTTCACTGAGACAAAATATTTATTAGGTTTTAAGTTGCATTAAAGAAGTAATCTATGTTAAAGAGATAAAATTGAAAATTGTGTATACAACTAATTCACCCCACCCCTCTCAGTTGCTCAGCTTGTCCAACACATTTCATGCCACACCCCATAGGAAACATTTTCTAAATTATGTTCAAGGTGATTTTGGACAGGTTCATTTGGGTGATGATGCACCATGCAAAATTGTTGGAATGGGAAAGGTAAAAATAAAGCAAAGCAATGGAAACCAATGGTTGTTGAAAGAGGTAAGACATGTTCCAGATCTAAGGAAAAATATAATTTCAATGAGACAATTGGAAAGTGAAGGTTGTATATCCATATTTACAGATAAGACGTGGAAGGTCATCAAAGGATCATTGGTGATAGCAAAAGGAGATAAGGTAGGTACATTGTATTTATGTACTGGTAGTACTAACTCTTCTATCTCTTTAGCTTCTACGGGAGTGGATACAACACTGTGGAATCATAGGCTTGGACACATGAGTGAGAAGGGGATGCAGATGCTTCACAAAATAAATTTGTTTCCAGATCTTAAACAAATTGATTTGGACTTCTGTGAGCATTGTGTTTACGGAAAACATAAGAGAGTCAGATTTCTAAGAGTCGGAAAAGAAAAGAAGAGTGAAAGGTTAGAGCTTGTGCATACAGATGTATGGGGACCAGCTCAGGTATCATCTCTTGGCGTCTCTCGTTACTATGTTTCTTTTATTGATGATGCAACTAGAAAAGCTTGGGTTTATTGCATTCAACAAAAATCTGATGTTTTTGATACTTTTAAGAAATGAAAAGCTTTGGTTGAGAATGAGACAGGAAAAAAGTTGAAGTGTCTCAGATCAGATAATGGAGGTGAATATTTCAACAAGGAGTTTGATGATTACTGTTCATACCATGGGATTCGTAGAGAGAAGACAGTTCCAAGAACACCACAAGAAAATGGTGTGTCAGAAAGGATGAACGGGACAATCATGGAGCGTGCAAGGAGTATGAGATTATATGTTGGTTTTCCCTTAGAGTTCTTTGCAGATGCTCTAGATATTGTTGTTTTCTTAATAAACAAAGGACATTAAAGATCTTTGGATTGTAGAATTCTAGAGGATGCATGGACGAAAAAAAGGTAAACTATTCTTTTTTGAAGACTTTCGGTTGTGAAACATTTGTCCATATTGATATAGCAAATAGAACAAAGCTTGAGGCAAAATCCAAGAAGTGTACCTTTATTGGATACAATGTTAATGATTTTGGTTATCGCTTATGAGATTATGAAAATAACAAAATCATTAGGAGTAGAGATGTCATATTCAATGAGAAGGTCATGTACAAAGATCAATTGCAGAGAAAGAAACAGGAAAAAGAAAAACCAGAATACACAGTGCTTGATGAGATCACTGGAAAAGAAATTCCAAAGGAACCATAAAATCAAAATGTACAACAACAAGAGCAACAGGTACCTCAAACTCATGCAAGTGTAGTTAGAAGATATATCAGGTTAAGTATACCCCCCGAACGATACTCTCCTTCATTGTATTATTTATCGTTGACTGATTCTGGTGAACCAGAATGTTATGAAGAGGCAATGAAGGTAGACACCAAAACGAAGTGGGAGCAAGGCATGAAGGAGGAAATGGATTCCTTGGTAAATAACCAAACTTGGGACTTGGTTTAGTTTCCTACAGGAAAAAGAGCATTGCAAAATAAATGGGTTTACAAGTTGAAGGAAGAAGATGGAGGAGAAAAGTGGTACAAGGTTAGACTTGTTGTAAAGGGGTTTGCACAAAAGAAAGGTATAGATTTTGATGAAACATTTTCTCATGTTGTTAAAATGACTTCAATTAGGACTATTTTGAGTCTTGTGGCAGTAGAATATTTTCATATTGAACAGTTAGATGTAAAAACAAATTTTCTCCATGGGGATTTGGAGGAAGAGATTTATATGCAACAACCACAGGGGTATGAGGTCAAAGGGAAGGAGAATTTGGTATGCAAGTTTAAGAAGAGTTTGCATGGCCTAAAGCAAGTTCCAAGGCAGTGGTGTTTGAATTTTGACAGGTTTATGACAGAATAGGGTTATAGTAGATGTCATTATGATCACTATGTTTATTTTAAAAAGCTAGAAAATGGAAGCTATATTATCTTGCTATTATATGTAGATGGCATTCTTTTTGTAGGGTCTAATATGCAGGATATAAATGTGCTCAAGAAGAAATTATCTAATTCATTTGCAATGAAGGATTTGGGTGCTGCAAAGAAAATCCTTGGTATGAGAATAACAAGAGACAAGAAAATTCACAAATTGACATTGTCTCAGGGTGAGTACATAGAGAAGGTGTTGGAAAGGTTCAGAATGCAGAATGCAAAACTAGTTAGTACACCTTTGGCCATCCATTTCAAATTAACTAAGGAAATGTGTCCCAAGACACAGGAGGAGATAAAATACATGTCCAGGGTCCCTTATTCATCAGCAATTGACAGCTTGATGTATGCGATGGTTTGTACAAGACCAGATATTGCACATGCAGTGGGAGTTGTGAGAAGGTATATAAACAATCCAGGTAAACAACATTGGGAGGAAATAAAGTGGATTCTCAGGTATTTGAGAGGTACTGCTACTCATGCATTATGTTTTGGAGGTTGAGACACTGTTCTACAGGGATATGTTGATTCAGATATGGCAGGTAATAAAGATAGGAGGAGGAGCACCACGGGGTATGTTTTTACTATAGGTGGAACAACAATAAGTTGGATTTTGAAACTACAAAATGTTGTTTCACTTTAAAAAACAGAAGCAGAGTATGTTGCATCTACAAAGGCTAGTAAAGAAATGATTTGGTTACAGAGGTTTATGGAGGAATTGGGAAAGAAGCAGGAGAATAACAGGTTGTACTGTGACAGTGATAGTGCCATTCATATTGCAAAGAACTCAACCTTCCATTCGAAGACTAAGAATATACATTTGAGGTACCATTTCATACGATTCGTCTTGGAACATGGACATTTGAAATTGAAAAAGATACACACTAGCCAGAATCCTGCAAACATGTTTACAAAGGGAGTAACCAGGGAGAAACTCAGTTCTTTCTTAATTTCAGTTGGTCTTCAAGCATGAAGGTGAAGATGAGAAATTTTCTAGGTCCAAGAAAGTTCGTAGTCCAGCAGATACAACAGTGGTGGAGTTGTTGAGATCAATCTCCAAGTGGGAGATTGTTGGTTGTGGAGCTTGATTATCTTCCAGATTCAAAGGTCTTTGTTTTCAGCCCTGTTTATACCCCATGAAGACGTTACACCCCAAAATAATGTACACTCTTCCATGCGAGGGAGTGCAAATGGGGGTTAGCCCCTTTGTGGGGTTCGGGGGTGAAGCCCCCGAAGGAAAAAATACCTTGTAAATGTATATTGTAATTTCATTGTAAATCTGGGCAGTTCATTATAAGGTCGCAGATCTAACAGTAGAAATTATGTTGGGGTTTTTTTCCCTAGAAGGTAACCCTGTTTTATGAGGGAAATGTATTATGGCTAAGGATGATAGTGAATATTGTATTCTAAGATATGAGAGCGTAAGAGAAAGAAGAAGAAGTTACAACGATTTTGTTGTAGGTTGTATCCCTTCGATTGTTGGATAATAATAAAGTAAGGACCTGCAAATTTATTTGGTGGACGTAGCCCACACTGGGTGAACCACGTATATCTGTGTCTCTATTGTATTGTGTATCTTCTATATTTTATTTCCACATTTGTTTTATTTTATTGCTCCGCGATCTTATTTTTCTAACAAGATGACATCGCATATGTTGTTGATTTTCCTATATATGATGATTATGATGATGATTATGATGTTGAATTCCATGAACAACCAGCTGCATGTTCTCTATCAGAAAATTTTCCTTTTCAGTAGTGTAATGAGAGCAATAAGCCTACATATCACAGTTACAAAGAAGCAAGTATTGAATCAGCTAAAGGAAATTCTTTACCTTTATGCTTTTCTTTATTTAAATTGTTGAAATAAAATTCTAAGATCATCATTGAAGCAAAGGAAGGTGTGATGATGTCAAATCACATTGATTCATTGAAAAAAAATTGACAAGAAATTGCAGCAATCTTCTCATGTGTTTGATGACCCTGTTACTTGTTATGTAAAAAGGTCTTGTTAGTACAGAATTGCAGCCATTGGTCGAATATGAATCTAAAAATGAGTGTGTTCAGCAATCAAAAGAAATTGAAAAATGTGCATGTGACAACAACAAAGAAAATGAAGAAGGTTTTGAATTAGGTGAAAGAACCTTGCCATTGTGTTTTGCTTCTTTCAAATTGTTGAAATAAAATGTTTATATTGTTTCAAATCAGAAATCCTCCAGACATGATGTTGAATATGAAGAGAGCAGTGGACTTGCAAATGAAAACTATCTTCCATTATGTTTTTCTTCCTTTGAATTTTTGAAATAAAATCATGAGATAATAGAGGAAGCAGGGAAGTCTGACTGCATTCACAGTGGAACTATTTTACATGAGAAAATTGTTATCAACGAGGAAGACCAAAAACCTTCTCATACATTTAATGACCATGTTGTTGATTACATGGAAGGTTATTTCAATTCATATTTTCATCCTGTGCTCAACTATCAGCTTGGAAATAAATATGATGGTCAATCAACGTCTGCGTTAGATATGGATTTCTTTCCACCAGGGGTTTCATTTCATCCAACATTGTCTTTTGATTCCGAAGATTTTTATTTCCAGCAGTCTCAACATATTTTTCAGCCTCTTGGTGGCAATCAACAGGTTAAATCACATGAAAACAAGAATGCAGTGGAAGGGGTGAAACATGATTGTTGTTTTGTGCATGTTTTAGAAGATCCATTTGCAGTTTTGTTGGAGGTAGTAAACAGTCCATTTTTTTTTTTGAGATTTGGATTTATGGATGAATTATCAGTAAAAAGGATTTGGTGCAAGCAAGTGCAAAGAAAACAAATAGTGGATACAAAATTTCCATGGCTGCATTGGCATTATGATTTCAGTTTATTGGCAGTTCATTTCAGCAGTTAGGGTATATAGGAGTGTGCGAATAAGCTTGTTGGTCAAGCATTTTTCAGTTTGGATTTCCAGTAGTGTGTACAACTAGATTTTAGCAGTGTATTCAATGTTCAGTATCCAGTTGAGAGCAGTGTGTAGAGTCTGGTTTTTAGTAGATATCGGTGACAGGTCAGAGAAAGGTACACACACATGTTTTGGGAGCAGCCCAATGGATCAGGCACCGGGTCTATGAGTTCTTTGCTACCTCACAGGGAGGGTAGCATCCCCAGTTGGAGCCTATGTTATCACTGTAATAATTTCTTGGAATCCAAGTCTTGAGATTTGGCAGAACGCTAAATCAATATAGAGGAGTGTTAGACTAGCAGGTGGGGTCATATTTGGCGAACATGGATAAAATTGGTAGAGACACGGGAGTGATGGGACCCGGTGGGCCATAGATCTTGAGCAGCCCAAATCGATGGTCAGGAGACATATCGGGCAAGGAAATAATGTGAAGGTTAAGCACTAGAGACTGGTCCGAGGAAAATACTGTGGTTTCAACCCATAGACACATGGCACCTCCAGAAGCATATCGAGGGGAAAAGCGGGTAAGCGCGAAACTGCTCAACCACGCCCCGATGTCACATGTTCTAATATCATTGAATATTTCAAATCTAAAGATCGCATGTGGAAAGGGAAAAGTGACGGTTTGTCAAATCATTTCATGCCACTTGTTTGAGTACTTTTCTTTCATGCAATGCCAGGTGAGCATCGCCATATAACCAATTTGAAGGATCATCATTCAAAATAGATTGGTCAAGCGTGATAAACCGTTGTACCTGTAAGTACTTCATCAATAATTTGTTATTAGAACTTGATGACTACTATCCTTCAAAATATGGATGGTATTACTATGTTTTGGGAAATCAATGCTTCATTCGTGAACGAGGTAATTATAAACTGGATCATCTTCCTAATTTATGTGCGATTAAGGGAGATAAACTTATGTTTTTTGCAAAACTGGGAAACATGGACAAAGCAGACCGGGTAGCCTTCAATGAACCAAGATTTTCAACAAATATGAAAAATTCATCATTGAAGAAGAGAGAGGAATCGGTTGCTCGAATCTTAGCAACGAAATTTTATACAAATCCTTCAGGAGAGCCAGGAGCAGATAAAGAGGTCAGATTAAATCCCATCATGAAAGATTTAATCATCAACGGACATACTCTCAGACAGTGAGACAGATAGTGCTTTATGAAAAGCACATAGAGACAACACTTGATTGATAAGATTGAGTTGCATCTAAGCAAGTGTACCGGTTTGGTACACTACTAAATTTGAACGTTTTTGTGACAACGTAGCGATGAAGTTTCATCAGAATAGGGTCATTGTTGCGACCAAGATGAATTTTTTTTTATGTCGAAATCAATTCGTAGGTCTAGCGACCACACGTGGATCTTCGTCGATCTAGAGACCGGGAAAAGAAGCCTATTCACAATAGGGAAAAGTTACCATTCATCGATCCATCGACCAATATTAGTCGGTCTAGCAACTACATTTAGTCGCAAGCCTTGCTAGCATCTCTAAGGAAAACATAACCTTGGTCACTCTAGCGACCATAAAAATTTGGGCTAACGACGAATGTTAGTCGATCTAACGACTAATATTAGTCTCAAGAGCGACCAAGACAACCCTGGAAAACTTAGTCAAGCGACCAAATGGCTATACAAGCGACGAACCTGTTAGTCGCTAGAGCAACTAATGTTGGGGTTTTTTTAAAACAAAAATATGCCATTCACACTAATGAGTCTATTGCCCTAGAATTAAATGATCAATATCAATAAATATCCTGAAGACAATACTCAAGTAGTAGATAGTAAAAAATCTATTCATGTAATATCCCGGAGACAAGAACACAGTTGCCTCATGAAATCAATATGGAAATGTAATCAAGTATCAATAGAAGGCCGGTGTCTCAGAGGGGTGATGGAGTCAAGTACAAGATATCCAATTATGATGAGATGACCTCAGGATAGGATATCCTGAGGTCTATCTAAGTATTCAGATAATCCAATGATAACTCTTTCATGTAAACTCATCTAAAATATATTCAATGAATGATTCAAGGAAATTTATGTGACAACAATATATTCACTTAAGTGTGCAAATGCCACATGTGTTTGTGTTTGTATACAATGCCTAGTTGATGATGCTTTCAATCTCAATAATAATGCAAGTATTCAAATTATTAAGATCAATCAATGACTAAATTTTAATGATATACACAATTGCCTAATAGAGCACAATAATTTTCTTTGAAGTATCTATGACTTTGATCAAACTAATTTCAAGACATCAATATTTCAAAGCCACAAAACGTTTCATATGTGTCAATCCAATAATCCAATAGTGTCCTTCTTAGTTCATTACATATAAGAAGTTGGGACTGTTTATTTGACTTCAATTCAATATGTATCAGTCCTACTTGTCCTAAATATGCAAATTCAAATGATATGTAACCCCTCCAAATGCACACAAGTTAAGAGTTTTAATGTTGCTTATGTGTGCAGATTGTAGGTTATGTTCCCCATGAATTATCTCTGTCAAAAACAAATTAAATGTGGCTGGGAATGACTATGTTCACACAATCATAATTGAAGGTTTTAATATTATTTTGAGTGGAGAGTTTGGGAGGCGGTTTAGGTAGAGTGACTATGAGGTATGTGAGTTTGTTTTTAGGGGTGTGTCAAAGGGGAATAGGGTCTTAAATTAAGACTTCGGGACAATCAATAGTAAGGGTTTCTGTAGGTAGTTGTGGGGTGTATAAATGTTTAGGAGATAGGGTTAATGTCCTTGAGTTAGAGAGATAATGGCCTAGGCATGAAAGGGGAGATATCCTAGGGTGAGCTAGTATGAAAATAGGTCAACTTTAGGTAGGTTGGGGCTGCAAAAATAGCTTAGGACAGTCAAATGGTAGACAATCTTGAGGATGGACGTGAGTTTTTAGGATAGTATGAGAGAGGCCTAGAGATCTTGCGTTAGGAGTCTAATAGTTTAGAGTGGTGGCTAGGTTAGGGTAGGCTGCTAATGAATATGGAAAACAAACTCCACAAAGAGTGTTGTCCAAAGGTAATTCCTTGAAACACTTTTAATATTTACCATTCCAAAAATGTTGTGTTCAAACCAAGCATCTGTATTATTAATTTCAACACCACCTAAGTAGAAATTCTTGATCTTCTCAAAATGATGACATATAAGGAACTTATTATTAACTCGACCTAAGTAATGCCTCCCTTTAAATGAATATTATAAATAACTCCAAAAAAAATTGATCCCCATTTTACTAAATGTATGTCATGTTTCTTTCCTTTGGGGAGCTTCTCAAGGTGCAATGGATATTTTCTTTACAAATTAATGATTATGGATTTACTGGAAATAATTTTCTTGATCCTTTTTTATGTTAGGATACCTGACTTCTGATTTTTTCTTTTTATGAATGAAAGTACCCAATAATAGGGAAATGTAAGAATACCAAGATATGATAATTTTATCAATGTTCACTAATGACCTCAAAGGTAGGTCAATGGGACTCAAAAGTACAATTGAGTAGTGACCCATTGTGGGATCATAGTAGCATCTCCTAGAAGCTGAATTAAACAAAAAAAAAAAAAATGACAAATGGAAATTTCATATGTAACATGCAAAACGGATGCTCATCCTCGTTAGAAGATGAAGCCCTTGATGCCACTACAAAAATGGTACTAAAATTAGAGAAGGGAGAAGATGATTTCCCCGATGAGTAGGATACTGTAGATTAGTCAATTCATTGCCTAACAATGTCTTTAGGGGAGAGTCTAGATTTGAGAGGACTTGACTATGTAACCATGGGTGAAATTAAAAATACCTAGCGAATGAAGGTTGGTTTCATGAAGGGGGTTTGTAGTGGAAAATGAATTGTGATAAGAAAGAGATCTCAAAATTCTAGTGGGGGTAGTTCTGCTAGATGGAGGTTGAATAAAAGTGCATAGCCCATCCAATCTAGTATTTTGTGTGACCTAGGTCTGTTCCTACCACTCATTTCCACCAACTATTTTGATCGAGAGAAGAAAGCAAGTGATTAGATTAATATGATCCATCCTTAGAGGTCCATGTAAGATCTATCCCTTGTATCCCAACATTTTCTTGATAAAATGAGTTAGGATTCTCTAGTATGGATACCAAAAGAAGGTAGAGAGAGAACTGCAGGAGTGTCGGTAGTAGAGGACATAAATGAAGTGTTGACACAAAGGGTGGATATCTTATATACAGAAACAAAAGTAAACTAGGTCTTTTGTTTTAACATAACGGAGAAGGGACCACCAGTGTTGAACATGACACACCCACCACTCAGAAAAAAAAAGTGGAATATTTTTCACACTCAAAGATTGCAATTGTAGATATCCAATTCATGGATGCAAAGATAAATCATCCTCAAAATATAATTGTATTTATACTTACCCTGAAATTACAACAAAAGTGGATAACATAGGCAATGACACCAAAGGTAGACATAGACAGTGAAAAAATAAGCAAACAATATCACCTTGGAGAGAATTGGTTAAAAAAAGAACACATTCATCATATGGACAAGGGGTTCTAGTATTAAAAAGGGAATTCCTTCCACTCACAGGGCATGTGGAATGGAATAGGAACCTTGATACTGGATTGTTTTAAATATCCTATTCATAGTCTGGACAAAGACAATACACACCTCATTACTGAACTCAATTGAATGATAAGAAGTTCTTCCCATTGCTACAATTAATCACCACACAACACATAAATCTAAATTATGGAATCAACTAGGACTCAAATCCAAATTTAAGAAAAATATCATTTCCTTATTTATGATAAATGATTATAAGTTGCACTTAATTATAGGGAACATAATTACAATTGTGTGCTTGTCATAGGTTCAACTATATCATTAGCTCAAAGAAATATTTAATAAACAAGTGAACAAAAGAACAAACCCACACAAACATGGTGACAACAACAATTGAAAGGTATACTTATATGGAACTTAGTATCTAAATCTAGTTAGAAGGAACATGATCCAAGTTATTGGCTTTACTCAGCTAATGCCCTAGATGAAAAATACAGATTAATTTTGGAGACAACCAAACACAGTTACGATGTTGTTCTATACATTGCTATAAATCAAATGATATATTAATCGCCCCATAAAATTACAAGAATGGGGGATTGTATCAGAGTGAATCTATATCTAACATTAAAATGGTGGGACTGTCTTTGTAATAGTTATGTCATTCCTAAATTGAGTGCCAAGTTAGTATCTTTAGTAACTTTAGGGAGCTATATAGATTAGGTCTAGATGTCTTGCATTAGGCCACTGAGAGTCTAGGATTGCTAGGCTTAGGATGTAGGTTAGGTTTAGGGTAGGTCGAGGTATAAAGGGGTAGCCTAGGTTAGGTTAGGAGGTTCGAACCTCCTAGGAGGAGCAACAAGCATATCAAGAGGATGATGAACCTCAGGGTCACCACATTCAGTGTATACTACATTGATTTAGGCTAGAAATAGTGTTGGCTAGAGAGGTATACCTTGGGGATTGTGCCCATCGCCATGCATCATTAACACTCGTGGACTCAACATAACTTTGTCTTCTTAAATTCAAATTTCCTAAAAAAATTTATTGATCTCCACATTCATTACGAAATATCATGATATTCATAAATCAACCAAAAATCACCTTAAACCAGTCCTTAACAAGATCCATACCTTTGAGTGATGGGGTGCCTCCAATGTTGCTCCTCTCCAGCCTGCGATTCATCACATGACTCAATTATATTTCAGAATAGTAATTAAATATGCAACAACCTCTACAAATTAATGACTAACGACGAATACCTGAATGAGCTTCTCTTCGTTTCGAGAATAAATTATTCTCTACTAAACAGGACCAACCACGTGAAGGTGGAAGCTCTTTTTGCCCCTCCCCCCCTCTCACATCACTCTCATTTCCCCATACCCAATCTATCTAGATTTTACAACTATAATTAGAAATGACAGTAACATTAAATGTAAGCAAAAAAAATTCATCGCCATGTGCTAAAACAAAAAACATGAAAGAAAATAATATTCATGACATGTAGGAAAACAAAATACATTACATTGGACCAGAAATATATTGGATTTATATTAATAATAAAATGTATAATCATTTGTTTTTCTTCTTCTTCTTCTTCTTCTTCTTGGTCTCCATGAAAGCACAAATTAAGTCATCGTCATAATTTAACTGATCCCCCACAGTTATTGGAACTTCTTGAAGTGTTGCATCATTGGTACTCAACACCTCACGCCATAATGAACTTCTAGTATTTTGGCATGGAGGTTGAGGATGCAAATGGGCATCCACTGCTGCAACAACAAAAAAAATTCAAAGTGATATTGTTATTCACTGTTCCTAGGGAAATTTAATTAATATAGATTTAATTACAATTTTTTATACCTGGATTAGTCGGTGTAGTAGAAACAACAGTTGGTGGTCGCATTGTTGTTTCTGCGCTTGTTGATCTCCGCTCTCAATCGACATCTACACGCTCTGCCATATGAAACAATATATGTATTTAGTATAGAATATACCCTAAATATTAATACTCATTGAAAAATGGAAAAACATTAAAAATGCACGCATACCACTATGTAATGGTCCTTCAGCAACAACGCTTGAATCAATATGGGGGTCGGGATGTGGTTTATCGGGTACATCAAGAGCATTGGTAACATTGTTACTCTCCTGCGAATGTGGAAAATTCACACATTATTTTACATTTTAAATGAATAAAAAATATATTTTACATTACAAGTAATCAATGAGTAAAAACTAATCGACAAGTTTTTAATTTCATTTTATTTACCATGTCCTCTAGAGATACACATGGCGATTTCCCCAAGCTTCATCGTCACGCCACCACGCCATCAAAACTCTGCGTGAACCCGACCTTTAGATCTTCTTATGTGGCTTCGTCGTTGAACAAATCCCCCTGCATAGAGCAATATCAAAATCATTAGTCACTAGCTGCAATGAATTACATATTTTGTGACAATGATAAAAAAAAATTAAAATGTTTAGGCACTTACAACCCGTGCGTTCAATCTCCCGTAACCACCTTGGCCTAGTTTATGTTGGTCGTGTTTGTCTTGTCTTGCCTTTGTTTCCTTGGAAGTGTCTTGGAGTCTACGCAATATTTTGAAATATGTTAGATATTGATTGTTTTCCTCATAAAGTAAACAATAGACCATCATAGTAAATTGAAAACACCTCTTACCTTCCAGGGCCAGGTGGTTTCTTCCCTTGTGCTTTCATCCCTAATTCTCTTGCATCGAGAATAATTTCTTTCCACTCCCTCTTGAGGACAACCAAAGGGCGTTCGCACTTGGGGTCCTGTACTAATTATTCCTATACGCCTCTCTAACATGTTTCAAATGCTTGCTAGTCCTTTTTAGGACTTTCGGCTTATTGAACGAGTCACCAAAATCGCCAACCAGTCTAGAGATAAGAAGGCTTTTCAATTTAGAATTTTGTCGATTCCATCGTAGTCGAATGGTCGGCCCAAAAATTTCTAATGCATAGTCATGCAAACTATTGTAGAACACATTGTTTCCTGTAAAACATCATCATCATTAGTAATTTAAATCTCACTGATATGTGATTGTTTAAACAATTATATAACAATAATCCCGATAAAGACATATATTAAATACCTGGTAGCTATACTATTTTTAGAGGAACCATGTCTTGGTCGACCAAAAATGATACCATGGTTGTTCTTGTTCTTTGGATATGTGTAGCACCAGGGTAACAATCAACAGAAGAGTGATCAGTTCCATGATCATGTACACCACCTACACGATCTGGCATGTGATGTGGGGGCGTGGCATCACCCATATAAGGTATAGAATCGGTCTCAGGCGGCACACTTGGAGTGGAAAATAGCCTCGTGGCTACATGGCCATGTGGGTTTGTTGTTGCAATCCTGTTGTTTCTACCAGGACCTTCCCCTTCCCCTCTGATCGATCTCACAAAATTCTACAATGATAAATATGTGTCAATTGCATATATCAAATTACAAAATTTAAAACCAAAAATTGATATTGTTAGATGACATGACTTACCCCATAATTTTCTATCTTAACACGTAATTCAACTATCCTTAGGAAATCCTCATCTGTTTTCAGCCTAACAGTGACCAAATCCTGAAATTCCCTATTGGCCTTTCTTAGGGACAATTCTATTGTCTGCAAGGGGTCTCTAGAATCAAATATCTCTTCATCGCTTATATATTCATCGTTTCTGGTCGATGTGGTGCTAGGAATGAGGCCTTTGCCTTGATCAACGCCTTTTCCACGCTCAGGGACTTTGCCCCGGTCACCACTTTGGTAGAATTTCAAGAAGAATGTTAGTACGTGCAAGAAATATTGAAAAAACAATATATGAAATAATGGAATATTGGCAAATATTATCAAATGAAACATTCACACATACAAATTAGCAAATATTTGGAAATGAAACATCAAGCA
>ML791978.1:16588-35544 GCA_009831015.1 Picea engelmannii | reverse complement strand
CACCTACTATTATGTTGTCAAAATTGAGGAACAAAATTGATAGAAGTGCAAGAAAGAGTTTGGGGAGAAAAATAAATCATGACATAAGAAGCATAAAGGCAACTTTAATTCTCATAAAAAATGATGATGTAAAGAAAATTAATTTGAAGACAACCAATCAAAGCTGGCAAGCATTTCCTTAGCATGGTAATGATAAACGATACACTATGTTAGCGATAAAAAATAACTTGCTAATGATTTCCAAATCACATGATAAGATGAGCATTAAGTAAATACTTGCAGCTTAAGCTTATGAGTGCACTGATAGGATGACAGTTATCTGGCACTAAGACAACATAAGAAGCAAAGTATATAATTCTAATATACCAACGAAGAGATGGGATGAGAACCTTCTGTCATTGAGTATACAGAAACTTGGAAAGAGAGGAGACGAAAACTGAACAAACAAAGTGAAAGAAGCTCGATGTCAAGATATATTCATGGACATCTCCAAAGGATGAAATGTACAAGTCTGGAAGAATAGAACCACAGTCCTCAGACTGTTTTTCCACCCTTGGCACTTAGAATTCTTAGGATTTTATAGCCTTTACATCAAGGTTTCAAGATCCTATTTTAATGGATCTAAAATACTTAAAATAACATAATATTTAACCAATAATATCTAATCTGATCAATATAAGTCGAACTTGACATCCTAATGAATTATTTGGCAGCTTGCTGGTGAAACTCACAGAGTTGGAAATCTGTCTTTGATGGTTGGGTGATTTCTATCAAGAATAATCATGCCATTTGGTGTTATTTCCTTACCACATGTCTTCAAAACCTGATTAGGAAGCTGATCTATATTCTCCTAATTATTATCCTTCATTTATGATCGTTCCCACGCGTCCTGGAATCAAGAAAACACGATTTGGGCAAAAAGAACACAATTCTGGACTCTTCTACGCATTCGATGGATCTTTAGTCTTGTGTTTTTCCCTTTAGCCGTCGAAAGTCAAAGCTTTCGGCGACTCACTACACTGTCAAATTTTCCATTTAGCCACCGAAAACCCTAAATTAAACCTAAGTTTATTTTAGGGTTTTTAGGAGCTAAGTGGCAAATTTGACAGTGTAGTGAGCCGCCGAAAGATATGAATTTCGGCAGCTAAAGGGAAAAATTAAAGACCAGTGAGCCTCTGAATGTGCTGAAGAGTCCAGAATTTAATTCTTTCTGCCCAGATCGCATTTTTTGAGTTTCAGAACATGTGGGAATGGTATCAAATTAAAGATAATAATTATCAAAAGTTAAATCATCCTCCTCATTAAGTTTTGAAGACATATGGTGAAAGAAGGAAGCCAAATGGCATTTCTATTTTTGACAGAAAACGCCCAACTGTCAAACAGAGATCTCGAACTTCTAGTTGGTTCTTTTCCAACTCAAGGAGGAATCCCTAAATGTAAATTTACTAAGGTAAGGATACTTAGATATTCAAGAATTTCCATGAAATATAAGAACAAAATTAGAGTGATTGTAGTTGAATCAATAATCTTTTTACTCTATCAAAAGTGAATAAACCATAAAATATTTCTGAGTTAAAATAAACCATAAAATCTGATTTAAGGAGTGAAAATAAACCATAAAATAGTTCAATACCACCAAATTACTAAATCACACAGAATTTTTTTAAGAACTGACCTTCAAAATCTCAACTATGTAGAGTCTAATCAATTCAATGTTTCTCTTCTTGAAAGAGAATTGAAATCAAGATTTCATAAAAAACCAAAAGACCATTGCATCAGAACACCTGAATGATTGTCGTAGAAAATGATTTTCGCAACTGTAGAAAATGATTGTCGCAACTATAGAAAATTTGTCGTAATTGAGATATATATAGGATTGATTTCGTCGGTTTTCCGATGAATTCAGTCAAATTGACCAAACAATAAGTCAATGACCATTTGATTCTCACACGTGCCATAGTTGGTCGTTATAATGACTAAATTTCTTCGCTATAGAGACTAACTCATGGTTGGTTGCTATAGCGACGAACAATTGGACCCCGGAAAAAAAAATTAAATTTAATCCAAAAAAAGAAAAAAAAATTACGACGAAATTTTAAACCATCATAATATTTCTTCATAATTTCTGCCCAATGTAGTAGTGGTACAATGTGATGTGAAAATTTTGGTTTGTTGATATATTTTAAGAACACGAGGACATATATATGTTTTGCGGTGAGCACATTGATTCAATACATGATTGAGCCTAGACATGTTCACCTGATTATGGAAAAACATGTGATGAGGTACCTAAAGGGTACAATCGATTATGGAATCAGACATATCTCAGATCATGAGATAAGATTGTAGGGCTACACAGATTTATATTGGGCAGGCAGTGTCAAAAATCGGAAAAGTACATACAGATGTTGCTTTAGTATGGGATCAATTGTGATCTTGTGACTCAGTGAGAAGCAGATTTGTATGGCACTCAGTTCCACAGAGGGAGAGTATGTGGCAACATGGACAACTTGTGGCGAAGCAATGTGGCTTCAGAAGTTGATTACAATTTTTTTTGATCTCGAGTTGAAGGAAACATGTATATTTTATGACAACTAGAGTTGCATAAAGTTATCAGTGAACCCAGTGTGTCATGACAAGTCCAAGCACATCAAGATCAAGTACCAGTATATTTGTGAGATTATACTAAAGGGAGAAATAAATCTCCAGTATGTTCCTACCGAAGAGAAAGTAGCAGACATGTTGACTAAGCCTCTGTTAAGAGAGAAGCTTGAATACTTTAGAGACAATCTTGGTGTGGTCCAGAAGTATTTCCCCTCAGAAGTGGGAAGTGATACATTCCCCAATAGCGGGAAGTGATATGATCCCTAGAAGCGGGAAGTGACATGTTCCCCAGAAGTGGGAAGTGATGTGTTCCCTAGTAGAGGGAAGTGATGAGATCCTCGGTAGTGGAATGCTACCTCAATTCAGGTTGGTACTCCAACGCAGGCTAGTATGTTACTCCAGTGCAGGTTGGTACTACAATGCAGGCTGGTATGCTATTCCAGCATAGGCTGGTATGCTACCCCAACACAGGTTGGTACTCCAATGCAGGCTAGTATGCTACCCCAATCCAAGTTGGTACTCCAACACAGACTAGTATGCTATCACAACGCAGGTTGGTACTCCAACAAAGGTTGGTACTCCAGCGAAGGTTGGTATGCTACTCCAGTGCAGGTTGGTATGCTACTCCAGTGCAGGTTGGTATGTTACTCCAATGTAGGTTTATATATTACCCCAACACATGTTGGTATTCTACTCCAATGCATGTTGGTACGCTACTCCAATAAAAGTGCAGAACTTCCTATGATATATAGATCTGTGATTGACAAAAAGATAATGACCAAGAATGCAAAAGCGTAGAATCACTGATGATGATAGTGATGTGAAGAATACCTTCCTTTCTAAGAGGGAGTGTTGAAGATTGAGTAGCTTCAAAATATATCCTTATTGTATTTGACCAAGACAAACCCTAAATAATATTATTATATTATATTTGTTAAGATGGCCCTATTGTGCCTTTGTAAAAGTTGTCCTTATTGTGCCTTGATAAGTAAAATTTAAATTAAAAGGATAAAGTGACAGGTCAGACCATACCTAATTTAGGCTGGCCAAACTACTATTTATAAAGGAGGTCAATGCCTCATTTGAACACACACACTAGCTCTACAACTAAGAAGAGGAAGTGTGCAAGTCTCAGAGGGAGATGCTATTGCAGCTAGGAGTGACGTTGTGTAAGTTCTTGGTTTATCTCTTGGGTATATCTTGGTTAAGTGGCATGCTAATCTTCCCTAGTCAAGGGTTAGAGGAGGATCTTCTGCTTTGTTAGTTCTCTCTTAGAGAGAGGCGTTGTTCTTGGTTGGTGAATCTATATTGAGGAAGTTTGTTGGTTTTTTCCCCTAGAGGTTTTTCCCAGGATAAATATTGTGTATGTTGTGGATGATATTCTTTCAGTAATCCTTTATGTGTAGTTATTATGCTAATGATTAAAAGTAAAATAACATTAATCTAATTAACTTATTAAGACGTAAAATTCAATAGTATATATATCCACCCCATTACCAAAAAGATATGTGTGCCATGTGAGTAAACATAACTGCATAGGAAGAGAGTTTAAGATAAAAGTTGAACTTGGAAGCTATGAGATGGACAATGTCATGTTGGATATGGGATCCAATTTGAACATATTTTTGAAGAAATCATGGGAGTTTGTGGGAAAGAAAAACTTGGTGTGGTCCCCCATCTAACTCAAATTGGCTTATCAATACAAAATCTATCCTATCGATCGGCTAGAGCAAGTAGAAGTAAACATTGAAGGGGTGAAGACTAAGGAAAATTTTGAGTTAATTGAGATCAAGGATGAATCATATCCCTACCTCACACTACTTGGAATTGAATGGGAATTTGACAATAATGCAATTTTGAATCTATAGAAAAGATGAATGTCCTTTGAGACAGATACCTTCTGTGTGATTTCACAATTAGATTTGAATGGAGGCGATAGATATAATGAGCCTATGAACACAGATGCACAGAGCTCCATTATTGAGAGCATCTATCAAATTACAAGGTGTACATAGGATTGCATCAATCCCACAGTAGATGGGGAGATGAGTTGCAGGAGTGTGTAGTCATATGTCATAGACTCAGGGGATGTTATGGAGAGATGACAAAATAACTTGTATGAGGTCTCTACTAGGAGGTGCAAACGAATTACAAAAGCAGTACGTTGGATTGGATTGGAGCTATGTGATCCACCAAGATTTGATGGTACTAGTATGGTTGATGAATTCTTGACACATATGGAGAAATTTATCCCAAAAGACTGAAGGTTATAGGCTATGGACACAGTGGTCCACGTGACACCTACGCGTTGGTGGGAAACACACCATGGGAACATATAAGAATGGGCATAGGTGGTTGAATTTATAAAGGCTATATTTCATCCCATATCTAACTTTGAATTGGAAAATAGATATAAGGGTACAAAGATACCCAAGAGCATATATGTTATTGTGAAAGATGATGGACAACCAAGTGAATCCCTTGCACTCAATGGGTCCATTGGTTTGTCCATACAATGGATATGGTCCCTAGAATCTGGTACATCCAAGAGGAAACAATAAGGAAAATATAATACTAGGGAAGTGTGAGTATGTATTTTTGTGTGACATTCAGTTTCATGACAGAATCCCCAACACAGAAAGAGGCCCTCCTGCGAATCAAATATTTCATCTTTCATCGTCGAATGAAGGATGCCACACCGAAGGTAGTAATAGTCTGTGCATACCACATGTCGATGTCAAAACTAAAGGAGGCGATACATTGTTGGAAAATTGAAAGCAATGACATCGATGAAGACGACCCAATGGGCATATAGATCAAGGAACAAAGGGTGAGCATGTGGTGGAATGGAAAGATTCAAATAGCGCTATGCCATACTATGGTTGCTCGATTAATATAATGAAGGATAATATCGGTACCAATGATGCAACAAAGATGGCCATCATTGGGGATTATTGGGATAAGGAAAATGTAACCCAGGTGGTAGACTTGCTAAACATGTATGAGGATATTTTCCCTGAAGCTTCTCAAAGATGAAGGGGATAGCGAGATCCCTCGTGAAGATGAAAATTCGGTTGAATCTAGATGCTAAACTCGTAAAAAGGATACCATATCGCCTCAACCCCAAGTATTGTAACACAATCGACCCCTAATCCTTCTTAGGTTGTTGGGATATCAAAATTTCCTCTTTCTATCAAGCTAAGGGCTCATATCTAATTCTCTCATAATATTGTTTGTCATGATAATACACAATAACTTCTTTCATCACAATATCTCCTGAGATCAATCTTACTCATTCGACCATCAACTTCTGACGAAATATCCTCAAGGTTTCACTACGATGAATAGGGATTAAAATTTCCCCGATCAGATAGTTGGAATCATTCCTTGCCACTAGATCAACTATCAACATTGACTCAGATCCTCTCTTTATCAAAATATCAGTCATGGGGCATGAGTTTCCATTCTAATGGTTCCTCTCCAGCAGGTCGTCCCGATGGATCCAATGGTCCTCATAATTGAAAACCAATGGTCCCAATGACATTGACACCTCTAATCATTCGACGATTATCACTTGTATCACCAATCACGCATTACATGAACAAGTGGGGCCCTCGGTGAATCTACGACTGAGGTTATATCACACACCCACTTATAGATCAACGGTTTAGGTTCTCTCAGAGTCCCATCAATCAAAACACATCCACTCCACTTGAATGCAAATCATTTTGACTAACACTCCTTTGAGGGTTGGTTTGATAGATCCAACAGTCCATGGTACATCCCATCTGACAATGATAGTTCAATCAGGGTCTCAAAATTGCACAACAATTAACAACATCTAGATCTTCCTACTTGTAACAGATTGTTCCAGGTCCAAAAAATGTAAACCATCGACATACTTTATGATAGATCTACGATCCTCATACTCTCTCGCCATACAAATCTCTTGTTGACTATCTCTCATACCTCCAACCATCTATATCTCGATAGACTTACATCTCTTACAATTGACATCAACGGTCAATATTTCATCGTCTCGCCTTCCGATAGATCAACGACTCGCATTGACTCGAAATATTCCCCATCGGAACCCGTTTTGTAACCTTGCACTTGGTCACTCTAATGGCCTCACCTTCTGGCTAATGGTTAGGATCTTCTCACTACATTGAATCAATGGTTGTTGATCCTCCTCATCAAACACATGGGTTTTCTCAGGGTTAAAGGCTCGATTCAAAACTTATTCATAATAATTTCCTCTCAGGTTTATCTACTAGGATTTTTCTAGACTCTCTCGGGCTCTGAGTTTCACTCTACATTTGGCTAAGGAATTCTTACTTCAAACTCAATTGAAGAATTTGCATCCTATAAGATTTTCATTTCAAGGGCTTGCAGTTTTATAGAGGTACAACCTATATTGACGATGCTTACTTTTCTATTCATGTTTCCCATTATTAATAGTGGAAATAGTCATACATAATCCATTTTACTTAGGAATTCAACATTATTTCAATCTAACCACTTATATCATAAACAACAAAAAACTTATCTTCATTGTTAGCATGCATGAGACACAACAAGTAATAACACTTATCTATTCAATGAAGAGTTTTATCCAACCAACTGACTGAGGGGAGATTCCTTTCCATCCAACTGTAGGCTATGCTACACAAGGTCTTTCTACAACATGCCACCCCCATGCCAGAACATGATACCACCAAGGGATTGATTTAGTTGGTTGACAGATCAAGAATGGTTCGGGAAGGTTACTTTCCTTCCTCCACTGGAAACAACATAAGTTTCCCTCTTCCCACCGAGCTCAGAACCTCCATGAGTTTATCAGGTACCTTCCCAACTGGATTTCATTTGCACAAGGGAGTCCCTTCTCTACTACACAATCCCTTGATGACCTCCCCTTACCAGTGTCAGTTTCTTTCCAGTAGGAACCAAGTCACAATCCTCTATTCCTCTAGTTTGGATATGGGTATCCTCTTCTCTAGGGTGACCATTAATCTCTTGGGATAGTTTCCTATTTTCCTCAAAGAAAACTTCCCAAATTCTTTGCTTCTCAGAGTTGTGTGCATGAATCTCTCCACTCACCACACCATCTATTTGTGATTATGCAACTCATTATATTCACTATGGATATTTGTGAGAATCCGTCTGATGGGTGTCTGCGCATTGGTTCTTTCCCACTCCTCAAGTTGTTGCAATTCTCTTGTGCATGTTCTCTCGCTCTTCCCAATCTTTTTCCTTTCTACGAAAAATGCTCTCCCATTCCACATGATTTTTTTCACCTTTTTCCTCTTCTTCCACCTATCCTTAGGATTCTCGTTGTCCATTTTCAGACACAATCCTCTAGTCATGTTCCTAAATTTGAAGGGGAAATCCAGGTACATCCTTCTGTCTAGGGCTTCAGTTGACTCTTTGCTTCTTCAAGCACCAAATCTGTCAACAACTACAACTACTTCAAACACCAACCCTAATCACCATAATTTATTAATTGGATCTATGCATTTCAGGTACGTTAGTAGGTGTGCATTCATGTCTTGCAGGTATAGGTTGGATTGTTGAGAAATATTCCTATTATCCTCATAGAAACTTCTCAGTTCTATCTCACCATTCCCACTTGTGATATCATGGTAGATATTCAAGGCATCCTTCACATTCAATTGTCTGGAATTTTTCATTGACTATAAACATAATTTCATGCTTCACAAATACATTACATGAAGTCTTAGCATAATTACAATCATGGGGGAAAATAGGTAGTTACAAGTATAAGGAGAAGGTGCACAAATAGATGGATCGGATGCTAGATGTCAAGATCATTGTTCTCGTAGAAGAGTCAGAGTGGGTTAATCCAATGGTGGTGCAACCAACGAAGACATGTGACACAAGAATTTGTGTCAACCTGTGAAATGTAGATGCAACTTGTGTACACGATCCATTCCCTACACCTTTTATCGATGAAGTACTAGAAAAAGTGGGTGGATGTGAGGCCTACTCATTCACAGATGGATTCTAAGGATATCACCAAGTCTGAATTGCATAAGAAGATCAAGCCAAGACAATGTTTGTGACAAAATGGGGCTCGTTTTCTTACATGGTGATGTTCTTTGGGCTAAAGAATGCGCCCACAGTATTTTCCAGGATCATGGTCACAACATTCAAAGATTTTATTCATAAGTTATTGAAAGTGTACCTGGATGACTGGACGATATTCATCCTGTTAAAATAACATATGCAATCCCTACAATTGATGTTGGATATGTGTCGTCATCTCTAGATTTCCTTGAATTTGAAGAAGTGTATATTTTGTACACCACGTTGCTCGGTCATGTGGTATGCAAGGAAGGATTGTTGGTAGATAAAGCAAAGATTGTTGCGATATTGGACATGATGGTTCCCACTTCAGTTAGGGATATTTACACTACTTTGGGCCACATAGGGTATTACCGACAATTTATTCAAAGCTATGTGAATATTGTTATGTCGCTCGAGAAACTGTTGCGCAAAGATACAAAGTACCTTTGGACACAAGAATTCCACAAAGCATTGGATACATTAAAGGAGAAGTTGGTAACTAGACTGATCTTGGTATTTCTCAACTGGTCTAAGACTTTCCATGTTCATGTAGGCGCAACGTCCATTGTGTTGGGCGTAGTTCTCGCACAAACTGGTGAGGGGAATATTGATCATTCATTTTACTTTTCCCACAATAAGATATCCAATTAAGAGAAGAATTGTACCACAATGGAGCACAAGGGCTTGGATATGGTATATGCATTAGAGGAGTTTCAACACTATTTTCTCGACACTCCATTCTAGTTCTTTGTCGATCATTCAACACTCAAATATTTGGTCAACAAGCCAATGTTAGGGGGGATAATATGTCTATGGATTTTTCTATTCCATGAGTTCGAGTTTGAAGTAGTTGTAAATCTAGGAAAACATAATGTCGGCCTTGAACACCTATCAAGGATCAAGTTTGGGGATGCAGGTCACAGCTTAGATGATGAAATTTGTGATGCACAAATTTTTAGAGTAGAGTTAGTTCTAGATCAACTTGTCAAGATCACAAAATTTCTCACAACATGACAAGAAATTATCGGTTATGCACATACACAACTTCGTCGACTAGTGACCCATAGTGCAGACTATCAATTGATCGTCAGACACTTGTACAATATCAGCACCGATGGAATTTTGCGCAGGTGTGTTTTATACCATGAGAGGGAAATTATTTTGTATGAGGCTCATGAAGGTATTGCAGGAGGTCACAACGTCGAAAAAGATATGACACATAAGGTGTTGTACACAAGTTTATGGTGGTTGTCAATATTTGTAGATGCAAAGGATTATTGTAAGTGGTGCGACATCTGTCATCACATCAACAAGCCTTCTCATCGAGATGAATTACCATTGTTTCCTATCACAACATTGGACCCACTTGAAAAGTGGGCTATTGACTTCGTGGAACCAATCAGTCACATGGTGTGTTGGACAGGTGCATGCTACATTATCATGGCCATAGAGTATTTGACGCGATGGTCAGAATCCGCGTCAGTCAATTATTGTACTTTAGAAATGACCACATGCTTCATATTTGAGAATGTGATTACAAGGCTTGGATGTTTTAAAGTGTTGACAAACAATCAAGGAGCGCACTTGTTGAACGATATTATCAACAAGCTCACTTAAGAATTTATGATCCATCACCAGAAGAGTACCCACTATCATCGGCCACAAGCTAATGGTACGATTGAAGCATTCAATAAAATTTTAGGACATGCCCTAACTAAAGTTTGTAATGTGCAATGCAATGACTGGGATCAACGTATTCCAATAGTACTATGGTCATATAGAACAACCTGTAAGCAATTGACTAAGCATACTCCCTTCATGTTGGTCTATGGAAAGGAGGTAATCATGCCATTAGAGTTCATTGTTCCAAGTTTACGCATTTCTATATCTACTCAGATGTTCGATGAATAGTCACTACAACAATGGTTGGATGATCTTGTGGAACTGGAAGATGACCGTGTTATGGTGGGATTCAACCAAGTTGCTAAGATGAAGAGACAAAAAGCATGGCATGACTGTAACATATGTCACAAAATTTTACAACTTGGTTCTTTGGTGTTGCTATATTTTAGAAAATTTCTCAAACACACCGACAAATTGTGCATGCATTGGTTGGGCCCATTCCACCTAATATACATCAATGCAACTAGAGAAATGGAGTTGGCCACACTATAGGGTCAACCACTCAAGGGACTCATCAATTGAAGCCGATTGAAGGTGTATTATGGCCCACATGGGTCTAATGCACTCTAAAGGATTAAAGCAATGTGATAGTTAGTGTAGCATAGGAGGTAAATAAGCATGTAAAGGATAGGAATACTTGCACCTTTATTAGCAACACATGACACGTTTCGGTCACAGAGGAGGATAGGACAGGGTTACATGCTCACAAATTTTCCATATTTTAGCCATCAGGGGAAGTTATGAGAAGCATACAATGTACAGAACATGACAAGGGGTTTGCACAGGAGCGATACGAGCAACATGGTTCTCAGAAACACTGAAGGGTCAAGCAATCTGATTCGACCAAATCACACACGGCCAAGGTACGTAAACATATATAATGACACATTTGAAAAGGCACATTGTCATTATGGTGACTCGATGCCATTACAAACCAAACCATGGGAATCTACAATGGGTCGGCATAGATATCCTGAAGCTTAGATTCGATTGAAAATCACCAATTCCACGACACACATTCTTGACTATCACCCCAACTATTTATACACCCTGCCAGTGTCACTGTAGTTAGAGGGATCCTCCATTTATCCACAAATAGAGCTCCCATCAGTTGTCATTCAAGAAATTTTCATGGTGACTCAACAAACCATTCCAATTAGTTCAAGAATTATAGTTCCACAACAAAGTCCCCAATCCATGGCCTTTTCCAGTAGACTAATGGTTACATACAACTCTCAGTCTACAAAGATGGGCTAGAGTCATATGGTTTCCTTCTCTCGTCGATTGCAGCTTTATGTGCAACTATTGGGAAGGGGGCCCAACCTATGATTTACTAGTGGCATGCATCTGATCACCAAAGAGTTCTTTGAATTATGCTTTGAAGTTGCGATAAGATGCCAACTCTCTCAGTCGGGAGTTGGTGAGCCTGTCGACATGGATGATCACCTTTGTTGATGATGACAATTTGATTTTTCAGGCTTCCCCCTTCATCAGTTGCAAGGGTTTGTGTCTTCCTTGTTATACACCTAGCTCCACGAGACGGGAGGAAGATAATAATCTAAGTTGATAAAGCCTTCACTAGGGGCCAACTTCAAGCAGGTGCCTGAGTAACTGGGCCAAGTTCTACTTATAGGGTGTGGCCTAGTTCATGCTCAGATTGTTAGAGTGCATGATGATGAACATTTACCATTCTCCCATCCAAAACGAGCTTGGAAGTAGAGAGTTTAAGATCCCAGACTAATGAGGACCAAAGCCATCTTTCACCTCGGGGGCTTCTCGACTCATTCCAAGACCTGTGTTGGGCTGCAACCATAGCCTAGAAAGATGGTTTTCTATTACTCAAACATGGCTACAACCACAACCAAGTTTGATGCATTGGTCATACTCAAGCACGACTACTACCACAACCAAGTTCAATGATTTTCTCTTACTCAAATGTGGGGATACAACAGTCAATCCACTTTAGTCAAATATTCAATTCAATCTAGAAGTCTATTCATGAGCAACACTATTGGCTTGAGGAAAATCCAAGTAATAGTGTTGGGGGCTTGTTGGCACCCAAGTTTTTGGGTTAGATGTGCATGTGCACATATCATCTTTGTGCGCACACATCAACAACTACACGATGGAAGAAATAAGGCGCACATGTCAATCAAGTTTTGTATTGCGCGCAAAAGAATATAAAAGATATTGCATGCAAACCAAATCAAAGAATATCTTCAGGAATCTTCCTGAATGATGAACAAAGAAAACACAAGAGATCATGGGACAAGTGATGAATGAGCTGGCAAGTTCGTTAGGATTTCCACGCTCCAATGAGGTTATGTGGGATTGACGCAGACAACAGAAGCATGCGAAATTGGTGATCACTAGAGAGAGTGGATCAGAGAAGAAAGTGACAGAGCGCCAAAGCAAAGAAGAGAACAAAAGATGAAGAACACTCTGGTTTTGGAAGGGAGAGTTTGGTTTGAGTTCTTGGACGAGTCCAGTCCAAGTTTTGCATGAGTTATGTCTGAGTTTTGTATTAGTTTTGGTATGAGTCTTGTAGAAGTCATGGAAAGAGTCTGTAATGGAGCTAGTTCTAGGTAGAACATGAGTAGAGAGTGTATGGTGCAATGCAATGTAATGACTCTAGAATGAATTAGATCACAGAGCGCATTCCTATGTGTCATATGAGTTTGTTTTGGTGTGCATTCTGAAGTTTCAATAAATATAATACAAAGCCATATTTCTCTCTATCATTTGATATGTATTTTATGAGTTAAATGATTTCCTGTGTTAATGGTTTCTTATTATTATCATGCTATTGAGCTAGAATGAATGAATGAAATTCCGGATGGTTTCCTTGTGTGCATTATCCCTTTACATCTGACACAAGACCAAATGGTCTCTGTGATTCTCATGGCGTCTCGAGTGAGACCTTCTCTTGTCCTCGACTGAAGATTGATATGTCGACGCCTTGGGGTTTTGTTGGTCAAGTTTGGATGAACCCTGGGTCATCAACCCTCCAATGTTAGGAAAGACGTGTGTAAGCGAGCCAACAAGAAGGAACAATAGGAGTATTCTCATCCTTTAGATAACACCGTGACTTTTTCTTCCATGACACAAAATATTAATAAGATGATATATTTTAATTATGTCCTCAATAGGATGGGAACCATTTCTAATCTAAGGCATGAGTACTAATCTCTACATTAGAGCACTTTTGGTATGCACCAAACCCCTTTCACTCTATAACATGCCCAAAAAGCATGACCAAATCTAAGGGCTCATCGCAACAAACCCTTGTTTGATCAGTACATGCCCCTTGTCGTGCCCACCTCAGTGCATGAAACCTACTCCTAATTTACATGGAAGCAACAAAAATATATCTCATCACATCACACAACATGCCACCTTAGATATGGCACTTTTTCCCTTGTCAATGACATGTCACATCTGAGAGGGTTAGCATGCCCATCCAAATGGGCGATCAAGTAATACTAGGATCATACACACCCCAACCAATTTGGTTTTAAGAATCAAAAGACTACCTTAGGGACTACTCTTCATCATTTCATCCTCTTCATTTGTATAAATATGTAACAATTCTATTTGTAGAACCAATCATTCACATTCATTCAAGTCAGTAGAAATTGAGACATCAACTAACACAACATTAAAAGAATTCTAGCACAAGGATCTATAAAAATTTTGCTATACTCTCTTCTTCTTCTTATCTCTCTTGGATTCTAATCGTTGTTAGGATTTCCACCGCATGAGTAAAGTCACTCCGTTCTCATAGTGCTTTAATCCTTGGCAATTTTGTAGCTCAATCATGTACCAATAATACACTCACACACACAATCATATTTTCTAGTTTATAGTTTATTGTCTAATCTACACATATACATTAGGCATTTATTATTATCACACTTGGGGGGTGCCAACACGGACATAGGACATGGTGTTTGAATTTTTTTTAGGGCAACATGGACATGGTGTGATCTTAATGAGGTCCATGTTAGTTATTGTGGTCACCTCCTTCATAGGAATTGTACATATTGATAATAATGATGTTGAACTAGGATCAATGAGGGTAAAAATGTTAAGGTAGGGGTCTAGACCTTCTTAACATATTTTCTACTCTAATGTAACGAATATTTCAATTGAGTTTAAATGGAGGTATTGAAGCATCATGGTTTCAAATGATAAATCATCGTTTTAGAGAAATGGCTTCGAGGAACAAAAGACAAGGGTAGTGTCTTGGTAGTCTGGTATAGTGGAAACTTGAGTTGTGTTGGGATACTTCCTTGTTTTTCCTAAGGTAAACCTCATGGGGAAACCCCCATGCACTTCCTCACATTTCATAAATGGTAACAAGTGTAAACTTGTTAACGTTGATTATGATGCTTGACCCAATAGGGACCTTGAGAGAGGTACACAACAAAGACAATCAACCCGGGGTATGGACCCCAAGACCTCGTGCATGAAGCACAAAGCACTCACCCATTTGAAGTAACTGACTAGGTTGGTGTTGAGCTGCTTCCTATCAATGTAGTGATGAGGATTATGATGTTGAGCCATGGGGAGATTTGAGAGTTGGACATACAACTTTCTATATCAATGTAATGTGAACATTAGGCAATGCCTTAAATTAAAGTTTAATCACACTTATATAGTTAATTGAGTAGGCATTATAGCTCTATAGTCTTGTTTTATATTGTGTGGTGAGTACGTATAAAGATCTAATTTAACATAGTTATTGTGCCTAGATATGCATGCCACAATCTAATGTGGTGGAGATTGTCATGAGTGAATGAGTGTGGCATCGAAGTCACGCTAGTTTTCACATCATTTTAAAAAAAATAATATACTTTAATAAGAACCAACCCATATTCATCTAACCCTCAATCTATCAAGCATAGAGAGGGATAAAATTTCTCAAGCTGCAAAGCTTTAAGAAACTCTTTAAATTATCAAAAATATTTTCACTTAGAGATTTGATCCCTCTAAATGCTTATTGAACCTAAGGTTGAAATAATATTTTATATATAAATATAACCATATTAAAAATGGCTAACTTAACAAATAAAACATTAACAAAATGATATCAAATAAATTCATGATTACATCTAGAATCACGTTTTATAATTTAATATGAGTGAGATGTATAATATATGTGCTTAATGATACATTTACATGTGGTATTTAATATAATTAAAAAATACTAATAACAAATAAATATTTCAATTTCAACTTAACCCAAGTTAAAAACTAAATTACAAAATGAAAACAAATAATGCTAGAAAAATTTATACAAAATGAAAACAAATAATGCTAGAAAAATTTATACAAAATGAAAACAAATAATGCTAGAAAAATTTATTGGTAAGAATTGTGTTTGAGGTTTTGAAATGTTCAAGGTTTTGAGTGAACACTCCACCCATATGGGTGGAGTGTTCACTCAAAACATCCTTGATGATGGGTGGAGTGTCCACTCAAAATATAAAATGTTTCAAAATATCATACGCAGTTTTTATCCAAACACTTTTCTAGCGTTATGGCTAAGTGTGAAAACTTACATATTTAAAAAAACAAATAAGTCAAATCAATTTTTTGACATATTAGTGAAAGGGATTAATAAGTATCATATAAGATTTAAACTTCATTTGATTGGTTTTAGCACTTAATAGATTTAGTGAAAACATAATTTTTGAAGCTTACTTTTTAATGTTTCATTGCATAGCATGTCCTCTCATTTTTGTTTGTATGTAATTGTGGTGGCCAGGAAACAATGTTAATATATATTATCTCGATTAAGTTGTGGTTTTTAACCAAACAAATGGGGATGTAGTTCACATGGTAAAGCGCTCGCTTTGCATGCGAGAGGTACGGGGTTCGACACCCCGCATCTCCACGAAAATTTCTTTTTGCATATTTATTTTATACGATAAATGAAGAAGAACAGGAAAACTCCAAGACAGATACTACAGGAGCAACATCTAATATTAGTAATGCTTGGTTTTGATCCGACCAGCCGGGTGAATGAAACCGAATTGGATGGATCAAAGTGCTCGGAGAAAAGGACCGAACGAGCCCCGATACTTGAAACCTGCAACATCACACGGAAAACACCTGTGATCCGGACCACAACAATGAACTTCATATCACCCCGGTTCGACCTGAAAGAGGATCAGTCAGAAGGAACTGATGAGTTTTCGACCATTTCTTCCCGTCATTATTTATATAATTTAAAATAAATGAATAAAATTATTTTTATTTATCAATTTCAATATTTTATATGTTTATTATTTAAATTTCAATATTTGTTAATATCTATATCATTTTTCAAATAGTTTAAATAAAAATAGATTTTTCTTAATTTCTTTGTCTAATGAAAGTCGACGATATCCATAGATGTGGAGTACAACCCACTGTCAAATTTGAAAATAGAAGGTAAACCAAACCTGGTAATGATTTGTTGTTCTATTAAATGAATCATCATTGTATTGTTCACAATAGCTAAAGGGATGGATTCAGACCACCAAGTAAAGCAATCAGTAGTTGTCAGCATGTACCTGTGTTGGAGGAATGTGGGTGGAATATAATAAAATCAAAACTATATTATTACTAACACAACTATATTATAGGTTTATATCACCTACTTTTATAATGTGGCAGTTGTCAGTATGTACTTGTGTTGGAGGAATGTGGGTGGAATATAATAAAATCAAAACTATATTATTACTAACACAACTATATTATAGGTTTATATCACCTACTTTTATAATGTGGTTGTGGTAGTAATTATTAATATTGGATAAATTAGTATTGAATAAGGGCAAGTTTCATCTCCAATGTGGGTGCGTTTAATTTATTCTCAAAGTTGCACCTTCATTCGTTCCAAAGTGTCTTCTTTCTTTCGTATTTTGATCATGGGGCATTTGGGTAGGCCAAAGCGGTCCACGAAGTCCACTTCGATGCGCACAAAAAAAATTAGGCTAAAGGTCAGTTGTGTGAAGCCCCTTTTCCCAAAGAAAAGCTAGCAAGCACCATATTTTACCCTAATTCTTAAACATTCATGAAACACATGCTTGTGATCATTCCTACACAAATGAGAAGAATTTTCCTATGGGTAAAGTGAGTCATTTTTCATTATTACGGAGAACATAAGTGAACTAGGTTATTATGGTGAGGTAAAGAGCTTGATTTTTATTTTTCTAAATTTAATAATAGCTTGGCTTTTTAAAAAGAGGAATGGTGAAATGGGTATGAAAGCAAAGAGGAATGGCATCAACCCACTACGAAAATAGTCCTGCAAGGATTCGATGGTTGGCTGGTATAGTTGGAAAGAGGATAGTAGAGAAATGGGGCCGAAGTCTCGTTCTTTCAGCTTCTTCATAGATTATTGGATTATATTAGTCATTTCTTTGCTTTCAGCTCTGTTTAGAATCTGGTTGACAAGATCGCGGAATAGGTTGCCAAAGACGTTATTCAATATATGTAAGTGCAAGGCATCATAACCATGCAACTACATAATAACTTCAATAATAATGGTATAATACACTTAAAATGGTAGTATTGAATGTATGTAGGTTATGAAACCTACTTATCATGCTCCATAAGTTATCATGTCACATGGAAACTATGGTTCAACAATAGACATGTATGATTTTTAGTGTTATAACATCCATTTGTCATTTACACAAACATGAAGATTCCACTTGTTTTAGGATCACTATTTCTTTTTGGGTAACTAATTATAAGTTATCTCATCAATTATTCCTTGAGCAAATGGAGAAGGAGATGCATTATTGGTAAGACTTCTTAAACTTAACTAATTTTTTATATACTTATTATTTACTTCAACTAACGTTTATTTACTAAACATAAATTGTTGAAATTGTCTTCACCTAGAAAACTCCCAATACAACATATCTTCCATAAAAAAAATAAGGAAACTTCTCAATATTATATTGATCTAAGTCCACGACAAGAAGAGAGGAGGAGCAACTTAGATGGAAATCAAGATGAAAACAATCATAGTTATAGAGATTTCGCAAGAGCTCTTATATAACTTGATAATAACTTATATAACTTGATAATAACATTTAATTGTGTTGCCAGAAGCTATTATGAAACATTGAATAATGATAAATGTGTTTGTGGTGGACAAACAAGTAATATGTTCTAAACAACACTATGATTAGAAACCACATATTATAGTTAATCATAATATTGCTTGAGTTCTGAAAATAAACTATAGATAAAATAAATAACTACATATTAGTTTTAAAAAATTACATTAAAACAATTTCTACAAAATCAACTAACATCACTTCTCACATATCAATGCATTTCGATTACCATATTTCCTCACATTGCAAGGAATACTGATATATTATTTTTCATTAAAATAATCCAAAGGGTTATATGGGAGAGAGAATGAGAAGCATAATTATTATACCGTGTCTTTTACATCCAAATATTGTGTATGTGCTTATTAAAGCATATAAGCTTGTTTAAAAATATCTTGAATTTATATTTTTATAAATGTTATATATATATTTTATCATGAGCAAGGTCAAAGATCTATTATA
>ML791977.1:316862-337504 GCA_009831015.1 Picea engelmannii | reverse complement strand
TCCAATCCTTGTTTCAATTCCCCTAAAGGTTTCCTTCCTTAATAAAGGTTACTTGCATAGGTCAAGGATGTAACATGTGGGTTATAATAATTGTTCCTCGGGCATTCACTAGCCAATATTTTAGGGACTTGACATCCCCCAGACGGTTGGGTTTCATAAGGCCCTTTGATCCATTGGTATTGCTCGTTGACAGCCTAGATTTCTTGGGGGTGTTATGTTTGTTTCCAACTCTATATCGACCATATGATTAATTTTTATTTTGGTTATAACACATTTTTGTTCACCATGGATGAAAAATAGCTTCAATACTCCCATTGACAATGATAACTTGCACCTATAATAGAGGAAAAACCACCTCTTAAGTGACGAGTGGTAGATGGCAGAGAGTTCTGAGTGTTAGACAAAAGGTTTAAGGAGAGTGGTACCTTTGAAGTTGAAGTGATCGAAAAAATTCCTCCACCTCATTTTAACCCTCCTTTAATGACTTGTCCCAATGAGCTCGTACTTGTCTAGGTTAGGGAGATCTTAAGTGATCCTTTTTCCTTTTTTAGTTATCCTCACACCATTTTAGGCTTGATCTTTTCATCGAGTGTGTATGAGCCTTCAATCCCATTGAAAAACATTATAGGGGGCACACTAGTGATGTCTACCTTCTCATCCCTTAGTGTCGTTTGACCTACCTTGTCTATGTCCATTTCATCAGGTGTATCCATTTGGGGGATGTCGAACATGTCTACTTTTCCTTCCACGAGTATATATAGTGTTAGAAATCTCATCCCATTGATTTAAATTCCCTCACCTATATCTCCATCCAATGGGGGGCCTAGCCTTGTTTTCAATGTTGGGAGAGGAACTTATTCCACTAATAGTGTCCCTATAGTCATCTTGGTGATGCCAAATGTTGGTTTTATGTTCGTTTGGAACATATCTAGTGGATTTGGAGTTGTTTCTAGTTAGTCTAGGGGAAGCAATGTTTATGGGAGATTTAACATCTTGTGATTTAGTACATTGTTTCCTAGAAGTTATATTCCTTCGTCATTTACCTCTATTCTTGCGGCCACTCCCCTGAGGGGAAGTTGTGGTCTAGGAAGTAGTTGGTCGTCTAGTTATACCATTGTTTCTAGGGTATTTTCCCTAGGGGGAGTTATGCTCAGTGGGGTGGTTATCATTTTATCCACATGTTTGGTCTCGGAAGTCACTTTTCTGGGGTTAGTTTTGGTCATGGGAGTAGTATTCCTTTAGGGTCCATGTATATTCCTATAGGTAATCCTTTTGGGGTCATGTTCAATCCTATAAATAATAATGTGTATGGGATTCCTTTTATCTTGAGAGGTAATCCTACTGGGGGCATGTTCATTCTTGGGAGAAGTCATTCTTCTAGGAGTTCTTCCATCCCTAGGAGAACTAATCCTTTAATAACTTTGAATCCCTCTGGAAACATGAATATGGGGGGTCCTTAGGGTCTTTTTGGATCACAGGATGCTTTTTCATCCACCCAGTATTCCCTTTCCAATACATAATTTCCTTTTTGGCGACATCACACTTGTCAGATTTATCATGTTTGAAAAATGACCCCATTCTCCACAATCCTCTATGGTCAGCTATACCTACCAAGTTACCATTTGACATGTCAAAATTTGATGGTAAGATAGGAGAAAATCCATCCACACATATCATGGCCTATCACTTGTAGTGTTCATCCAACTCTTTAATGGACGATAGTGTTATAATACATATTTTGTAATAATCCTTGACTGGAGGTTCCACAAAATGATACATAGAAGTTAAGGGTGCTTCCTTTTCTAGCTTCAATAACTTGGCCATGGAATTTTTTATACACTTTCATCAAGATACATTCACACACATTTTTTTTATCATATTCAAGAGTGCATATGAATGTGTATAATAATCAAGGCCCAAATTCATGACCAAATCCTCATGGAGTGATTCGCTGAATCTCTCTTTCCACTTATCTCCAAGGAGTTTTCTATGGAAAGGGTGAATTCTCAAAAGAAATCTATCCTACATGCCTATCATTTAGATCTTATGTATTGTCAGTCTGGCTCACTCTACGATATTATATTGCATGTTCCTTGACAATCAACATATTCCCATAAGAAAAATTGAGGACCCATTATTAATGGTGTGGTTAGTTCTATCTCCAATGCATGTGTGGGTTAATTAACTCAAAAATAGTTGGGTAACATGCACATTTCATCAAACCCACTAGTTGTTATTCCCACCACCCAAAATGCTTAGGTTCCCATTCAACCCTTCAAGGTGGATTTAGTGCAATGCACACAACCAAGGAATCCTCAACAACCTGGGGGGAATGAGAATAAAAATAAAATTATAATAATGAACACATATCCCATGAATACCAAAACCATATCGAGGAAGGCATGAAAAATAATATATTTTCATGCAATATTTGTGGGGAAGGCCATTGTACTCACCAGTTCCCCAATATGGATGAGATGTGTTGATGTATTTCCCAATAGAAGGATCCCCAACAAACCGTTGTCTTGAATCATTCACTTCCCGCCTAGACCCAAAAAATGGTTGCATAAAATCCTACCCCCACCCAAGGGAGCATGAAAGGTAGTCCTTAGTTTGAGGGGTCATCCTCATATTCCAACATTATGATGTGTGACCATACATTCTCCTTACAAAATAGAGAAGACAACTATGATACTCCCCAGGTAGGTCCTCCAAATTAGGATCTAACGTCCTCTTCCCATCCTAGTGGCCCTCTCAAGATGGATAAGCCATACTTCAATACATTTCTTCTCCCACCCAAGGGTGTTCTTTGATGCACGATGCATAATCTGAATACATGGGCCACCCAAAACTACAATATTTTGGGAACCATGTGCAATGTCTACTTTAGAATTCCTTCAAAGCTCCCCCATGTAGCAGAAATATTTTTTTATGCAATAGGATATTTTGATCCCTCTGTTGATATTTTATGAAATTTCGTAATTTATTCCTAAGTGTAACTGTGAAAGGGTTTATTGATAAGTCATGTCTTTTAGGTCTTTTAGGTCTTTTAGAGTATAAATAGAGGCTATATCGAGTCATTTTGAGATCACTCATCAAACATAAGTACAAGAGAGTAGTGTGCACTTGTCTAGGAGGTTATTCTTGTTTCGTGTCTAGGTATCTTTGGTCTTGATTTCATGAAAGAGCATTGTATGACATTGTACATATTGGAGGAATCTATACTGAGGAAAGTTTGTAAGGTTTTCTCCCCCTTGAGGGTTTCCCTGAGGATATATATTAATTTTCTATGGATATCTATCTTTCAGTTGTGATCCTTTTGTATATTAAATAATAATAAAATAATATAATACTTTAACAGTTATAAAAACTTAAAAACATCAACATGGTATCAGAGAAGGCCTCAAAAATAAGATTTTTCGGATATGTTTGGAAGAGATTTGACAAACTAAATTCACCTTCCTAGGAAGGATGACTACCAGAACCAAAATTGACAAGGAGCTAGAAGGAAAATAAAAATTCAGAGAATGGAAGTACAGAGTAGGCCTCCTTCTAGAAGAACATGATTAAGAAAGATTTGTTGAGGAGGAAGTTCCAGAACCAGAGGAATATGAGGCCAAGGAAAAGCATAAAAAAACCAGGCCATGGATAAGAGGATTATTGCAAACTCAATCAAAGATCATTTGATCCATCATGTTTCTCCGTTAAAATATCCGAATAAGATGATGGATGCATTGAATCAGATATTTGAAGGAAAAAACATCAACGAAAGGATGACATTGAAGACCCAAATGAAGAATGTGAAGCTTCAATATTTAGATTCCATTCACTCTTACTTCTCGAGAGTGAAACAGATCAAGGAAAATATTGAATCTATTGGAGACACTATTGATGAAGAATAAATGGTGATGACCACCTTGAATGATCTCCCAAGGTCATGTGACTCATTCATTCAAGGACTATGCTCAAGGAGGAAGATAATCAAGTTTAGTAGATTATGGGAAGATTGCACTCAAGAGAAATCAAGACTCATATCAAGAGAAGAGAAATTGAGGGATGATGATCAAGATTTAGATACTCATACAAGGAAAATAAAGAGTAAGAAAGAACCCTCATCCCCAAAGAAATCTCAAAAGTTGAAGAAAAATCGAAGATACTATTCAAATGTGATGTGTTTCTATTGCAAAATGTTGCAAAATTTTGTACCCTTATTCTTAAACTAAAATAAAAGGGAAAGGGAAAGAGGCATAATGCTAATGCCACTGAAGATGATGAACCACCAAAGAAAATTGCAAGAGAAGATGATTCAAGTGATGATGATTACGTCCTAATATCATCTCTCACAGGAATAGTCACCCCTGGAAATGATACCTGGTTGGTGGATAACGATGCTTATAAGCACATGACAGGGTATAAATGATCTATTTCAAACTTAATTCATAAATACTCACCTCATAATGTGAAGTTGGGTGATTATTATCAGTATCCGATCAAAGGAGTAGGAGAGGCCTCCTACAAACTAGATTCGAGGAAGGAAATGAGGATGAAGGACATGCTTTATGTACCAGGTTTGAAGAAGAACCTTCTCTCGATTTCATCTTTGGATGAGAAGGGTTTCAAGGTTTCATTTGTAGATGGAGAAGTTATCATGTGTACAAAAGGAAATACATTTGATGATGCAATTGTTATCGGTGTCCAAGAAGGAGGACTATATAAATTAAAGAGACACTTAGATTCATCATTGATTCACGACACTGTGAATTCAAGTGAGCTATGACATAGGCGATTTCCCCACCTACACTACAGAGCTTTACCAATCATGATAAATATGGTAACATGACTACCAGAGATTTAGGTGAATCGATATGGCATGTGAAAAGGTTGTGGATAAGGTATGAATTTGAAGAACCCATTTACAAGAAGTGATATCAGAGCCAAAGGAGTCTTGGATATTGTACACTCGGACGTATGCAGACTGATGTAAGCACCATCTCTCAATGGGTACATATATTATGTATCTTTTATTGATTATTACTCAAATGAAACTTTGATTTTCTTCTTGAATTCAAAAGGTGAATTATTTGGTAAGTTCAAGGAATTCAAGGCACTAGTAGAAAATATAACAAAAAGGAAGATAAATATGTTGAGATCAGACAATGGAGGAGAATTCCCTTCATATGAATTCTAATATTTCTACAAATAAGTTGGGATTAAGAGGGATATCTCTACTCCCTATAATCTATAGAAAAATGGAGTGGTGTAGAGAAAGAATCGAATGATTATGGAAGCAGTGAAGGCCATGATCCATTATAAAGATTTACCTATGTATATATGGGAAGAAGATGTGATTATAGTTGTTTGTGTGCATAGCAAAAGTCCCCATCGAGTTCTTTAAAACAAGATACTAGAGGAAATGTTTTCAGGATATAAGCCAGAGGTCATCCACTTGAGGATATTTGGCTTTCATGTATATGTGCATGTCCCAAAGGATAAGAGAAAAGCATTGGACCCATATGGAAATAAAGGTACATTTGTTGGGTACAACGACACATCGAAGGCCTACAAAATATACATTCTTGGGCACCGAAATATTGATATTATCAGGGATGTCACCTTCAATGAGGATGTATATTTTCACAATTTAAAGCAAGGTCGTGTAGAGGAATATCATGACTAAGAGAATGGAGTTCCTAGAGCCACGAAGACAAGAGAAGTGGAAGCATAGGAATCCATTCCTAAGGATCAAAATATGGACAAACCATAGATTCCTATGGAGAATCCTACACAAAAGGGAAGACCATTTTGGGCATAAGAGGCCATAAAAAATGCAGAGAGATATGGTGCCCAGGATGGATCATCTAGGAAATTCAAGAAACCAAAATTGTATCCTAAATATGTGGAATTATTGTGTGATATCATTGATGCAGATCCTACCATCTATGAAGAAGTTGTAGGAAAGAAAGAATGGAAAGATGCCATGGTTGAGGAATACCAGTCAATAGTGAAGAATTAAGTTTGCGATGTGGTTCCTATACCCAATGAAAAATCAATTGTGAGCTCCAAGTGGATATTCAAGATGAAGCATGCTACATATGGAAGCATTGAGAAATACAAGGCTAGATTTGTAGCATAAGGATTTTATCAAAAGGAAGGAATTGACTATGAGGAGACTTTTTCTCCTATGGAAAGATATAATTCAATAAGGGTTTTTCTTTCAATATCTATTGTGATGAAATGGAAGGTTCATTAGATGGACATGAAGATAACATTTTTGAATGGGGCAATAAAGGAAGAGGTTTACATGGAAAAACCATAAGGATTTGAGACACATGTGTGCAGGTTAAAGAATGATTTATATGGATTAAAGAAGGCACCAAGAGCATGGTATGGTTGGATTGATGGTTTTCTAATGAGCTTGGAATTTACCAAGAGCAGTTCAGATTCTAACCTTTACTTCAAGGTTGAGGATGATGGACCAATGATATTACTACTATATGTGGATGACATGTTCTTGACATGAGTGGAGAATATCATCACTGAGTGTGAGATAAAAATCACTGCAGAGTTTCAAATGAAATACCTAGGTTTGATGCACTACGTTTTTGTTCTAGAGGTATGGCAGAGGAAGAATGAGATCTTCCTAAATTAGGTAAAACATGGTGTGGATATCCTAAAGAGGTTTGATAAGTTGGAATGTAAATCNGCAGAGTTTCAAATGAAATACCTAGGTTTGATGCACTACGTTTTTGTTCTAGAGGTATGGCAGAGGAAGAATGAGATCTTCCTAAATTAGGTAAAACATGGTGTGGATATCCTAAAGAGGTTTGATAAGTTGGAATGTAAATCGATGGCATAAAATATGAAGTTGTTGGATGATATGACATAAAAGTTTGTGGATGCTACCTTATACAGGTAGATGATTTGATCATTGATGTATTTGAAAAATACACGACTAGATATATGTTTTGTTGTGGACACCCTAAGTCAGTTCATGGTTGACCCCAAATTTTTTCACCTGATTGTAGTAAAAAGTGTGATGAGGTACCTTAAATGTATAGTGGATTATGGGCTCAATCATGTTGTAGACAGTGATATTAGTCTACTTGGATATTCATATTCAGATTGGGATGATAATGTTGCAAACTAAAAAAGTACATTAGGATGTTTCTTCATTTTTTTGGATCTGGTATGATTTCATGGATCAGTAAGAAGAATTCATGTGTAGCACTCAATAAATATGACGTAGAGTATGTGGCATTATGTGCAACAAGTCGTGAAGCAGTGTGGCTTCAGAAATTGCTAATTGGATTATTTGATACTGCGATGGAGGCAACCTGTATATTGTGAAAAAACCAAAGATGTGTAAAGTTGTTAGAGAACCTGGTGTTTCATGATAAGTTGAAGCATATCAAAATCAGGTATCATTGTATCAAGGATATGTTGCATAAGGGAGCAGTGAGGCTCCAATATGTGGCTAATGATGGGTAGGTTATGAATATACTAAAAAATTCGTTGTCAAAGATGAAGTTTGAGTACTTCAGGGACAAGCTCGCTGTAATCCCTCTTTAGAGGGAGTAATGGATTCAAATTTTATCGCAGGTTATTGGATGTCATGATGACATGTTGTAGCTATTGGATATCTACCCACTGGCCCTGGATGCATGTTGAAGAGACTATGTATAGATGTTATTGCAAGGTATTGGATGTCATGCGTAAGATATCTAAGTTTTATGGGGGAAATTGGATAGTCTCATGATGACATGTTGTATCTATTAGAGAGATACCCACAAGGCCTGGATGCATGCCATTAAGTCACTATGGATTTCCTGTGATGTATATATTTGTGTGTCTGACAATAAATGGTCATGAGTTTGTGTGGATAGTGACAGTGTTAGAGTCTGTGCTAGATAGAATACCTTCCCCATTAAGAGGTAGTGTTGATATTTTATGTAATTTCAGAAGCTATTACTAAGTGTAATTGTGAGAGGGTTTATTGATAAGTCATGTATTTTAGATATTTTAGAGTATAAATAGAGGTTATATCAAGTCATTTTGAGGTCAATCATCGAACATAAGTACAAGAGAGTAGTGTGAACTTATATAGGAGGCTATTCTTGGTTCATGTCTGGGTCTATTTGGTCTTGATTTTGTGAAAGAGAATTGTATGACATTGTACATGTTGGAGGAATCTATACTGAGGAAAGTGTGTAGGTTTTTCTCCCCCTTTATGGTTTCCCTGAGGATATATCTTATTGTTTTGTGGATATCTATCTTTAAATTGTGATCCTTTTGCATATTAAATAATAATAAAAAGAATATAATACTTTAACTATTGGAAAAACATAAAAACATCGACACCCTTAGGGTCAAGTTTGATTTTGTTTGACATGGACCAAGATAGCAATTGTCTCTCCCAATAAATCATATTTAAGATTAAAGTGAGTAAATGAGAAAAACATTTTCTTCACAATAATTTATGAAGGTACCTCGACTTGTATTGTGTCAATTTCCTATTGGAAATGCCTTGGCTCTCCAAATATCGATCAATATAACACCATGTTGAAGGCCTTTGACAGAAACATTTTTAGGCCTTATTCTATCATCACCACTTTTCCCATTTTTTTAGGTGGTAATGATCCATATGGATATTGGTGGCCACCCACCTTTTCCAAATGGCTCAAAACAGTTTTCTGACATTTTTGGCAATTTACTATTTTTAGCAGTTTTTACTTCCGGGGCCATTTTGAGGGCCTAAATGAAGGTTTTTAGGTATAAATATCCTCAATGATATCCTAAGGCATTATTTAGCCCCCAAAATGAATCTCCTCGACGATACCTTTCGAACGGGATATCACACGCCTAAAACGGAGATCGCATGCAAAAGTTACGACCCCGGGAAGTTGATGTACTAGCTTACCCAAACGGGGCCCACATGACTTTTGGCGTTTCATCTCCTAGGGTTAGGTTTTTGGATGTATAGGGTTTTTGGAATTCTTTATTATTGTAAAAAGGCCTTTAGAGCCTCATTGTAACCTTCTTCTTGTGAATGCGTGTTGCTGTCACATCTCTTCTCAGAGATAAGCCGCCACCATTCCAGCAAGCTTGTTTCTGCTGCATTTTACAGTTTCAGCTTATTTCGTTATTGAATAGAAAACCAGTTTTACTGTATCTCTGTTATTTGTGTTAAGAACCTGTTAATAATATGTATTCATTTCATTCTTCTCATAAAATCCAGATCAGTGGTATCAGAGTGGTCTGCTCCTTGTCGTCTTAATGCATGTCCCCAACGAGGTCGGAGTACAAAGAGTTGGGTCTCAAGCTTGTTTCTCTTGAGGACAGAAGCTCTTGCATGCCCAAGAGAAATCCCATGGAAGGAGAAAAGAAAGATGACAGGATAGGAGATCCTTTCAAACTATTGATTGAGGAAGCCCACACACAACAGAGGAACGAGATGATGGATAGTTTCGCGCAAATCCTTCGGCGACTACCAACAGGCGATGCATCTTCTTCGAACGGAGGCGACGCCCCCTTCAAGGTACAAATAAAATTTGATATTCCTATATTTGAAGGTCAGATAGACGCATATGCTATAGACAAGTGGTTGAATCTACTAGAAGGGTATTTTTCTATTCATAAATTTTTTAATAGAAAAAAGATTACTTTTGCGCTCCTCAAATCCGTTACCCATGTCAAAGATTGGTGGGAAAATTTCTATGAGCAAAAGGAAATAGAGGAAACCTCATTATTTTCAGTCACGGCCACCTGGGAATCCTTCAGGGATGCTATTAAGGAACAATACTACCCTGTCGAAAGTTATGACGACCTGTATACCAAATGGACCACACTGCAGCAAGAAAGAGACCAAGCAGTGCCAGATTTCACAAATATCTTCCATACCTTGCGCACCAAGTTGGGTATCAAAGATTCAGAGTGACATCTGGTGCTCAAGTATCATGGTGCTCTGCATAGATACATCCAGACTGAAATGTAATTTCTAGACATCTCATCCTTAGGTGTGGCTTACTGGTATCCTACTGATATGCCATCAAAATCGAGTAGAAGCTCAAACAAATGACATGGCAATTTGGGCCTGGGGACCCCTCACAACAAAATCCAGGAAAGGGCGGCCCCAACCCACTGAAAAAAGGATAGAGAAAAGATGGACAGTATCAAGACAACCAGTACAAGATGCAAGCAAAGAAGGACACCAGAAAGACAAAGAAAGATACCAGGAAGTTGTGCGACTTCCATAAGAGCCCTTGGCATAACACTGTTGACTGTCGCTCAAAGCAGTCATTGGTGGCTGAAGTCAAAGCCTCTAAATCAGATGCAGATTTTGACTCTGAGACAGAACCAGAAAGGGGAAGACGGATCATTGACGCGGAACCCAATTCCACTGTTGCTACCACCAAGATCCATCCTGTGAACCAGACGAGCCAGAGGAAGGAGAGCGCCTCTTCCATTCAAAGATGTGGGTAAAAGGCACCCCACTGCACTTCATCATTGACATCTCTAGCCAGAGGAACCTCATCTCAGTATCGGTCGTCAATAAGTTGGCCCTACCAACAACTCTGCACCCACAACCCTACACCATTGGATGGCTCCCCCAAGAAAGCGATCTCCGCGTCGGCCAACAGTGTCGACTGTCATACGGCATCAAGCCCTTCAAAGAAGAGGTATTGTGTGATGTTGCTCCTCTTGAAGTTTGTGATGTTCTTTTCGGCCAACCTTATTTATGGAAACATCATGTTGTATATGAGTCTAGGCCTCGTAGTGTTATTATTACTTTGAACACGAAATTGTACAGGATACCCAAGGCAGTCCCACCTAGTTCTATTTCCTTGATCTATACTAAGCAATGAAGGAAGGTCATCTCTTAGATGGGGAAGTTTGTCTTCTTCATGATTCTCTCTCAGAATAAGCGAAATATTGCAGCCACATCCAGGGTCTCTACGGCTGACCTCTCCACACAGTAGAAGCAAGTAGATAAGGTTTTGGAAGAATACTCGGATATCTTCTCCTCACCTACAAGGGTACCTCTGCACTGCTAGGTCAAGCACCCCATCGATCTGACCCCCAGTGCACTACTTCCCAATGGGCCATTCTATCGTCGTTCTTTGTTAGAGAATGAGGATATCAAGAGATAGATCCAAGAACTGCTCCACAAGGGGCACATACGCCCTAGCTCATCACCTTGCGGGAGCCCAATCGTGTTGGTACAAAAGAAAGATGGAACCTGGCGACTCTGTATTGATTACTGGGCCCTGAATAAAATCACTGTCAGAAACCAGTATCTGATTCCCTGAATCGATGACCTCCTTGATCAACTCATGGGGGACAAATACTTCAGTAAGATTGATCTGAAGTCTGGCCACCACCAGGTCTCGATAGAACAGACAGATGCATGGAAGACCACCTTCAAGTCAAAGGAAGGACTTTTTGAATGGTTGGTCATGCCCTTTGGTTTGACAAATGCTCCAGCCACTTTCATGAGGATGATGGATGATATCCTGCAACCATTCACCAATAATTTTGTAGTGGTGTATCTACATGACATTCTAATTTACAACAAGACTTGGGACGAACACTTGCAGCATATTCAGCAGGCTCTGCACACCCTACGACAACAAAAGCTATATGCCAACCTAGAAAAATGCTCCTTCGGCATGGACAGGGTCCATTACCTGGGCTACATCATTGATCAGCATGGCGTACATGTGGATCCAGCCAAGATCCATGTCATCTATGATTGGCCAGCCCCAACAACACTCACTGAGCTTCGAATCTTCTTGGGACTTGCTAGTTTCTACCGCAGGATCGTGTTGGGTTTCTCCCATATTGCATGGGCCCTCAAACAAATAAACAGGGGTGGTGGTAAGGAGAAATTTGCGTGGGGACGGTCCCAACAACAAGCGTTCGATGATTTGAAGCAGCGCTTGTGCTCAGCCCTAGTACTTTCACTACCAAACCTGCAACATCCCTTTGAGATCGAGACATATGCTTCAGACTATGTTGTGGGTGCCATTCTCACTCAGCACGGCCACCCCGTGGCCTATCATAGTGAGACATTGTCAGATATTGTCCGTAAGTACCCTACTTACGACAAAGAAATGTACTCCATTGTGAAAGCATGTTTCTAGTGGAGACATTACATTCTTGGGAAGGAGACAGTCATCCACACTGATCATAAGCCATTGCAGTTCATGCAGACACAAGGAAAATTGCAAAATGACCACCATCAAAAGTGGTCCACATACTTGCAGCAATTCCACCTCAACATCAAGTATAAAAAAAGAAGCACCAATTGCGTCGCTGATTGCCTCAGCAGACCACCAGTCGCGGCACTCACCACGGTGCTAGACTCTTGCTGCCATGAGACATCTGGATGCCCCCAACTCTATGAGACAGACCCTGACTTCGCCACCACCTACCAAATGTTGGGTGCAAATGCAGTTGTCGATAATTTCCATCTTCAGGATGGGTTGTTGTGTCGTCTGGGCCATATCTATGTTCCATCAAGCGAGCGAGCGAAGATGATCTGGGAAGCCCACTACAGTTGGGTGGCAGGACACTTCGACATGGAAAAGATAGTGGCGATGCTAAAGAAACATTTCTACTAGCTGAAACTTCGACAGGAGGTCAGTAAGTATATCAGGTCCTACACTGCCTGTGCTATTGCCAAACTGACCACTAAGAAACAGGGCTTGTACACCCCTCTTCCTACTCCTGACAGGCGATGGGAATCCATCTCAATGGAATACATGTCGAGCCTCCCATCCACCAAGAAAGGAAATGACTTTGTTTTTGTGGCTGTTGATCACTTTTCTAAGATGGCGATTATGGTTGCCTACAAGAAGGGCATCACAGCAGAGGCCACTGCCAAGCTCTTCTTTGAACGAGTCTGGGTACATTTTGGAATCCCACAAACCATTGTCTCAAATTGGGATAGTTGATTTCTCAGCACATTTTGGTCGAGCCTCTGGTCACTGCTGGACACCAAGCTCACCAAATCCACAGCCTTCCACCCCCAGACAGATGGCCAAACTGAGGTTGTAAATCGAATGATTGTGCATATCCTTCGCATGTATAATTCAAAGAACCCCCGCACATGGGATGAAAGCCTTCCTTATGTCCAAAATATCTACAACTGAGCCTTGCATAGCTCAACTGGCCACAACCCCTTTCAAGTGGGGTTGGGATTCCAACCATTGGGTCCCATAGATGTTGCACTTCCCCTTGCGGTCACCTCGACTGACTCATCGCTTGCTCCAACTGAAGCTGACAAAGACACCCGGTTCATTAAGCAGATCCAACACATCCACCAATAGGTTTAGGATATCCTACAGAAGTCCAATGACAAGTACAAACAGTGCCATGATCAACATTGGGTGCCACATAAGTTTTAGGTGGGCGACAAAGTTTGGTTGCACTTGCAGAAAGAACACCTTACAAGACCCCATCAGAAGCTTCACCCACTCTGTTATGGACCATACACTATCACCAAGGCCGTGGGGGATAATTCTTTTGAGCTCAACATTCCTCCTTTCCTTGGCCTGCACCCAGTGTTCAACATGGATCTCCTTCGCCCTTATTTCCCACCATTATTGGACACCTTAGAAGTAGCAGAACAACTGACACCAACATAGCTCAACCCTGACTGCATACAACAGGAATCCAATGATCAGATTGTGGACAGACAGATCAAGGGCAATAGACAACAAAGGATCCATCTTTATCGAGTCATCAAAGCAGGGCAGCTCCTGCACCAAGGCAAGTGGCTCACCGGGGGCCAAATTCAGCAGAAATTTCCTCATCTAATGGGGGACCTCAATGCAATGGAGACCATTTCTTTCTAAGGAGGGAGGATTGATCCAGATGGATATCGGTGGCCACCCACCTTTTCCAACTGGCTCAAAACAGTTTTATGACATTTTGGCAATTTACTATTTTTAGCAGTTTTTACTTCCGGGGCCATTTTGAGGGCCTAAATGAAAGTTTTTCAGTATCAACCTTCTCAATGATAGCCAAAGGCATGATTGAGCCCCCAAAATGAATCTCCTTGATGATACCTTTCCAACAGTCTATCACATGCTTAAAATGAAGATCGCATGCAAAAGTTACGACCCTGGGAAGTTGATGTACTAGCTTACCCAAATGGGGCCCACATGACTTTTGGCGTTTCATATCCTAGGGTTAGGTTTTTGGATGTCTAGGGTTTTGGGCATTCTTTGTTATTGTAAAAATGCCTTCAGATCCTCATTGTAACCTTCTTCTTGCGAATGCGCGCTACCATCACATCTCTTCTCAGAGATAAGCCGCCATCATTCCAGCAAGCTTGTTTCCGTTGCATTTTACAGTTTCAGCTTATTTCGTTATTGAATAGAAAACCCGTTTTACTGTATCTCTGTTATTTTGTGTTAAGAACCTGTTAATAATCTATATTCATTTTGTTCTTCTCATAAAATCCGGATCAGGTAATATTGTCTCCTTTGAGGTGGAGGTGGTTGATGCTCCTTTGGAGTATAATTTTCTACTTGGGACCACTTGGTTCTACAATATGGCCACTATTGTCTCACAAATATTTAGGGTTTTTTTATTTCATCACAAAGGAAATATTGTCACAATTGATCAACTTGTGTTTTGTACCACGAACCTTAAAACTAATGTGTGTTCTAATATAGCCTTTGTTGGTGATTCCCATAGTACTTATGTGAGTGTTGCTATAGGGATGCTCAAATAATCCTCATTAATGTGTACATTTACCCTTCTCAAACCATCTACTTCTTCAAATGTGGCTCCTATTAATATGATAACTTCTTTTACTAATGTATCCCTTGGATCATTTGATCCTCGGGTGGTACCGCATCCAGAGGAAGTAGATTCTTATGGAGCTAGCATGCCACTCTTAGCAGACGAGATTTAATCTTCATCAATACAATCAACATTAGATGAGGCTAGTTAGAAACTCCATTCCAATATGGAATATGACCAACCTACTTTTCCTGCATAGGATGTTGACTCTCCACATTCGCATGACTTCCTATACTTCGAGCTTCCTTCACAAGAGGCCATCTTGGAATTCATGGATTTCTTCGATAGTCCAAAGGAATATTTGATGAACCAATCCTCTCTTCCTCTTGATTTAGAACCAACAGGAGTTGACATCATGAGTTTCCATCCAAGACTACAGGAATTTATTCATACATCTAAGGAAATTCTGAGTATTGACCTCTTTTCTCCTGAGATATATTTCTCAAAACTTTCCACTGAATTATTTGCTTTCAATCACACTGAAGAAGAATGTTGTGTGCCTCATTTGTGTCTTTATGGGAACCATGAAGGAGATTTCATATCTCGCAAAACTACTCACAATGAGTATCTTTGTATGAAAATGTTTTATCTTATGTGGCATGGCCCCATCATGGTGTGCCACATGATGCTGACAATGCCTCATGAGTTCATTGATGATGATCAATATCCTTGGCCAGAGCCTCGCAATGGGATCTAGTTTTCTTAAAGTGTCAAAATGGATAGTTCCTTGTATATATGTGTTTGATGTGAGTGATTTTGTTTTTCATATATCATATCCAAAAAATTCCAAAAACATTTTTTCTTTTGATATTTCATTATGGATTTTAACCCCGAGTCTAGTATTTATGGATGTGTTTTACAGAACTTGGTGATGTTTTGATTGGGATTTTTTATGATGACATCCATTGAACTTGAGTTACATGTTCTAATTGTAATATACATATATGTTTTTCCTTGCAATACCATATTGAATTATTAACCACCCATTCATCCATAAAAAAACCTTAGGTATGATCCTTTCAGGTTGTGACGATACCCATTATTCTATTTTGCATGTTGTAACTTGAATGGTAGTTCCTACCCTCCATGGGAACCCTATTTAGAACCCTTATTTCCATCTAGTTCCCATGTTGTGATTCCCTGTAGGCTAGGGATCCCTCCTATAGACCTTCCATAAATTAGATTTTAGCCTCATTCTTTCGTTATAATATATTTTATGGCCATATCCCGAGGGGGTTCCCATCACATTTATATTACTTTATGGTGCATATGATTTTTTTAATCATTTTTAGGTACCTACTGCTATGTTGTTGTTTTCTTGATCTTTCTTACCAAGATTGTAGTCATCTTTGAATTATCACGACTTTCATTTTCCTATCTCTGTTTTCAATTCTCTATAGTCGGCAAAAATTTGCCAAGTCCCATTCTTATTTGGTACAATTATGATAGTTGAAGCACAAGGTGAGGTACTTGGTCGAATCAAAACCTACTCCAAAAACTAATAAAAATTCTTCTTCACTTCATTTTCTTCTAGAATTAAATATCTATACATCCCAATATTTGTTAATGGGGAGTCTGGCAATAACTATATTCCATGCTCCACTTTCCTCTTGGGTGTTATCTCTTTAGAATCCTAGAACACTCCTTTGTATTCCTATAGAAACTGGTCCAACCGATGTTTCGAATATTTAGTGCATGCCTTCAGGGTTTATTTTACTCTTATCGAAGCATCATCAAAATGATTTTCTCTTAGGAAAAGTAAAGCAAATTTCTTATTGGAACTAATCAACTTGTTGGCTTGGTTGTCACTTACCAATGAGATATTTGACTTTTCATTATGTGAATTGATGATGTAATACTTCCCGTCCTTCCTTATTCTATATTGGTTGGATATCCACATGAATATTTCATCCCTCATATATATGTATAGTATTTCAAACACTACTCCACATATGTCAAGGGGTACTATGTCCAATTCCACTTCATCAATAAAATCAACACTTAAAACAAATTTAATCTCACACTGTTTCATTACCTTGAACTTTGCATCCTTGTTTACCCATCTCAATGGATATGGGATAGGATTATTTCAAATCTCCAATCCAAGCTTTATTACTAGATACAATACTATGAGATTAGTCTATCAACCAGAGTCGAATAGAGTGTTTATATTGGTCTTCTTGATATGGATATTGTTGTGGAATATTTTGGTCATATCCTTCTCTTTCTAGTGATAAAGGCTACTTGGATTACCCTCCCTCTGCACTGATTTGTATTAAATATTCTCATCCACATAGGAGCCATTTTCAACCTGATTTCTCAAATTTGTGACTAGAAAATTATTTTTCTTTGCATCCTTCTTGTGATTCTTCGGGTTCAACTCTAGATGTAGTTTCCAACATGTTTCCTCAGTGTTCCCATCAATATTTCAATGGCTATAATGACTACTAGGATCCTTTCATTAATTTCCAATGGTTTTCATCTTCTTATCATTTCCTCATTTCCACTTCTTCTTCCCCTCTTTGGAATCTTCTCAGTGCTCTTTCTACTTAGAACCACTTGGCTAATCTTTTGTGTGGCCTATGTGTTTGATATATTGTTCATGTACACATCCCTCATCCATTGTCCTTTGCTTGAAAAGAATCACTTGATATCACATGGCTATGCAGACCCCCTAAATATTTGAGGACTACCTCTGAGCTCTTGGGAGAGATACCTGACATGATGGCCATATTTTTGAACTCGATGGTGTACTCCTATACACTCTGCCATTTATTTTATCTGAAGTAGTCCCATTGGATCCATTCATCCTTTGCATACCCAATAGGGTAGAATTGGGATTCAATGAGGATTTTTAAGTCCTCCCAGCCATTTACTAGTGGATCAGCCTCCAGCCTAAGTGTGTCTGTATGGATTTCCCACCAGGTCAAATCATGTCCCTCTAACTTCAATCTTGAAAATGATATATTTTGTTCTTCATTTATATGGTGAACGTTGAAATAAACTTCTGGTTGTTGAAACCAATGATTTAGTTTTTATGCATCGATATCATCTTGGTATGGATTTATGTCCACTTTTTATTCCGTGTTAAATAAATAATGACAGGGTTTATGGTACTAGAAATCGGTTTCTCTTTCTTGGTTTATTTCCGTGAATCTTTTTATGCATCTTCATTATCCCTTGATTTCCCATTTTATCTGATCTCTGAGTTCAAACCTCCAACTTCTCTGAATGGTCCAATCTTACCTACCAAAGCCACCATGAGGAGGGACATATTGTGAGTTATGTCAGCATATTTCTCTTTGAGCCTCACAAATATCTTGTCTACAGGATCTCGAGGGTTGTTATGAACATACTTATTGGTCATGGATAAAGCTCTCTGACTTTCTTCTTAAATTGATTCCTACATCCCTGATACTTTACAAAAATACCCTAACAAAACATTTCTTTAATATCAATATGATATGTAAATTACCATGGATATTCTTATGGACATTTCATCATAACAGATCTAACAAAATACTGAAATATTCAATATGAAGGTTAATTTCTCTCAGATCTCATATTCACTAATTACTAGTTTTCTACTTAAAATGAATGAAATAGATGAAATAAAAAAAAGAGAGAATATAAATTAATACTCACACACCATCTATAAATAAACATGAGATATAATCCAGGAAACCCAATACATGAGAAAACCCAACTAGAACGAGAGGCCACTCTGCTCTCTTTTATTCAAATGAAAGTACAAAGAAAGAGGCACTCTCGGTGGAGTTTCCTTTGACACTAAGGCCTACATGGCTACTAAAGAATATATCCTCCTATATTATGCTCTCAAAATACCACTCTTATGTGTTCTTCCATACTATGGAACAAATGAAATGTTCATGAATAGAACCCCTTCTCCTTCTATTGGCCCGATATTTAACATAGCTCAACAATCGTCTAGGGGTAGGGTTTTGATGTCCTCAAACCTCAATTAATGATAATTTTTATACCTTATATAATGTTATAAAAAATCCACATGTGGCTAGCCCCATATGTTTTAGTGGGGGTTCGGGGCTGACGTGGAATCCACTTGTACAATAGTGGTCAACAAGGTATGTCAACATGTGGACGGAATAACTTTCGCATATGAGTTATGATTGACATATGGATTGCACCATTGTAAAGGTCTCGGAGTGTAGAAAACTATCAAGTGCATGTGCATAATATTTTGACACCAAAACCCCCACAAAAAAACCATTTAATTCCTCAAAATGGATCCAAAAGGTTCTGAACCCCAATTTTCCAAATTGGAACCTGACACTAAAATGGCCCTGCAAGTTGATTCCTCCAATTTTTCCACTAATAAAGCATTGAGATAAATTAAAAATAATGTAATTATCTAATTTGTATCAGTATTTTCTCTTTTGAACATGGAACTGATTTTTCATTGTCATGCAGTTGGGTTATAGCTTTCATATGGGCCGAATATACTACAAGGAGAACGCATTCTAGCAGAGGTTTTTAGTATAGCAAAATTTGGAAAAAAAAATTAAAAAAAAACTCTGCTACAACCTCCTCTATTGGATGCAGAGGTTTTAGAAAATGTTCTATATAACTAAAAAAAATTGGGTATGCAAAGGTTTTGTTTTCGGTGAGTTTCTTGTCAAAATGAACCGGTGCGGTATTTAAATATATGCATCGATGCATTAAGATACTAAAATGCATCGGAAAAATAATATAATAAAAATTTCCCAGAACTAAATATAATAAAAACATGCCCCGATGTGTTTATAACTAATGTGCATTGATTCCCCCTTTTTCGTCATATGCAAAGCATCGATGCTCTTATAATTACTACACACCGAGTCTATGTGCTTCTCTTTTGATGGACAGGTGTGGTTTATTATTTGTACGCCCCGATGCAATAAGGTTATAGATAGAACCAATGTTCTTTCGGACTAGTATGTTCTAGAAACCCGATGTATTTAATATAGAATGTGCCCTCGTACATATGTATTTAGTACATAGTGATATTTTAGAGGCATTAGTTTTAGTATGCACTGATGTGTATAATATATTAAAGGCCCCAATGTGTAAATAATAGTTATCTCTATGGTGCAAATAATAAATATAACACATTGGTACGATAAACGTTTTAGTGCCCTAGTTAATATTTCGAACATGAGAACCGTACAATTTTGAAATGATAAATATTATTGTACATTATATCATTCACAGAATGATGTGTTTTCCCAATAGTATGTGCCAGTGCGTTATTATGATTAATATGTATTGGTGCATATGACTCCTCAAAACACATCGATGTCTATATTATGGCTCTAGTGAGTTCAAAAGAATACAATGCACTGATATGCATATATTTTAATTCATTGTTTTCTACAAATTTCCAATTAAGTATTTCAAAAACAAATATTTAAGTTATTACATTAATGTGTTTTCCAACCAATTAAACCTTTGTTATTGTATCAATGTAAATCATCAACATGTTATTTATTTAGGAACATAACACTTTACAACATTCGATAATGCAATGAAAAAATAAACCCATTTTATTATATATGAATAAGAGACCCATTGTCATACAAAAAAGGACAACGTACTCGTGTAGTACAATAATCAAATTGTAACCAATTTTCAATTGTTACACTTATTGGTAACATGTCCTCATGCAATTGGAACAATGTGTCGAGTACATTAAACAAAATCCTTGATTTTCAGAGACAGATATTCCAAAACATACAACATGCAGTAACATTCTATTATATTGATTGTCATTCATCAATTGAACTGTTGACATTGTTCGAGTTGCATGCATGCCT
>ML791977.1:273733-316765 GCA_009831015.1 Picea engelmannii | reverse complement strand
TGTGTGTGTGTGTGTGTGTGTGTGTGTGTGTGTGTGTGTGTGTGTGTATGTATATATATAGTAGGGTAAAATCATGAAGATGGGTGTCTATTTTACTTGTTTTATGAGAAAAAAAAAAAACTATATTTTCACAAGTTCTTCAACTTTCGGCATACAAAAGTATTTTTTTTATTTAGAATTTCACTTTATAGTAAAAAAAAAACTTGTAAAGAATTTTGTGACCTTTCCAATGACTATTTTTCAAATTTGTTTTATTAAGATTTGATATGTCAATTTGACAATTGTTTAACAATATGTTCCTTAAATATGAAAGGAATGATAATGAGTTATTTTTCCCCCAACAATATATCTATTATTAAACTTTTGTTTTTAACAAATGAAATATACTGCAACAATCTATAGAGACTCTATTTTATTATGACTATAATTTTGAATCTAATGGATGAATATTATAATTTCTAGAATTTTTTGAAGTTGACCAAGCTGAAAACATTACAGATTTTAAACACATGTTTTCCCCCACCTTGTATCTATCTTAATTTTTGTTTAAAAGTAAAATCTAAAAATACCCTTTTCAAAAGAACAGTTTAAGGATTATGAATATAAATTTTTCTAAATTTTTCACTGTGTATTTTTAGAGATATGGATATTTCATTTCACTGAATCATAATGTCTACTGAAAATATTATGCAATGAGTTTTTAAAAATATTAAATACAATTAGATAAATATAATGAAAATGAAAACAAATTATAGGAATTGAAAGCAGATTCAATTTTGCAGATGTTGGTGTCATTTTCGAAATCAAATTTTGAGTATTTGCAGGAGTCTGCAACCTACAAAGTTCAGGTAAGCTTGGGGGAATTCTATGGTTTTTGGATAGAGTCCCAATTTCTAGTTTTCAGGCAAAAGAATCTTTTAGCCGAAAAACTAAACCAACAGAATCCGTCAAAATTAAATGGCTTCCAAGGTTTTCGGCTGAAAAAACTTTGTTTTGGTTGAAAGATGGTTGAGCGAATTTCGTCAGCCAGAAAAAATGAAAAGACAAGTCGTATCATTTCATTCCATGCCAAATCGTATAAATATGCTATCAGCCAAACACATTTAACACAATTCATCGCTTGTTTGATGGTTTTCTAGAGCACCTAAACAAATTTTCGAATCATCTTTTTTGTTTTTGTTGAATAAGGTAATTGATGTTTGTTCAATTTTTTTATTGGAATAACAATTTATATGTTGAAAGATAAATGTTGAGAATTTTTTCAAGGTGAAGTCTTTGTTGAGCATAACTTTTACGGATAACTATACTCATGGGAAACAAAAGTTTGCTCAAGAGAAAATTTGATCGCACTCGAGATGAAACTCACCATAACGATCAAAGGAAAGAGCATTATTGGAGAAATAAATGAGAACGTGCAAATATTGAAGAAAGAAACGATGATAATGTAAATATAGATTTTCAACAAGAGGAAGTCCAACCAGGTATGCATGCACATATTGTCTATATTAAAAGTATATAATTGAAATTTAAAATATCGTTTAATATAATTGATTGTAATTATGATTTGATGTTTTTCAGAAAACATAAATAGAGTTCTTTCATAATGTCGATGAAGATGTTGAAACCGAAATTGAAGCAAAAGACGTTGAAATCGAAATTGAAGCAGAAGATGTTGAAACTGAAATTGAAGCAGAAGACGTTGAAATCGAAATTGAAGCAGAAGACATTGAAACCGAAATTTAAGTAGAAGACGAATCACCTATAGGTATGTACATAAATTTAGATAATACAAGATCAACACTTGTATATAGTTTAGTGAATTTATGTTCGGGTTTTGTTTTTTAATATAAACTTTAAATTAAAATATGTAGGAGAATCTGTCAACATTGATGATGAAATATTAGAAAATGTTGATACTAACCAATTTGGGAAGAAAGAAGATAAGCATTATTTAAGATATCGAACTAAGAATATGTATAATACATTTTTCAAAGATGAATTAGTAACAGTACAAGCTCAACTTTTACTTTGTCTAATAAAGTCAAGAAAGTTAAAAGAAGCTACATCATTATTGGGTATTCAAAAGTCGACCAAAGATACAAAGGTGAAACAGACTGTCTTTGACAATATAACTAGTGTATTTCTTTTGGAAAATCTTGAAAAAAAGATGTCAATGTTGCACGTAGAACAATACAAATAGCAGTTGTTTCATCTAGCAATATAAAAGATCGTTTGACACGACACATGGAAAAATCGATGGGAACATTAAGAAAAACATTGTACAAACATAAAAAAAAATCAATTGCAAATAGATTCAAATGATGAACTGGGTTGTTGGAGAGTGATTTCTAGACAACCCTACAAAGATAAACTCGCAGAAAATGTTAAATAATTAGCCCATAATTGTTGGTTGACAAAATATCATGTTTCACCACATAAATGGGATGTGTTCCGGGAAAAAACAACATGAAAACAATATTGTAACGACCCCATCGTTATGACTATAAGAGAAGAAGAAAGTGCATTTTTTTTTTTTAAATGGGACGACAACAATGATTACAGCTAAACAACACATCTGACGGTGGGCCCCATGCTTGCTAAACAGGCAACAAACAACAATGAATCCATGCACTAGCACAAGAAAAACTGGGAGAAACATGCATAAAACAACAAGGAGGAATGACTACTCGCCCGACGCAAACAAGACTACGCCTGCAAGAGAAGGGACAATGTCCCCCTCCCAACACAACAACCTTGACGACCAATGACTAGAACTTCAAGGCATTTGAACCAAATGTTTGAAGGCATTACAACCTAAGCATTAACAAAAAATCACATTGATCGACAACACCCACACGGAAATCATAGACCTCGGCCAAGTTACCCTTCACCTCTATTACTTAGGGCGTGCAATGATCCCCTCATCAGGAATCATATCATCCGCAGGTGATAGGCATGACTATAACCTTGGCGCGACACATCCTATCTAGACCAAGGACTCTAGATAACACTGATGTGCTAGGATACAAACACTGACAAGAAGGCTACACCCATATCCCAAGAAACAGGTCGACAAGACGCAAGATGACTACAATCAAAAAGTAAAATCTCAAGCTAATAACCGACTCCGCCAACAACCCGTCCAATAACTGATAAGCCAGATGTGTAAGTGCGAAGGTCGAACTGTTACCAAGCTACTAAGGTAATTAATGATATCATAATGCACACTGAAAAGGGAACTTAACCAAATCAAATACTCTTATCAACAATTATAAACTACCCATTAAAATAAGTGATCTACTTAACATTTTAAAGGTGCTCCATGCTGCTTATAAAAATAATCGACATTATTGTCTAGAAGGGTCAATCATGAATGTGATCAATGTCTATAATTAATGTCACTTCAATTCTATCTTTATCGCCATTTTATGTTGTTATGTGGTTATAAATAAAATACATTTGACGCTATTCAACAACAATAATTATTAATGCTAATTAATAATAGAAGAACGTTGTCCAGAAACAAATTGCCATGTTATCATTGTCATAAGGATAACATAACCCAATAATACATGCTAAGTTAACAATGATAACAATATTACACATTGTAATAATGCTAAGTTAATAGGAGATCGTTGTGCAATAATACAAGATAACTCTATATAGTAATAACACATGACACCAAGCCATAAAAATCAAGCTATACATTACAAGAAAAATCATTGAATCCAGCTATGCACCCAAAAAGTTTTCAGAGCAATCAAATCACAATCAAGTACAGGAAAAGGATAGAGTGTTCAAATGACAAGGTTGAAAAAAAGACATGAAGATGCGGAGATAATTTGTTGCCACCTATAGAAAAACATCACCATGAAGACGCAAAGATAGTTGGCAAAATTTGTAGAGATTAATAAATATTAGTGGCAGATGTTAATCGAAGATATTAATGGAAAATGACCAGTTTAATAAAGACATGGAGACATATATATATTTTGGAAAAATCACCAGGTTATTAAAGACATGAAGATGCAGTAATTAAATGGAAAAATTGCCAAGTTAATAAAGACATGAAGATGTTGAGATAATGGCAAAATCGCCAGGTTATTGAAGACATGAAGACACAGTGATTAAATGGAAAAATCACCAGGTTAATAAGGACATGAAGACGTCGAGATATTGGCCATATCGCCAGGTTATTAAAGACATAAAGACGCAGTGATTAAATGGAAAAATCACCTAGTTAATAAATGGGAAAATCACAGTCATAACCAGTGGCCAAAATCACCAGGTAACAATTGACAAATTGCAATCATAACAGGTGGCCGAATCGTGGTCTTAACATGCAACGATTGAAGTCTTAATAATGGAAAATCGCCAGAGTAATATATCCAGCCATGAAAATGTAATCAGGCTATAAAAACATAGAGCAATAAATCCGGCATTAAAACACATTCAAGATATAAAAACACGGAGAAGAAGTGTGGTTGAGAGTGTGGAAAGTCGGTGTTGAAATGATGGAAACAACAAACCATAAAAAGGATAAATCGAAGTGAAATGAAAACTAAAATTTGCATGCCGATCCACTGTAAGGTAGCTAGAGAGGTAATGGGGGGGGGGCAGAGGGCCCATAGTGATAATAGTGGAGACCATTCAATGTAAGGTGGACTAGGTCCACTATATTATTAAATAAGACCCACTATTGTAGTTAGATAAAATAAATGGGTAGTTAGATATAATAAATGTAAGAGGACTTCTTAGAAGGTTCTACTTCTAGAAGATTCCTCCTCTAGAATGTTCTTAGGTGATGGTAGAACTATATAAAGGGGTTCAAGAAATGTAATGAGACATGAAGAGAAGTATTGTATTTGGATTTGTAGCTCAATAGGAGGATTCCCCCTCGAAGAGGCAAGTGAATTGGAGAGGATCCCTTCCATAATAGGATCCATTGTATGGGGTTTCCCTATCTTAAGGGTTTGGTAATAATATAGTGTGGTTTCTTCTATATTGCTTTGTGGATCTATTGTGTATTCAGTATTTGTGGTGTTTATATTTGTAGATCTATTCAGGTACTTAACAATTGGTATCAGAGAACTTTCCTTGGCAGACATTGTGGACAAATATTTTTTTATTTTTGCACATTTTTTTTTGGAGAAGAAAAAACCGAGGGCCACGACATTCCATAAATGTTTGGTATATTTTTGTGAAAAAATTGCATAAAAAGGTTGTATATCTGAGTTCCTCTCAGAAAAACACCCAAGTTGAAAAATTAAATTGTCTGAAATGAAGTCTGGGAAGTCAAGATATTGAAGTTTTCAAATCTTCAATTTTTCAGGGTTTTTTCCATGAACGACGGCGCAATGTTTTTTTATTTCTGTAGTAGATGGAGGCCAAATTTTCCCAAACAACTTACATATATGAGTTCCTCTCACAATTTCACCCAATTTCAAAAAACAAATCAATAGAGATGGAGTCCGAGAAGTGAAGTTATGAGCATTTTAAATTCAACTGTTTTTTAGGGTTTTTGCAAAAAAAGCAACGATTTTCTGTCGTAACTTATTGTTCTATTTTTTGGGTTTTTTCATGACGAATGTGGGACCAAAGAGTTTATAGGGTTCTCATATGACTATTTCCTCTCAAACCCTCAAATAAATTCTACCGATTACTGAAGCATTCAAAGCCCAATTGTTTGACACATTGAATGATAGATTGGATGACTTTGTAGATGGTTTCAATGATAGTTTTCGTAGTATTCAAGATTCTTTGGATAACATGCAGGAAAGGTTTCTTATCACGGACCTTGGGGATGAATATAATCAAGAAATATATGCTTGGTATGATTTTGAGGCCAATTGCAATGATTGGTATATGGATAGTTGTCATTTCTGGGATGACAACCACTTCCATATTTTATTTGATGACTCTACTCCACCTTCTGTAGAGAACATCAATGTCCCACATCAGGAGCTATTTACCAGCGTCCAGCCTGCATATTCTACAATGGTATTGTTCCTTCTAGATTCATCTTTGATCATCTCTCACTATGTGGATGAATATTCTTATTTGGATCCACATGATAGGTGTCAGTATTGGGAGCATGATTTTCAGTTGGTTATTGGGTGCTAATATCTTCCATGTGGGGTTCACATGAGAAATTAGACATGGGACCTTGGTTTACAATGGCGGTTGGACTACTTCAGCATGGTGTCTTCCATTTTAGAATGGGACCCTGGTTCTCTAGTCTACTTCAACACTATGGTCCACACATATCCATGGGACCCTGGTATATGGTTGTACATCAAGTGTTGAGCACAACATTTTCATAAGGGGGATGGATTGTAAGGTAGCTAGAGAGGTAATGGGGGGGCCCAAAGGGACCATAGTGATAATAGTGGAGACCATTCAATGTAAGGTGGACTAGGTCCACTATATTATTAAATAAGACCCACTATGGTAGTTAGATAAAATAAATGGGTAGTTAGATATAATAAATGTAAGAGGACTTCTTAGAAGGTTCTACTTCTAGAAGATTCCTCCTCTAGAATGTTCTTAGGTGATGGTAGCACTATATAAAGGGGTTCAAGAAATGTAATGAGACATGAAGAGAAGCATTGTATTTGGAGTTGTAGCTCAATAGGAGGATGCCCCCTCGAAGAGGCAAGTGAACAGGAGAGGATCCCTTCCGTAATAGGATCCATTGTATGGTGTTTCCCTGCCTTAAGGGTTTGGTAATAATATAGTGTGGTTTCTTCTATCTTGCTTTGTGGATCTATTGTGTATTCAGTATTTGTGGTGATTATATTTGTAGATCTATTCAAGTACTTAACATGCACTACCCATCCATCAAGCAAACACCAAAAAAAAATTGTTGTGTAAATGAAAGAAACACAGGCATATGTATATAATTGCAGGTAGATATAAAACTAGAAGTCCTATCATAAGAATGAGTTCTGACATATCAACAAATGTAGGCATATAAAAATTTTCTATCCATGATAAGGAAATCCTTAAGAATAAATCGTTGTCCATAGTGAACCAAATGGTTGTTCAATAAAGCTATCAATCCACAAGCAAACAATCTAAAACATAGAGATTGGGCCTTCAACATAGAGGTTATCAATCAAGGAAAAATAGGGATAATCCTTCAGGGAGATGCAAGGGTTTTCAGAGTTTAGGCAATCAGACGCAGAAGTACTCAATCGTCAGAAGGTGAAATGACCCAACAGGGGTAGACAGTTGGGTAGAAGCATCCTCCGCTCATCGTCCATGCACAGAAAAGCAAGGCATTAGGATCTATAGGTCTATTAACACCGAAGTGATGACCGTCAATCCATCTCCTGGTTGATTTCTCAGGAAAGGACTGATGAGCTAGGGACAAGGGAAAAGTAAAAAGCACAAACTCATCACAAAATAAATAAAACCATAGGACGGTCACAACATTCAAGGATCGATTATCAAGGGAATCAAGTCAAGCAGTGAGCTTAAGTCTAAATAAATTTGAGTTCTTGATTAAAATTCTAAGTTCAACACCTTCTTTACACAGTTAAAAATACTGAAATGAAGGTGTAAGATTTATAATAATCTAACATGCAGAATACAAGCAAGCGTACCATATCCCAAGTCGCCCGCTCTGAGTCATTGTCCTGCGCGCTTCATGCAACTCTTGCTTGTCGACCGATGAGACTTCACTGATACCTCCCAGCCAATGCTAGGGGTACTCTTCTTCCCCCTTATCCCCCCGAGCCGCAAAGGGGCCACGCACACTAAAACATAGAACAAGTAGCTCCCATATTGACTTGAAAGGCTGAGCTACCACTCCTCACTAAGATGGGTATCCCAACTCCCACAAGCTAAGTCAGTCAAGTCTAAAATTCTGCAGCGTAACATTATGCATAACAGAAGAGATCCATCATCCTCCTCCTCCCTCCTTTATATAGAGTTTCTAAGTCATTTACTTTCCCAAATTCCCGTTTAATTTATTGTTCAATAAATTAATTCATAAAAATCTGCCCCATACATGTGTCACCCATCCCCTTCATTGCACCATAAATTAATTTCATTAATTAATTAATTACTCCTATTTCTCTCACCCACCTAAAAGAATTTCTAGAATCACTCCTAGGTGTCCCCATATTCCCTTACACATTTTAATGACTTACCCCCTTACTAATTTACTAGTTGAGTTCGATTTAGAAATTTCTTAAATGCAAGATACCTTAATAAGTTAGTCATTCTGTTTTTTCCTTATGTGTCACCTTTCTCTTTATGTTTCCTCCTTTTTCCTTAGTTTCCTAATTTACTAGTTGAGTTCGATTTAGAAATTTCTTAAATGCAAGATACCTTAATAAGTTAGTCATTCTGTTTTTTCCTTATGTGTCACCTTTCTCTTTATGTTTCCTCCTTTTTCCTTAGTTTCATAATTCTTTTAAATTTCCCTCTTTCCCTTTTCATTTAAATATCAAATTGGCAAGTGTAGAAAATTACCCTTTTCCCCTTTTCCTTTTTTAATTAATAATTTTTTAATTAGCAATGTAACAAAACAAGCATTTCCCCTTTTTAAATTTTATCCCCCAAAAGATTTTTATAAATTAATTTAATTGCTTACCCCCTTCTCGTCACATGATTAATTATTATTATTATTATTATTATTTATTTATTTTATTTTTATTTTTATATAAATATATATATATATATATATATATATATATATTATCACAAGTATCACTTAGACCTATATTTTATTTTCCTACGTTGGGCGACATTTTATTAGGGAAATTGTTATAAATCTTTCTCATGACACTATTCATTTCAAGACCATCTAGATTTATTCATTTATTATTTAACAACACGACGTGCCCTTCAGGATGCACTACGTGCTCCAAGGGTGCCACTCGCCTCATTTTGTTTCCCTTGTGCGACATGCCCTATAGGATGCACTACGTGCTCCAAGGGTGCCACTTGCCTCTTTCCATTTTTCTTGCGTGACGTGCCCTTCAGGATGCACTTTGTGCTCCAAGGGTGCCAATTGCCTCTTGCCTAACTTTGTAGACATCAAAAACCCCTGGAGTCAATACTACGTCAGGTGATCTTGTGGGAGACTAAGGGCCTCTAAGGAATAAGGCCTTTGCCTTATTGCGCGGCCCTTACAATCATCGTGAGCGACTGTCACAGTCGGCCCTCACGCCATTGTGGGTCTTCTTGAACTAGGTAATCGTTAACCTATAGTTCAATCCACGGCAGGAGTGCTAGTAGGTTGTGGTAGTGATGTTTTCCACACCTCTCCCTCAACAACTCTAGTTATCATGCGTGACCCCTCTACTCCACATGTGAGTCTGGTCAACAAGTTGTCGTCAGCCTGCATCATCAATGAATCGTGTAAGAATAAAATCCATAATAATACCATCTAATCAGATGCACATAGGTCATATATACAACAATCAAACCCCAATTGTCCACTCCCTGACTCGGTCTGGAGTCCAAGGGGTTTCATCGATGCCCCTTCATCCTCGAGGTCCAAAATCCTGCAAACTCAAGAAAACTGAGTCAATAGCACTTGTCTATGTCAATACAGCAAAATAACATGTCATCAATCCATAACACCTCATAATCTTAATCAAATTCCCAATAGTTTAGTAATCTAGATCGCTTGCAAACAAGTGTCCTCAAAGAATAAGTTCGCTCAGTGCGTGCAAGAGCGGGATGTTACATACACCCCCTCTTGGTCTAAAATTCGTCCTGAAGTTTCAAAGTATATAAGTGACGAAATAATGTGTATCACAGTATCATAAGTCTATCCATCAAACAAAAATGGAAATTGTTGGTGCATATCATATGTGTCCTCCCAGGTCATCAAGTGAGGACTATAGATGTCCCACTGGACCTTGACCTGTTCTACTGTTCAATGTCGTAGTTGTTGAATCCGATGATCCAGGATGTGGATCAGCTCAACCATAAGCACCCCATCATCCGATACCTGCAAGGAACTCATTTCAATAACATGTGTAGGATCAGTAATGTAATGTCTCAAAATAGATACGTGAAAAAAATTATGCATATGCCTCAAATAATTAGGCAAGGCTAGTCAATAGGCCACGAGCCCCTTCCTCTCCATAATATCGAAAGGTCCCATGAACCTAGGAGAGATTTTATCTCCCTTTCCAAACTTGATTGAACTCTTATGCAGTTTTACCCACAAGAATACTTGATCACCAACATCGTAACTACGGTCCACATGGTGCGCATCAGCATAACTCTTTTATCGATCCTGTGCTTCTTTGATCCTTTTTCTTATTGTTTTCATTTTCTCTTCCATTTCTTGGTCTGCTTCTGGTCCCACCAGGACCCTATCCTCAAGCTGATCCCTACTCAAAGGCATATGACACAGTCACCCATAAAGGAACTCTAGAGGTTCCATCTTAATGGTGCTTTGGTAACTGTTGTTATAAGTGACTTATACCAATGGAAAAAATTCTTCCCAATGCTTCTATTGGTCCGTCACGTACATGCGCAACATGTATTCAAAGGTCTAGTTCATTCATTCAGTCTACTCATCAATATCCGGTTGATATGCAGTACTAAAGTTAAGTTGGGTTCCCAAGGCCTCTTGGAAACTAGTCCAAAATTGTCCAGTAAACACCGATCCTCGATCGGATATAATCCTCTTAGGCATGCCATGTAGCCTCACAATCTCACTAATGAAAACTCTAGCTATGTCAAGTTCCTAATACGTCATACGCACAGGAAAAAAAGGAGGACTCTTCGTCAAAGTGTCGACTACCACAAACATCGAGTTGTGTCTCCTTGCCATCAGTGGAAATCCAACAATGAAATCCATTGAAATGACCTCCCATTTTGATTCTGGAATAGCGTGTGGTTGTAGTAATCTTGTTGGATGTCTATGTTTATCCTTTAACTGTTGACATTCTAGACATTGGGCCACATAGTTAACTATGTCTGCCTTCACCCTCTTTGAGAAGAATAAGGGTTTAAGGTCTGCCCTCATCTTCATGACTCCTAGGTGGTCCATGTACACTGCTCTGTGAGCCTCATTTAGGATCAAACTCCTCAACTCGTCATTTGGTGGTATGTAAATCCAATTTTTAAACCTCAATAATCCATCATTGTTAAACATAAATCCTTCAAATCTTTGTACCATCATTTTGTTTTGTTTGATAAAATCCTCAACCTCTTTGTACCAGTCATCATTGCGCTGTAAAGTTAGAATATTTTCACGTAGATTCGTCTGAAGAGGAAACACCCAAAAGATGTGTGGTCTCCAACTCAATGCATCTACCACTCGTTTCATTGTTCCTTTTATGTAAGTAATATCGAAGTCGGACTCGCTAAGAAATTCTGACCAACTACGTTGTCGCGCATTCAGGTCGCTTTGTGTAAAGATGTGTTGTAGTCCACAGTGGTCCATCTTTAGTTCAAATTTTTGTCCAACAAGGTAGTGTCTCCAAACCTTCAAGGCATATACAATGGCTAACAACTCTAAATCATGCATCTCATAGTTCTCCTCATGCCTTATCAATTTCCTCGATATGTAAGAGATCACTCGACCATATTGCATCAAGACTCTGCCTAAGCCTTCCTTGGATGCGTCAGTGCATACCAAAAATCATGTGTTCATGTCAGGGACCTTTAGTATCGGTGCCATTATCAACAACCCTTTGAGCCTCCAAAAAGATTCCACGCATTTCTCGGTCCAAACAAATTTCTTGTTCTTCTTTTACAACTCCGTGATCAGATTTGATATCTTCGAAAATCCCTCGACAAACTATTGATAATAACCCGCTAAACCCATGAAGCTAAGCACTTCCGGGACATTCTTCAGCAAAGGCCATTCCATAATAGCCTTGACCTTTGTTGGATCCATGTTGATACGTTCATCAGAGATGACATGCCATAAGCAGTGAATATTTTATTGATACAACAAGCATTTGGAAAACTTTCCATACAATTTGTTCTCTCGTATACATTGTAGTACCAAGCACAAGTGCTCTTCATGCTCCTCCTTCATCCGAGAGTAAATCAAAATATTTTCTATGATTACTTGGATGAACTTGTCCAAGTACTCATGTAAAACTATGTTCATCAAACTCATAAATACCCCTGCGGCATTTTTCAGTCCAAATGGTAAAACTGTAAACTCATAATGCCCAAACCTCATATGAAGGGCGGTCTTAGGGATGTCATCCTCCTTGATCCGTAACTAGTGATACCCTGATCGCAAATCAATCTTTGAGAACATTGTCACACCCTTTATTTGATCGAACAGATCATCAATCCTCAGCAACGGATACTGATTCTTGATCGTTGCCTTGTTCAATTGACGGTAGTCAATGCAAAGCCTCCACAATCCATCCTTATTTCATATGAAAATAGTAGGTGCACCCCATGGTGACACACTCGGACATATAAGTCCCAGGTCCAACAACTCCTTCAGTTGCATTCTCAACTCTTGTAACTATGGTGTTGACTTCCGATAAGGAGTTCTTGCTATCGGTTCAGTCCCTAGTTTTAGGTCTATGGTAAACTCCAATTCCTTCTCCAGTGACATTCCAAGTAACTCCTGTGGAAAGATGTTTGCAAACTCTCTCACCACCGGAAGGTGTTCTAGACCTTCCACTACTCCCATTTTGTTTAATGCAAGGATCACATAAAGCTTACACCCCTTGCACATGCTCTTCTGTATCTACAAGGAAGATATGAACCTCAGGGAAACTCCCTGGTTCTGACCTACAATCACCTGCCTTTGTCCCTCATCATCAACCAAGCTCAATTGTTTCATCTTACAGTTAAGTATCGCCTCATTCGATTCCAACCATTCCATACTGATCATGACATTATAAGATCCTAAGATCGTGACCTACAGGTTGGCCCTGGTAACAAACTCTCCCAGGTTAAGGGTACAGCCTATAACCTTCCCTCCATCCTTATGTTTGGCTCCCAAATCCATCTCTACAAAGATAAACTCATCCTGTTTGACTACCTTTACCTTAATTAATCCTTTTAAGTGCTGCACCATAAATGAAACTCTCGGTAGCACCAGGATCTATCAAAATTCTAAGGGTCTGGTCAGCGATCGTACATGAAAACTCAAGCACAATCGACTAGTTCTCTTCCTGGTGGTTATTCACCACTACATGAATCCGATGAGCCTTTTCTAAATCTCCCATGGTAGTGGATCCAACTGGTCCATACTCTCTAGTCCTCTCCACTAGGAAGTCATGCTGGTAGTGTGGCTCCCCACATGTCCAACACCCCTTCTTCATTCCAGTACTCCGAGTACCCAAAGTAGAAGATGACGACCCACCAGCCTGGAATCCTTTCCTGTTCTGTTGAACAGGCCTAAACTGTTGCTACTGGGGCCATCGTTATTGCTAATGGTATGGTCCCCGATAAGGTGTTCGTTGCTAAGGCGTTGGTTGTTGAGGTGTAGTGAAAGTGGATCCCCTCTAGAAGCCACGATATCCTGGGATATGTCTGGCTGGTGTGTGATACTGTTGCACACCAAATGACACCTGCCCTGCCGGTCTTGCTGTAGTCCTACTCTAACCCTCACTAACAAGCTCCTGCTCTGCTATGAGTGCCTTCTGGATGACATCATGCAAGGTCAGAGGAATCATAATCTTAACCTTTTCACGTATGTTGCCATTAAGGTCGAACACGAACGTGTTGACCTTAAGTTTCTCATTATTAAGATGTGGAACATACCGATGAAAATCCATAAAATGGGCCTTATACTTGAGCATTGTACGACTGCCCTATTGTAAGGCCTTGAACTCGTTGAGATGACACTCAATGAATTCCTCTAAAAGGTACCTCTCTCAGAACCGTTCCTCAAATAATTCCCATGACAGGTCTTCGACGACCATGTTCAACTACGACAGAAGCCTCTTCCACCATAGAAGAGAGCTCCTCTTCAATTGAAAGACCTCCATGCAGACCTTCATGTTGGAGGATGTTGTCACAAAGGTAGACCAAGGGTTCAACGCTACAATAGTGCACCAACAAAACCCTAACTACCAGCCCTTTTGGAAACACCTGCGAAGTAGATGAAGTCTCACCTGTGGTAGAGGCAGGGGTGGTTGCAGGACTCAGATGTCTGCAACCTTAGCTGGGACACAGATCTGTGATTATGATATTTAACAGAGCACTCAGCAGTAAACCTTCATCAATACCTAACCAATATCTACTTCGCAGACAAAACAGAGCATCACAACATTCACCCAGATCTAATATATATAAGTACTTAGCATAAGAAATAGATCTGATATCGTAGATTCAAGTGCTAAGAAAGTTCATAGATGTTAGATCTAGCATCCAGATTCATTATAAGCACAAAGCATGTATAGATCTTATATATCTATATCAAAGCACTTAGCACATAACACATAAACACATCAGAACATTGCACAAAGCAGATTAACACAGTATCTACGTGGCTCACCCCCACCCTGGGGCTACATCCACCAACTCTTCTTCTTTATTAGCTTCTTCAATGGCTTACATTCACAGAGCCTCAAAACCTTACTCTGCATAGGATAGAAGATCTGTCCAGCTTTCTATATCCTTCTTCCTTGCGTTACAGCACAAAGCCCTCCATAGTCTCTTATAATGAATTGCACTTAGCTCTGCAAGTCTCACACTGTAATGTCCCCAAGGTCGAGCCCTGTTGTAAATCATATCTATGAAGTATAAACCTTGCATTATGAATTGTAATTATGTTTTATAGGCTGGTGAGCCAAGTTTTTATAAGTTGGTGGGCTTATGTGTTATTAGGCCACAGAGCCTAAGTGTTAAGGCCGAGAGCCTGCTTTTGTATATGTAATCATGTAGAACATTAATAAAACTATAAACAGCACTATGTGCAGATTGACCACGATGAATGAGTGATGGGGGACTAAGCTTCCATAGAGTGGCTAAGGGATTAGGGGCTGGAAGGTTGGAAAGAGAGGCTAAGTGTTGAGCCTAGGGGCTTAAGTGCTTGGGAATAATATTTTAATCCTATTCCAAAAGCCATGTGAAATATATGTTTTATCCTAAGTTCTTTGGAAGGACGAGTGACTTCCAAATGGGAAGGAATGAGCTTCATGGGTGACAAGTGTCAACCCAAGCACATGCATTTAAAACTATTGAGTTGAGCCATGATTGGGGTCCTCCTCCATTTGACCGTCAAATGTCTGAACCGAAAATCCCATATGACCTCTACAAGAATACCCTCATGCAACTCTGAAACCAAAAACAACCTATGTTGATTTATGGAGGAGCCGGTACACCCTCTTTCAAAACCGTCGAGTTTGTGTTCAACCTTCGCATGGATTTATTATCATGCATCCTTGAAACCCAGAACTGTGAGTCTGTTTTGTATGGATGGTTGGGAAAACCGAATGTCCCATAATTGTTGAGCCTGGATGGGTTGAAGCATATGTCTATCACCTGTTTTGGGAAACCCGTGTTTGTTGTCCCAGTTGACTATGGAGGCCACATAGTTCTCCGTTGGGTGTGGTTTTTTGTTATTTTGAGGGAGGTGATTGTTGTCGAAGAGGCATTCTGTCAGACCTATGAGAAGCTATTTCCAGGTGAAGGAGTTTGTTGGGAAGTGGTATTCTTCCAGAGAGAGTCGAACACCAGCTACGGAGATCTAAGACTTCCTGATCCGGCCTATTGCTGAGACCCAGAGAGGTAGGTGAAGCACTAATGGACTATTCTTGTGAAGGTGTGTACTCTCGGGTGGAACCGACATGTGGGGAATGAGAGTCCATGAGTAGTGGGCATAAGAAGGCATCCTGGGAAGAATCCTTCCGGTTATTCTATGTAGTTTTCCCTGTAACCTCAGCCTAGACTAGGATTCCTTGCCTTGGGTGGAGCTTAGTCCTAGCTCGGGGGTGACCCACTGTTGAGCATGATGAGCAACATGGTATAAGGCTGGGAGGTTCATGGAAGGCCTACACGTAGTTGGTGGAATTACCATGGTTTCAAATATAAGTATCAACTTATGCTTAATATTATGTTTTGCATGCCTGTGATGCTTATATGTATCATGTATTTTGTTGTGCATATGAATTATTGTTAATGCCAGGGATTATTTATGTTAGCAGTAATCTTCTACTTACTCTGAGTTAAATGTGTTTAATATGAATTAAATGCATGTTATTAATTAAGTATGAGAATTATGTTGTTCTGCATAGCAGCGTTTGCCCGGCCATTGGGTTGACAGTCGGGGACATCACAGTGTGGTATCAGAGCCTAGCTTCAATGCTGAGCTTGGATGGGCCGGATAAGTGGTCTTTGGACCAAGGTTTTGAGAAGGAGTTGTGTCTGGAGGACTAATTTCAAACCTCAGAATGTTTCTGAGTGTCAACGGGCTACTTGACCATGTTACAAAGCTCAAGAGGTGTAGCAGTATTATAAAATTGCAGTCGGTGTGGTATATGGCCACAGGGAGAGAGAGAACTCCACACCAGAAGTGTTGGAGCCAAAGGATATGTTCGGGAGGAAAGGAGAACCCTCGCAACTGTCAGATCTAGAGAATGTGCACAAGGCTTAAAACCCTTTGGATTTGCACAAGAGTGTGGAGATCGCGATAGGCGAAATTCCAAATTCGTCAAGACCGTCCATTGGAAAGGATGCATGGAGAGCGATCAACCTTTTTCTAACTCATAAATTGAAATGGTAAAAGGGTGAGTTCATGAGAATTCACGAAACGTGAATTCATGATTGGATCACAACCGTCGATCTAAGAGAGATCTGGACCGTTAATTTTCCAGGAAGAAATCAACATTTCGGGAGATGGGAAGTGACGATAGATGAACACCTCCGAAACCCGAAATCCCGGAATGATTTACACCGTAGATCGTAGGAGAGGAACATGACCATTGTTTCAAGTAGATGAATAGACCATAATTTTAGAATTTCGACCAACAAAATTTCGAGATGTGTAGATGCACGAATTCTTGATGCCCGAAACTCTGAAAGGAAAAGTGAAAGTGGTGGGACACTATGATGTCGCCAAAAGTGATATGGACCTTCTTAAGGATAGCATGTGTCACTACCTTGGTGGGTAACGACTGTGCTGTGGGCCTAGAGGGTAAGGAAATCAAATTTTCAGAAGTCGGGTGTTGGAGAGGGAAGCGAGTGTGAGAACCTCCAGGACCAAAACCTCGAAACCTAAAACCCCGAAGCCTCAAAACCCGAAGTTTCGTTTGGAGAGACTAGTAGCACCTAGTAGTTTAGCATTTTATTAGGGCCCATGGATGCATGGGTTGGGGACTCAAAAAATGAGGGTTATCACTGGAAATTGCAGAGCCAAACAGAGCTCAGAAAATTTGTGGAATCGAAACATTTTCTTAGTCACATTGGTTTATGAATGTTGTAGTTTTATTAAGGGTTTAAGGCCTGACAAACTTAGGTTGACTACACATTGTGTGTGTAGAGTTCAATGAGTTCCAGGACAGCCTTGAATCGATGCCGAGTATAGAAATGGAAGAGGTGCGGATTGCCTCCAATTCAGAGAACGAAAGAGAAGGAAGGGATGTCAACTTGGGAGTCGAAGGATCGAGCTCCAATGGGCACGGAAGAGAATTGGATAAGGAAGGGCATGTGATGAAAATCATTGAAAGATTACAGAAAGATTCCCAGGCTCATCAAGCCGATAGTCGAAAGCTCATGAGGGTCAGGGATAAGCAGGGTGAATTCAACTTAAGGATGTTGAAGAGTTTGGAAAGAATAGGAAAGAAATTGGAAAGGAGAGTGACACAAGCAAAACATGGAGTCGCAGGACCCCTGAGAGAAAAAGAAGATCGAGGAATGGTAGTAGACATCATTGTCACTCCCCAAAGCATTCCGATAAGGAAGCAGACAGTAGTTCAAGCCCATCCCCTACCAAAAAACACCAAATATCTGGAGTGGATGAATTGAAAGGGGAGATCAACAAGATTAAGCCTCCTACGTTTGATGGAGAACATAAGAAGGAGGAAGATGCCGAAACATGGTTGCTTGGCATGAGGAAATATTTCCAACTACAGAAATATTCCTCTCATGCAGAAGGAAGAATTGTGATGTATCAACTAAAAGGAAAAGCATCCATGTGGTGGGATCAGCTTGTGAAGGTGCAACACGTTAGAGAGAAAGATATCACATGGAAGGAATTCAAGAGGTATTTCGAGAGGAAATACCTAAATAAAAGATACTATGATAGAAATATGAAGGATTTATTCAAACTCAAATTGGGCAGCATGACCATTGATGAATACAAACGAAGGTTTTTGGAATTACTGAAGTATGTTCCATTCATCAAAGATGAGGCTGTCGAGATTCAGAGGTATCTGAGTGGACTGCCACCTCCCATTGGTGACAAGATTCAGTATGATGATCCTAAGACTATGGAAGAAACAATAAGAAGAGTGAAATGCTTATATGAGTACCAAAGAGAAAATCCTACCTTTCAGAAGGCTTAGGATGACCAGAAGAACTTTAAGGAAGAATAGAGGCAGAAGGGAAACAAACCTCCTTTTTTCATAAATAGTCCTCAAGGAAATCCATCATTTAGAGAGCTGAGAATGACTGAAGTGGGGGAACAAAGGCTGAGACAGACGCCCATTCAGTGTTGGGGCTGTAAAGAGAACCACAAGTACATAGATTGTCCCCATAAAAATGGCAAAGCAAGAGCTTTCCATAATGTTCAACAAGTGGAAATAGTGGAGGACATGGGTAGTAGAATTCCAAGGATATATGCGTCCCTAGACAACAAGCAAGTTGAATTTCAATCACACATGATTGAAGTGGAAGGTATGATTAACAACCAACCATCTATTATTTTAATTGATTCAAGGGCTAGCCATAGTTATGTATATCCTAGGGTGGTGGAAAGTTTACATTTATCAAGAAGAAAACATGAAAGGTATTGGTTAGTGCAGTTGGATACAGGAACCAAGAGGAATGTCATTGTGTTGGTTAAGTCATGTCCGGTGGACATGAAGGGATTGAGCACGAAGGCTGAATTGAATATTCTACCTTTAGGCTCTTATGACTGTTTAATTGGGATGGACTGGTTGTACCAGCACCATGCCCTCCTGGACTGTTGTAACAATTAATTTACATGCCTGGATGAGGAGGAGAATTGAAAAATAGTCCAAGGAATTCCTAGAGCTATGGCTGTTAGAGAAATCTCAGCAATGCAGTTGAAAAAGTGCTACATGAAAGGCTATCAATTGTTTGCAGCCCGTGTGGAGGAAGCATCCAAAGATGAAGTCTCAAATATTGGAGACCATGTGGTACTAACAGAGTTTGAAGATGTATTTCGGAAGGTACCTAGACTACGTCCAAAGAGAGATATCGATTTCTCTATAAATTTGATGCTTGGAGCAACTCCAGTGTCGAAAGCTCCTTATAGAATGAGCACGCCAGAGCTGAAAGAGTTGCAATTGCAGTTGGAAGAGCTTCTAAAGAAGGGGTACATTCACCCAAGTGTGTCACCTTGGGATGCCTCGGTCCTATTTGTGAAGAACAACGACATGATGTTGAGGCTATGCATTGATTTCAGACAGTTTAACAAAGTAACTGTCAAGAACAAGTATCCTCTGCCGAGAATCGACAATCTTTTCGATCAATTGAAAGGCGCAAAAATATTTTTGAAGATAGATCTCAGATCGGGATATCACCAGGTAAGAATAAAGGATGAAGACATCAACAAGACCACCTTTAGAACAAGGTATGGTCATTATGAGTTCACAGTGGTACCGTTTGGGCTGTCAAATGCACCTACTATTTTTATGTGCTTGATGAATGGTGTATCCAGGGACTATCTAGACAAGTTTTTCATAGTCTTCCTGGATGAAATTTTGGTGTATTCCAAGTCAAAGGAAGAGCATGAACAACACCTTAGGATGGTGCTGCAAGTGTTGAGAGAACACCAGCTGTATGCCAAGTTGAGAAAATGGTCGTTTTATCAAAGGAAGATCCATTACTTGGGGCACATTATTTCAGAAGAAGGGATCGTCGTGGATCCTGAGAAGGTTGAGGCCATCAGAGAATGGTCAGCACCAAGGAATGTGGTAGAAGTTAGATCCTTTATGAGTCTAGCAGGCTATTACAGAAGGTTTATCACAGGGTTCTCAAAGATAGCTCACCCTATCACTTCCTTGCAAAGGAAGGAGAAAAAGCTTCAGTGGACTGAAGAGTGTGATAAAAGTTTCCAACGATTGAAGCAGTTGTTAACCAACGCTCCAATATTGAGGATTGCAGATCCAAATGTGGATTTCATGGTGTGTACAGATGCATGTAAAGAAGGGTTGGGAGGAGTTCTCAGTTAGAATGGGTTTGTAATCTGTTATGAGTCCAAGAAGCTGAAAGAGCACGAAATTAATTATACCACTCACGATTTGGAGTTGGAAACAATCATTCACACTCTAAGGAAATGGAGGCATTACCTCATGGGAAGGAGGTTTGAAGTCAGAACAGACCATAATGGTCTGAAATATTTGTTTGACCAGCCAACCTTAAACGCTATACAAAGTAGGTGGCTAGAATTTATGTGTGAGAACGACTTTGAGATCAAGCATATCAAAGGAAAGGAGATTAAAGTGGCTAATGCACTCAATAGGAGGGTGCATGAATTACATCCTGCAACCATTAGCATGTGTCAGACTAATATTAAAAGTATAATTTTGGAGGCTGCAAATGTAGATCTGCAATACAAAGAATTGGTAGCCAAGCTACAACAGGGTAAGATGCCACAAAAGATGGAAATATATAAATTGGAAACAGATGGAATACTGTTGTACAAGAACATAATTTTTTTACCCAATGTCCAATGCTTGAAACAAATGATTTTGTAGGAGATGCGAATGTGCCTTATGCAAGGCACCCTGGATATCATAAAACAGTAGCAGCAGTCAAGAGCCATTAATTTTGGCTGGGTATGAAAAGAGAGATCACTGAATACATCGTCAGATGTATGGAGTGCCAGAAAGTTAAAGTTGAGCATAGGCACCCAGCAGGGTTGTTGCAACCTTTACCCATTCCTGAGTGGAAGTGGGAAGTGGTAACGATGGATTTTATTACGGGATTTCCCAGAATAACCAAGCTACACGATTCGATCATGGTGGTGGCGGAAAAGCTTACAAAAGCTGCCCATTTTATTCCACTGAAAACTACTCACAAGGCAGCAGATGTTGCTGATATTTTCATAAAGGAAGTGGAACAATTCCATGGAATTCCTAGAACGATTGTGTCTGACAAAGACCCGAAATTCACCTCGAATTTCTGGAAAGGATTGTTCAAAGGATTCGGAACAAATCTGAACTTTAGTATAGCTTATCATCCTGAGTCTGATGGATAGACAGAGAGGGTGAACAGAGTAATAGAAGACATACTGAGAATGTATGTGATGGACAAACCATCAAGATGGGAAGACTACCTGCACTTGGTAGAATTCGCCTACAACAATGAGTATCATGCATCGTTGAAGATGAGCCCATTTGAAGCACTTTATGGAAGAAAGTGAAATACTCAAGTGAGTTGGGATAATCTAGCTGATAGAGAAGTAGTTGGGCAAGAGTTGCTCAAGGAGACGGAGGACCAAATGATAAAAATTAAGCAGAATTTGAAAGTTGCCCAGGACAGGTAGAAAAGTTATGTTGATAAGAACAGAACCCACAAGGATTTCAAAGTGGGTGATCATGTTTTCCTGAAAGTGAACACCAACAGGAGTTCCCTGAAGCTGGGAAGTTGCGCCAAGTTGGTAGCCAGATTTTGTGGGCCATTTGAAATCTTGGAAAGGATTGGGCCAGTTGCATATATGCTTTCATTACCTGCATCTATGACTACACATAATGTGTTTCATGTTTCATTGATTAAGAAATATATACTAGATGCTAATCATGTTATTGATTGGACTGTGATTCAGGTGGAACCAAAAGGTGTCTTGCAAGTGCATCTTGTGCACATATTGGACAGGAAAAGAAAACAGCTCTGGAATCGAGCCATAGGGCTTGTAAAGGTCCAGTGGACCTGGTACAGTCTTGAGGATGTGACATAGGAGCATGAAGATGTTATGCGGGCATAGTACCTGCATCTTTTTGAAAATTTTGAAAAGCTTGCAGATGTAGTGTAAAGTTGCACTGAGGATAGTGAAAAAATAAGGGGAGGAGATTGTAATGTCCACAAGGTCAAACCCTCTTGTAAATCATGTCTATGAAGTATAAATCTTGCATTGTGAATTGTAATTATGTTTTATAGGCTGGTTAGTCAAGTTTATATAAGTTGGTGGGCTTATGTGTTATTATGTCGGAGAGCCTAAGTCTTAAGGCCGGGAGCCTACTTTTGTATATGTAATCATGCAAAACATTAATAAAAATATAAACACCACTGTGTGTAGACCGACCACGATGAGTGAGTGATGGGGGACTAAGCTTCCATAGAGTGGGTAAGGGATTGGGGACTGGAAGGTTGGAAAGAGAGGCTAAGTGTTGAGCCTAGGGGCTAAGCCTAGGGGATTAAGTCCTTTGGAATAATATTTTAATATTATTCCAAAATCCATGTGAAATATATGTTTTATCCTAAGTTCTTTGGAAGGACAAGTGACTTCCAAATGGGAAGGAATGAGCTTCATGGGTGACAAGTGTCAACCCAAGTGCATGGAGTTAAAACTGTTGATTTGAGTCATGATGGGGATCTTCCTCCATTCGACCGTCGACTGTCTGAACTGGGAATCCCATATGACCTCTGCAAGAATACCCTCACGCAACTCTTAAACCAAACAAATCCTGTGTTGATTTTTGGAGGAGCCGGTACACCCTTTGTCAAAACCGTCGAGTCTATGTTTGACCTTCGCATGGATTTCTTATCATGCATCCTTGAAACCCAGAACTATGAGTCTGTTCTGTATGGATGGTTGGTAAAACTGAATCTCTTGTAATTGTTGAGCCTGGATGGGTTGACGCATCTGTCTGTCACCTGTTTTGGGAAACCCATGTTTGTTGTCCCAATTGACTGTGGCAGCCACGCAGTTCTTGGTTGGGTGTAGTTTGTTGTTGTTGTGAGGGAGGTGATTTTTGTTGAAGAGGCAGACTGTTATACCTGTGAGAAGATATTTCCAAGTGAAGGAGTCTACTAGGAAGTGGTATTATTCCAGAGAGAGTCCAGCACCAGCTATGGAGCTCTAAGACATCCTAATCCAGCCTGTTGTCAAGACCGAGAGAGGGAGGTGAAGCACTAATGGACTGTGCTTGTGAAGGTGTATACTCCCGGGCGGAACAGGAATGTGGGGAATGAGAGTCCATGAGTAGTGGGCATAAGAAGGCATCCTGGGAAGAATCCTTCCGGTTATTGTGTGCATTTTTCCCTGTAACCTCTGTCGAGATTAGGATTCCTTGCCTTGGGTGGAGCTTAGTCCCAGCTTGGGGGTGACCCACTGCTAAGCATGATGAGTAGCATGGTCTAAGGCTGGGAGGTTCCTGGAAGGCCTGCACGTAGTTGGTGGAATTACCACGGTTTCAAAGATAAGTATCATCTTATGCTTAATATTATGTTTTGCATGCCTATGATGCTTATATGTATCATGTATTTTGTTGTGCATATGAATTATTTTTAATTCCATCGATTATTTATGTTAGCAGTAATCTTGTGCTTACTCTTAGTTAAATGTTTTTAATATGACTTAAATGCATGTTATTATTTAAGTATGAGAATGATGTTGTTCTGCACAGTAGTCTTTGCCCAGCCATTGGGATGACGACCTGGGACGTCACAGTATGGTATCAGAGCCTAGTTTCAATGTTGAGCCTGGATGGGCCGGATAAGTGGTCTTTGGACCGAGGTTTTGAGAAGGAATTGTGTCTGGAGCACTAATTTCATACCTCAGAATGTTTCTAAGTGTCAACGGGCTACTTCACCATGTTACAAAGCTCAGGAGGTGTAGCGGTGTTATACAACTACAGCTGGTCTGGTATATGTCCAAAGGGAGAGAGATAACTCCACACCAGAAGTGTTGGAGCCAAAGGATATGTTTGGGAGTGTTGATGGGCGAAATTGACTGCTCGTCAACTGGAGGAGTGAATCTGGTCTGGGGTTGTCTAATTAACCCAAGCCGTTTGGATTAATCCACTCCGACGGGTTTAGCAGCTCCGTTGGCCAATCTAAGTCCTAAGAAATTGAAAAAACAAAACTAAGGAAGATAAAATAACTTGATGAATAACACTCGCTGAAAACTATATACAAATCTAATATATATTTACAGTTTACTAACTAATATTTATAAGATATGTCTACTTATTATATGTATAATATATACAAATGAATTATTTCTAATATATATATAACATTTACAAAATGCAAATTTTAATCTAAATCTGCGAAAATCGAATATGGATTGATTTATTAAACAACAACACAACTATCATTCAATCTTTTAGATTTTTTTTCTTATAATGTTTATAAACAAGAAATGGGATAACAAACTGTCTAATTGAAAAATGAAATCATAGATAATAGAATTTTTTTTAGCTATAGGAGGTTTCTATATTCATTAAACTAATGAAATTAAACTAGTAAAATGACTTGTTATCGCATCCCATATTCGTCCTGTGTATAGCATCCAATCTCATTGTTTGGTGAGGCAAACCCGCAATAGATCCCACCAATGCTTCTCGTAAACGTGAAGCAATAATGATTGAATCCAAATGATAGAACATATGAGAAATATAGTAACAACAATCTTATAATTTCACAAGTGGCCACATTGACATAAATCCTGCTGTGAAAACTTATGTATAAATGTTCAACGAATGAAGAAGATAAATCTCTTAATCTCAAGTTTGAACAGAATAATTACTGTATGTTAAATATGGGACATAAAACATGGATATCATATAAATTTTATCATATCAATCTGCAATAAACCACGATATCTAAAGCAATCACAATCTAATTACAAATCAAAATAATCATAACTTGAATAAAAACATGATATAGAGAAGCTAAAGCTGTGCAAATATCATATTCTATTCAAGTCTATAAATCAAAAATCCATAGTTTTTTCCCTAGGCAGAGATGGATTGAAGTTTACAAAATAACATGCTTAGATAGGTTCCATGAACAAAATGCTTCCTGTTGATAACATCAAATCTGTTCAAAAATGTGGGGGATGCAACCTCCCAGATTTTACTTGATATCAAAAAACTAACAGCCTAATCTATTTACTAAAAACATAAAGATGGTATGGTTGGGAAATCCCAACAGTCCTTCATATCTCCTTGAAAATCATGAGTTCCTGAAAATAAATAAAAATAAGAAGATTTTAGATGTATTTTCAATTATCAAAACAAGCAATTCGAATTTTTCTAACTAGCTACAGAATCTGTAGCTAGTTGTAATAGCCAATGCAATCAAAACAAACTAATCTTAATCAGAAAAATAGTTTATTGAATCAAATCATATATCCTATCTTAAGAGTGACCAAATCGTGCTAAAATTAAACAAAATCATACCTCTGATCATGAAATCAAATCAAATCATGATGGTTGTAGCTGCTTCTACATTTTTTCTTTTAAATATCACATGTCCTATAGATGTATAACTTGTTGGCAGACTGGTTGAATATCCTTTGGATTGATCAACGGTTCACAGTAGGAGGCTGAGACACATGGCTGGACAGGTGAGAGGGGTGTTGTGGGATGCTAATGCACAGGCCTGGAGAGGTCACAAATGTTTCAACACTTGCAAACAAACCAAAATGGTCCCTTCAGCCACAAAGAAAAACTGAGATTTGACCTCTAAAGGAAGAGCTATATCTCTGGAATGATCCAATTTATGGGGAAGTCGCTTTCCATGAAGGTAAAAGGGCTGGTTTCGGTTCTGGGTTTTCAAGGGTTTGATCTAATTCAAAACCGTTTGCTCAGAATAGCTCATGAAAAAATGTCTCTCTGGCAGGCAATTATGGGGTTAGCTTAAGAGCTCTTCAGTTACTTCCAATTGCACAGATCGATCTTTGCCTTGTAGCCATCGAAGTTCAATGAAAACTCTTGAAGATCGAAACCCTTAAATCTTTGGATGAACAAAATCCAACCGTTCCTTTCTGAATCCTCTCTGGCATTATCATACAATAACAGGGTTTGGACGCCATTAGGCTTGTCCCTCACCACTGGAGCCATGTCGAATGGAAGGGAATCAACACAGAACTCACAGGTAGGGTTTGGTAAAAAATCCACAGAGCTATAGCCCCGAGCCTCATCAAAACAATTATGTGACAATACAAACGGTGGGCAGAGGTGTTAATCACAATGCATGGAAACAAAATCGTGAAGCCCGAGACCATACTCGGGAGTGATGGTATCCTGTACTATATATTCCACCTTGGCATTGGGTACATGCTAGGACAGAGTGCGCGCATCCAAATTTAATTGCAAAGATAGGTGATTCATAAGAATTGAGAAGCCAAAATTTCCGTGAAAGAAATATGGTTAATCATCAAACCAAAATTAATACAAAAATCAAATACCCATTGATAGGGGTGTTTCAATCAAACAAACATAAGCTTCTTAGTCATTCTTAGAATCAAAACGATCATAAACAATGAGAGCAACATGTCCATAGCTATAAATCGCAATTTTATAATAAATCATAAGAGCAATTTGTCTTTAAAAACATAATGGTAATTCCGGTCGCAAGTTTTCATGCTTGCAGTCATTAAAACAAAGTTTGAAAAGACAATAGAGAGAAACGACGATTTGCAACTGTCATCTCAGACACTGTTCATGAAGAGTAATGAAATTTCATGACCCTGTGTAGGCAGCTATGTAGATTATTTAATAAAAATAACAATTGTATTATTGCTGCCAACAATGGCGACACGTTGGGAGAAGCAGTTATCTCTGTTACACGAACGAGTTCAGGTTAGAAAAATCTGAAAAACATGAAATCGAAGAACAACTGAAAAGTCATTTAAACATCTCAAATAATCATGACGCGATCTAGTTTCAGATAACTTTCATTTTTAAAGGAACGAAAACCAGTGACAAACTTTGGCAAAAGAAAGCCATGATGTTAAGTTAAAATCTCTAATACTATTGACAGGGCCAATGCTACCAGCAGACGTCCATAGCCTCGACAGGGATGTCAATTAACCCACTCTAACATCTATATCCTATCAAGAAATTTTAGATCAGAACGAAGGACGTTTAAGGCCAAAAAGAAATCCATATCTGAGAATTTTCTTTTACCTGACATTGCTTCGTTGCTAGCGGGCCTGTTCAGTACCTCGACGAAGTTATCTTGGTGTCATGCATGCATTTACCCGCTGCCAGCAAACCTGTTCAGTGTCCCAGTGGGTTTACAAACACTTCCCACAACTTTTTGAAAGTTTATTCATATTATAGTTTTTTGAAATATTCGATAGAGTGGGGTGGCGCTGAAAATTCCTGTTTTTAAGTTACAGATTTTAAATTTTTACATGTTGTCCTTCATCAAGATCCAAAAATGGTTCATTAATAAAACCGTCTTTCAAGAACAGGGAGACATCGTTGAGTTTCTCTCTTAAGGAATAGGGACAACATTAAAAGATTTTTAAAGATGGTCGTGAACACTTTCAAATGCAAATTGAAACCGAGAGAATTCCTTTCAAATGAAAAGTCATCTTTAACCAGTCCACAAAATATAGCACATAATGTTTTAACAACTTTTAGCAGTTATTTTCGAGGGGAAGTATTATGTTTTCTCTGTCTGAACTAGCTCGTGGTGCAGACATGTTTGTTTCAAAAACAAAGACCGATAAGCAGAAATGAAAACAAAAACAAACCAGTAAAGAAAAACAAGAGCAAGGAAACCAAAACAGAAAATATTTACAAAAGATGTATCTGAAAGCATCATGAGAAAAAAAAGCCCCTTGGGAAACTAAAAGAAAAAAGAAACACCCAGATTGATGTGAAAGCAGTCTTACTCGTGGTACCTTGGATCGGGGTTGATTCAGATTTATTTATCTCTTTACTTTCCATTTAAGATTTTCATGACGATACTGCGTTTTTTGAAAATAAATGTTCAACTAAAAGCAAAGAGAAAAAGATCAAGCGGACTTCCCTGATAACAGTTGTATTATGGTTCTCATGGTGTGGCCACTTGCATTCATGACTGCATTATTACAAAGATAAATAATGAGGAATAAAATTAAAAGAAAACCTATTCCTAAACCTAACCTAACTACTAAACAAATCAGAATACTACGTGAAGTCATGTTTCCATTGTAGCCATCAGAGTAACTCTAATCCTGCAATGGAAACAAAATCAAACATTACTAATAAGAATGGTAATATATCAAAAAATGACAGAAACATATCACACTTACCTTCATAATCATCATCTAAAAACAATGTAAGCATGATCTTACCATTCCCTTGAATATTCTTGTTGTACGAATCCTCTAGCCATTGTGCAATCTTGTCATGATAAGGGTCATAATGGCATGGGCGAGTGTAAGTAAGTTTAAAACAGTTGTCAAGATTACGAGGAAATGAAATAACCATCAACCAAGGATGAAATGCCCCATCCTCCTGACAATTCTCTAAGTGTTCATTAATTTCTTCACATGGAGGATCTAAAAGAAATATGTCACACCTACTTCATAGATAGTTAGGTAAAAATAAAGAAAGCACAACTTTATCTTTATTATGAAATTTTTTTATATATGAATATTCAGGCCATCCTAAGATTTTGTCACAAAAATGAGGATGCAAACCATGACTTTGATGAAACGAATATATCGATGGGGAAATCGTCATAAGAGTATTTGTGATGTCAGTCAGATCATTGGTTTGAATGCTTCCTTTGATGAGATTGATTATTTCAAAATGTGAAGTATAAACATTATAATTTGAGTTGATCAAAGAGCGAATATGCAACGTAGAATGTTTGATCTCCATAAGATATAGTGCATTGTCTTTTTCAACAATAAACTGTGTAAAATCATCTTGCAACACATCCTTTTCCCATATGAGTGATGAAAGTGAACAAGCATCAAATCCAACTTTATCAATGTTAGGTTTGGAATTAATTTCACCAAAATTTAGCATATTGAAGAGATATGATTGTGGCCGAAAAGAGTAGGATGTTGTAGGTAAGATGTGAAGTCCAACAGAGTCTAGGAATAGATCAGGATATAAAAAATAAAAGGAATAAAAAATAAGCACATGAAAAGAATCTCTTGAACTACGATACTTAACAATGGTATTCTCAAGACATTTCTCTTCACTTTCTTTAAAACTCTAACTCTGTTTTGGTGACAAATTCCTCAACATAATATGATCATCTGGATTTGCCTTTTGTGTGATAGATAATTCAAAATTTATGTGACAAACATCTAGTCTTTCCTGTGAACAAAGTGCATTTTGAGGATGAAGGTTTAAGGTTTCTTCTTCTAGTTGCATATCTTCTTCTCTAATCAGTTTCATAGGAGTACTAGAACATTCAAGGCGGTTTTCGTCGCTTAATTGTTCTTCAATGATTGATTTTAAATGTTGATTAGAGCATGAGTTACAAGAATGAGGATATTCACCTTGAGCCAAAAAAGAATCTTCTTCCATACTGATCGTAGAATGAAAATACAATGATTCAAAGGAAAAACCAAATTGGTTGTCAATAAGAACCTAGTCAATAGATTCTACCTCCCTAGCTTGTTCAACATTGTCAGAAGGATTCTTCTCTTCTTGCGAAGAGAATTGTTCTTGCAGTTGAGTGATAGGATTTGCAATTGGTTCTTCATTCGTGATTGAATATGACTGGATGGAAGGGATGCAAGCATCATAGAAGAGATTTAATGAAAATGACATGTCATCGAGATTAAATTTACAGAGGATATGATAGACTCTTGTCAAAAAGTCTTCGAAAGATGAATCACTGTTGATTAGCGAAGTATGAAATTCTTCACATAATTGATCGAAATCATAAATTTCAAAATCATCTAGAAACTCATCTACAAATTCAAACCAATCAAAAATGTGACATGCTGGAAAGGATTAAAACCAATGTTTAATCCGACCTCTAAAAGTAAAAGCGAACAGTTTGCATAAAACTCTTAAATCTGAGATGTCATGTTTGATGCATTTGCACCAAAACTTGTTAAGGTGGTCTTTAGCAGATGTATTTCCTCCACCATCAAAGGTGAGTTTGGAAAAGAAAGACACTGACTCGTTGGGAACATTGGGTAATGAGAAGTTGAAAGCATGTTCCAACATAGTGATTTGGGGAGCCATAGGGGAATTGAATACATTTAAAATAAAGGCTCCTACAAGGCCAACTTATCAGTCGGCCCTCTTTCTAGTGTCATTTGTTGATGGGATAAATTGACCGCTCGTCAACTAGAGGAGTGAATCCGGTCCGGGGTTGTCTAATTAACCCAAGCCGTTTGGATTAATCCACTCCGACGGGTTTAGCAGCTCCGTTGGTCAATCTAAGTCCTAAGAAAGTGAAAAAACAAAACTAATGAAGATAAAATAACTTGATGAATAACACTCACTGAAAAATATATACAGATCTAATATATATTTACAGTTTACTAACTAATATTTATAACATAAGTCTACTTATTATATGTATAATATATACAAATGACTTATTTCTAATATATATATAACATTTACAAAATGCAAATTTTAATCTAAATCTGCGAAAAATGAATATGGATTGATTTATTAAACAACAACACAACTATCATTCAATCTTTTTGATTTATTTTCTTATAATGTTTATAAACAAGAAATGGAATAACAAATTGTCTAATTCAAAACATAAATCATAGATAATAGAAAATGTTTTAGTTACATGAGGTTTCTGTATTCATTAAACTATTGAAATTAAACTAGTAAACTGACCTGTTATCGCATCCCATATTCGTCCTATGTATAGCATCAAATCTTGTTGTTTGGTGAGGCAAACCCGCAACAGATCCCACAAATGCTTCTCGTAAACATGAAGCAGTAATGATTGAATCCAAATGATAGAACATATGAGAGATATAGTAACAAGAATCTTATAATTTCACAAGTGGCCACATTGACATAAATCCTGTTGTGAAAACTTGTGTATAAATGTTCAACGAATGAAGAAGATAAATCTCTTAATCTCAAGTTTGAACAGAATAATTACTGTATGTTAAATATGGGACATAAAACATGGATATCATATAAATTTTATCATATCAATCTGCAATAAACCACAATAGCTAAAGCAATCACAATCTAATTACAAATCGAAATAATCATAACTTGAATAAAAACACGATATAGAGAAGCTAAAGCAGTGCAAATATCATATTCTATTCAAGTCTGTAAATTAGAAATCCATAGTTTTTTCCCCAGGCAGAGATGGTTTTAAGTTTACAGAATAACATGCTTATATAGGTTCCAGGAACAAAATGCTTCATGTTGATAACATCAAATCTGTTCAAAAATGTGGGGGATGCAACCTCCCAGATTTTACTTGATATCAAAAAACTAACAGCCTAATCTATTTACTAAAAACATAAAGATGGTATGGCTGGGAAATCCCAACAGTGCTTCATATCTCCTTGAAAATCATGAGTTCCTGAAAACAAATAAAAATAAGAAGATTTTAGATGTATTTTCAATTATCAAAACAAGCAATTCGATTTTTTCTAACTAGCTACAGAATCTGTAGCTAGTTGTAATAGCCAATGCAATCAAAACAAACTAATCTTAATCAGAAAAATAGTTTATTGAATCAAATCGTATATCCTATCTTAAGAGTGACCAAATCGTTCTAAAATTAAACAAAATCATACCTCTGATCATGAAATCAAATTGAATCATGATGGTTGTAGTTTCTTCTATGTTTTTTTATTTTAAATATCACATGTCCTATAGACGTATAACTTGTTGTCAGACTGGTTGAATATCCTTTGGATTGATCAAGGGTTCACAGGAGGAGGCTGAGACACATGGTTGGACGGGTGAGAGGGTTGTTGTGGGATGCTAATTCACAGGCCTGGAGAGGTCACAAATGTTTCAACACTTGCAAACAAACCAAAATGCTCCCTTCAGCCACAGAGAAAAACTGATATTTGACCTCTAAAGGACGAGCTATATCTCTGGAATGATCCAATTTATGAGGAAACCACTCACGATGAAGGTAAAAGGGCTCGTTTCAGTTCTGGGTTTTCAAGGGTTTAATCTAATTCAAAACCGTTTACTCAGAATAGCTCACGCAAAAACGTGTCTCTGGCAAGAAATTACAGGGTTAGCTTAAGAGCTCTTCAGTTACCTCCAATTGCACAGACCGATCTTTGCCTTGCAGCCATCGAAGGTCAAGGCAAAATCTTGAATATCGAAACCCTTAAATCTTTGTATGAACAAAACCCAACCATTCCTTTCTGAATCCTCTCTGGAATTATCATACGATAACAGGGTTTGGACTCCATTAGGCTCGACCCTCACCACTGGAGCCATGCCGAATGGAAGGGAATCAACAAAGAACTCACAAGTAGGGTTTGGTAAAAAAGCCACAGAGCTATAGCCCCGAGCCTCATCAAAACAATGCTGTGGCAATACAAATGGTGGGCAGAGGTGTTAATCACAATGCGTGGGAGCAAAATCATGAAGCCTGAGACCATACTCGGGAGTGATGGTATCCTGTACTACATATGTCACCTTGGCATTGGGTACATGCTAGGAAAGAGTGCGTGCATCCAAATTTAATTGCAAAGATAGGTGATTCATAAGAATTGAGAAGCCAAAATTTCCATGAAAGAAATATGGTTAATCATCAAACCAAAATTAATACAAAAATCAAATACCAATTGATAGGGGTCTTTCAATCAAACAACCATAAGATTCTTAGGCATTCTTAGAATCGAAATGATCATAAACAATGAGAGCAACATGTCCATAGCCATAAATCACAATTTTATAATAAATCATAAGAGAAATTTGTCTTTAAAAACATAATGGTAATTCTGGTCGCAAGTTTTCATTCTTACAGTCATTAAAACAAAGTTTGAAAAGACAATAGAGGGAAGCGACGATTTGCAACTGTCATCTCGAAAACTGTTCATGAAGAGTAATGAAATTTCATGATCGTGTGTAGGCAGCTATGTAGATTATTTAATAAAAATAACAATTGTATTATTTCTACCAACAGGGAGGAAAGGAGAACCCTCACGACCGTCATATCTGGAGAACGTGCACAAGTCTTAAAACCCTTTGGAGTTGCATAGGAGTGTGGAAATCGCGATACGCAAAATTTCGAATTCGTCAGGATTGTCCATCGGAAAGGACGCATGGAGAGCAATCAACTTTTCACTGACTCGTAACTTGAAATAGTCAAAGGGTGAGTTCATGAGAATTCACGAAACACGAATTCACGATTGGATCACAACTGTCGATCTAAGAGAGATCTAGACCGTTAGATGTCTAGGAAGAAATCGACATTTCGGTAGATGGGAAGTGAGGAGAGATGAACACCTCCGAAACCTGAAACCCCGAAATACCGAAATGATCTACACCGTAGATCGTAGGAGAGGAACTTGACTATTGGATAAAGTAGATGAATATACCATAATTTCATAATTTCGGCAAACGAATGTTCAAGATGTGTAGATGCACGAACTCTCGATGCCCGAAACTCCGAAACGAAAAGTGAAAGTGGTGGGACCCTATGACGTCACCATAAGTGATATGGACCTTCTTAAGGACACCATGTGTCACTACCTTGGTGGGAAATAGTTGTGCTATGGGCCTAGAGGGTAAGGAAATCGAATTTTTGGAAGTCAGGGGTTGGAGAGGGAAGTGAGTGCGAGAACCTCCGGGACCAAAACCCCGAAACCCAAAACCCCGAAGCCCCGAAATACCGAAACCTGAAGTTTCATTTGGAGAGCCTAGTAGCACCTATCATTTTAGCGTTTGATCATGGCCCATGGATGCATGGGTTGGGGACTAAGAAAATTGGGGCTATCGCCGAAAATTGCAGAGCCAAACAGAGCTCAGAAAATTTGTGGAATCGAAACGTTTTCTTATTCACGTTGGTTTATGAATGTTGTAGTTTTATTAAGGGTTTAAGGCCTGACAAACTTCGGTTGACTACACGTTGTGTGTGTAGAGTTCAACGAGTGTCAGGACAACCACAAATCGACATAAAGTATAGAAATGGAAGAGGTGTGGATTGCCTCCAATTCAGAGAATGAAAGAGAAGGAAGGGATGTCAACATGGGAGTTGAAGGATCGAACTACAATGGACATGGAGATCAACAAGATTAAGCCTCCTACGTTTGATGGAGAACATAAGAAGGAGGAAGATGCCGAAACATGGTTTCTTGGCATGAGAAAATATTTCTAACTACAGAATTATTCCTCTCATGCAAAAGGAAGAATTGCGATGTATCAACTAAAAGGAAAATCATCCATGTGGTGAGATCAACTTGTGTAGGTGCAACACGTTAGAGAGAAAGATATCACATGGAAGGAATTCAAGAGGTATTTCGAGAGGAAATACCTGACTAAAAGATACTATGACAGAAAGATGAAGGAGTTCTTTGAAATCAAACTGGGCAGCATGACCATTGATGAATACGAACGAAGCTTTTTGGAATTACTGAAGTATGTTCCATTCATCAAAGATGAGGCTGTCAAGATTTAGAGGTATCTGAGTGGACTGCCACCTCGCATTGGTGACAAGATTTAGTATGATGATCCTAAGACTATGGAAGAAACAATAAGAAGAGTGAAATGCTTATATGAGCAGCAAAGAGAAAATCCTACCTTTCAAAAGGCTTGGGATGACCAGAAGAATTTTAAGGAAGAACAGAGGTAGAAGGGAAACAAACCTCCCTTTTTCCGAAATAGTCCTCAAGGACATCCATCATTTAGAGAGTCGAGAATGGCTGAAGTGGGGGAACAAAGGCCGAGACAGACACCCATTCAGTGTTGGGGCTATGAAGAGAACCACAAGTATAGAGATTGTCCCCATAAAAATGGCAAAGCAAGAGCTGTCCATAATGTTCAACAAGCTGAAATAGTGGAGGACATGGGCAGTAGAATGCCAAGGATCTATGCATCCCTAGACAACAAGCAAGATGAATTTCATTCGCACATGATTGAAGTGGAAGGTATGATTAACAACCAACCATTTATTATTTTAATTGATTCAGGGGCTAGCCATAGTTATGTAGATCCTAGGGTGGTGGAAAATTTGCATTTATCAAGAAGAAAACATAAAAGGTATTGGTTAGTGCAGTTGGCTACAGGAACCAAGAGGAAAGTCACTGAGTTGGTTAAGTCCTGTCTGGTGGACATGAAGGGATTGAGCACAAAGGCTGAATTGAATATTCTGCCTTTAGGCTCTTATCACTATTTAATTGGGATGGACTGGTTGGACCAGCACCATGCCCTCTTGGACTCTCGTAACAAGGAATTTACATGGCTGGATGAGGAGGGGAATCAGAAAACAGTCCAACTAGAGCTGTGGCTGTTAGAGAAATCTCAGCAATGTAGTTGAAAAAGTGCTACATGAAAGGTTGTCAATTGTTTGCAGCCCATGTGGAGGAAGCATCTAGAGATGAAGTCTCAAAGATTGGAGACCATGCGGTACTAAAAGAACTTGAAGACATATTTCAGGAGGTACCCAAACTACCTCTGAAGAGAGATATCAATTTCTCTATAAATTTGATGCCTAGAGCAGCTACAGTGTCTAAAGCTCCTAATAGAATGAGTACGCTAGTGCTGAAAGATTTGCAATTGTAGCTACAAGAGATTCTAAAGAATGGGTACATTCACCCAAGTGTGTCACCTTGGGATGCCCCGGTCCTGTTCGTGAAGAAGAAGGACAAGATGTTGAGGTTGTGCATTGATTTCAGACAGTTGAACAAAGTAACTGTCAAGAACAACTATCCTCTACCGAGGATCGACGATCTTTTCGATCAGCTGAAAGGTGAGAAAATATTTTCAAAGATAGATCTCAGATCGGGATATCACCAGGTAAGAATAAAGGATGAAGACATCAACAAGATCGCCTTTAGAACAAGGTATGGTCATTACGTGTTCACAGTGGTACCGTTTGGGCTGTCGAATGCACCTATTGTTTTTATGTGCTTGATGAATGGTGTATTCAGGGACTATCTAGACAAGTTTTTCATAGTCTTCCTGGATGACATTTTGGTGTATTCCAAGTCAGAGGAAGAGCATGAACAACACCTGAGGATGGTGATACAAGTGTTGAGAGAACACCAGTTGTACACCAAGTTAAGAAAATGGTCCTTTTATCAAAGGCAGATCCATTACTTGGGGCATATTATTTCAAAAGAAGGGATCATCGTGGATCTTGAGAAGGTTGAGGCCATCAGAGAATGGTCAGCGCCAAGGAATGTGGTAGAAGTTAGATCCTTTATGGGTCTAGCAGGCTATTATAGAAGGTTCATCGCAGGGGTCTCAAAGATAGCTCACCCTATCACTTCCTTGAAAAGTAAGGAGACAAATTTTGAGTGGACTGAAGAGTGTGAGAAACATGTCCAGCGATTGAAGCAATTGTTAACCAGTGCTCCAATCTTGAGGATTGAAGATCCAAATGTGGATTTCATGGTGTGCACAGATGCGTGTAAAGAAGGGTTGGGAGGAAGTCTCAGTCATAATGGGTTTGTAATTTGTTATGAGTCCAGGAAGGTGAAAGAACACGAAAAGAATTATGCCACTCACAATTTGGAGTTGGCATCAATCATTCACGTTCTGAGGAAATGGAGGCATTACCTAATTTGAAGGAGGTTTGAACTCAGAATAGACCATAATGATCTGAAATATTTGTTTGATCATCCAACCTTAAACGCTAAACAAAGTAGGTAGCTGGAATTTATGTGTGAGTATGACTTTGAGATCAAGCATATCAAAGGAAACGAGAATAAAGTGGTTGATGCACTCAGCAGGAGGGTGAATGAATTACATGCTACAACCATTATCATGTATCGGACTGATATTAAAAGAAGAACTATGGAGGCTGCAAATGTAGATTTGCAGTACAGAGAATTGGTAGTTATGCTACAGCAGGGTAAGATGCCACAGAAGATGGAAATTTATAAATTGGAAACAGATGGAATACTGTTGTACAAGAATAGAATTTTTGTACCCAATGTCCAGTGCTTGAAACAAATGATTTTGTAGGAGATGCATAATGTGCCATATGTAGGGCACCCTGGATATCAGAAAATAGTAGCAGTGGTCAAGAGCCATTAATTTTGGCCAGGTATGAAGAGAGAGATCGCTGAATACATCACCAGATGTATGGAGTGCTAGAAAGTTAAAGTTGAGCATAGGCACCCAACAGGGTTGCTGCAACCTTTACCCATTACTGAGTGGAAGCGGGAAGTATTAATGATGGATTTTATTATGGGATATCCCAGAATAGCCAAGATGCATGATTCAATCATGGTGGTGGTGGAAAATCTTACAAAAGCTGCCCATTTTGTTCCATTAAAAACTACTCACAAGGCAGCAGATGTTGCTGATATTTTCATAAAGGAAGTGGCACGATTGCATGGAATTCCTAAAATGATTGTGTCTGACAGAGACCCAAAATTCACCTCGAATTTCTAGAAAGGATTGTTCAAAGGATTCAGAACAAATCTGAACTTTAGTACATCTTATCATCCTAAGTGTGATGGACAGACAGAGAGGGTGAACAGAGTAATAAAATACATGCTCAGAATGTATGTGATGGACAAACCATCAATATGGGAAGACTACCTGCGCTTGGTAGAATTCGCCTACAACAATGGGTATCATGCATTGTTGAAGATGAGCCCATTTGAAGCACTTTATGGAAGAAAGTGAAATACTCCAGTGAGCTGGAATAATCCAACTGATAGAGCAATAGTTGGGTCAGATTTGCTCAAGGAGATGGAGGACTAAATGATAAAAATTAAGCAGAATTTGAAAGCTGCCCAGGACAGGTAGAAAAGTTATGCTGATAGGAATAGAACCCACAGGGAGTTCAAAGTGGGTAATCATGTTTTCCTGAAAGTGAAAGCTAACAAGAGTTCACTGAAGCTGGGAAGTTGCGCAAAGTTGGCAGCCAAATGTTGTGGGCCATTTGAAATCTTGGAAAGGATTGGACCAGTTGCATATATGCTTGAATTACCTGCATCTATGACTGTACATAACATGTTCCATTTTTCATTTCTTAAGAAATATATACGAGATGTTAATCATGTTATTGATTTGAATTTGATTCAGGTGGAACAAGAAGGTGTCCTACAAGTGCATCATGTGCGCATATTGGACAGGAAAAACAAACAACTCTGGAATTGAGCTATAGAGCTTGTAAACATCCAGTGGACCTGGTACATTCCTAAGGATGCGACATGGAAGCATGAAGATGTTATCCGTGCAGAGTAACCACATCTTTTTGAAAATTTTGAAAAGCTTGCAGATGCAGTGTAAAGTTACACTGGGGACAGTGCAAAAATAAGGGGAGGGGATTGTAATGTCCCCAAATCCTTGTTGTAAATCATGTCTATGAAGAATAAAGCTTGCATTATGAATTGTAATTATGTTTTATAGGATGGTGAGCCAATTTTGTATAAGGTAGTGGGCTTATGTGTTATTAGGCTTGAGAGCCTAAGTCTTAAGGCCGGGAGCCTGCTTTTGTATATGTAATCATGTAGAACATTAATAAAAATATAAACATCGTTGCGTGCAGATCGACCATGATGAATGAGTGATGGGGGACTAAGATTCCACAGAGTGGGTAAGGGATTGGGGACTGGAAGGTTGGAAAGAGAGGCTAAGTGTTGAGCCTAGGGGCTTAAGTCCTTGGGAATAATATTTTAATATTATTCCAAAAGCCATGTGAAATATATGTTTTATCCTAATTTCTTTGGAAGGACGAGTGACTTCCAAATGGGAAGGAACAAGCTTCATGGGTGACAAGTGTCAACCCAAACACATGTAGTTAAAACTATTAAGTTGAGTCGTGATGGGGGTCCTCCTCCATTTCATCGTCGACTATCTGAACTGGGAATCCCGTATGACCTCTGCAAGAATACCCTCATGCAACTCTGAAATAAAAAAAATCCTGTGTTGATTTCTGGAGGAGCCGGTGCACTCTCTATCAAAACCGTCGAGTTTGTGTTTGACCTACGCATGGATTTCTTATCACGCATCCCCGAAACCCAAAACCGTGAGTCTGTTCTGTATGGATGGTTGGGAAAACCGAATGTCCCATAATTGTTGAGCCTGGATGGGTTGAAGCGTCTGTCTATCACCTGTTTTGGGAAACCCGTGTTTGTTGTCCCAGTTGACTGTGGCAGCCACGCAGTTCTTGGCTGGGTGTGGTTTGTTGCTATTGTGAGGGAGGTGATTGTCATTGAAGAGGCAGTCAGTCAGACCTGTGAGAAGATATTTCCAAGTGAAGGAGTCTGCTGGGAAGTGGTATTCTTCCAGAGAGATTCCATCACCATCTACGGAGCTATAAGACTTCCTAATCTGGCATTTTTTCGAGACCTAGAGAGGGAGGTGAAGCACTGATGGACTGTTCTTGTGAAGGTGTATACTCCCGGGCAGAACATGCATGTGGGTAATGAGAGTCCGTGAGTAGTTGGCATAAGAAGGCATCCTGGGAAGAATCCTTTCGGTTATTCCTTGCCTTGGGTGGAGCTTAGTCCCAGCTCGGGGGTGACCCACTATTGAGCATGATGAGCAGCGTGGTCTAAGGCTGGGAGATTTGTGGAAGGCCTGCACGTAGTTGGTGGAATTACCATGGTTTCAAATAAAGTATCAGCTTATGCTTAATATTATGTTTTTCATGCCTGTGATGCTTATATGTATCATGTATTATGTTGTGCATATGAATTATTGTTAATTCCAGGTATTATTTATGTTAGCAGTAATCTTGTGCTTACTCTTACTTAAATGTGTTTAATATGACTTAATTGCATGTTATTAATTAAGTATGAGAATGATGGGGTTCCGCATAGTAGATTTTTCCCAGCCATTGGGATGACGGTCGGGGACATCACAGTATGGTATCAGAGCCTAGTTTCAACGCTGAGCCTGGATGGGCTGGATAATTGGTCTTTGGACCGAGGTTTTGAGAAGGAATTGTGTCTGGAGGACTAATTTCATACCTCATAATGTTTCGGAGTGTCAATGGGCTACTTGACCATGTTACAAAGCTCAGGAGGTGTAGTGGTATTATAAAACTGCAGTCGGTGTCATATATGGCCACAAGGAGAGAGAGAAATCCACACCAGAAGTGTTGGAGCCAAAGGATATGTTCGGGAGGAAAGGAGAACCCTCGTGACCATCAAATCTGGAGAACATTCACAAGGCTTAAAACCCTTTGGATTTGCACAGGAGTGTGGAAATCACGATACGCGAAATTTTGAATTCGTTAGGACCATCCATCAGAGAGGATGCGTGGAGAGTGTTCAACCTTTCATTGACTCGTAACTTGAAATGGTCAAAGGGTGATTTCATGAGAATTCACGAAACATGAATTCACGATTGGATCACAACCGTCGATCTAAGAGAGATCTGGATCATTAATTGTCCAGGAAGAAATCGACATTTCGGGAGATGGGAAGTGAGGAGAGATGAACACCTCTGAAACCTGAAACCCTGAAATCCCAAAATGATATACACCGTAGATCGTAGGAGAGTAACTTGATCGTTGGATCAAGTAGATGAATAGATCGTAATTTCATAATTTCGGCAAATGAAAGTTCGAGATGTGTAGATGTCGAAACTCTGAAACGAAAAGTGAAAGTGGTGGGACCCTATAACACCACTGAAAGTGATATGGACCTTCTTAAGGACACCATGTATCACTACCTTGGTGGGTGATAGCTGTGTTGTGGGCCCAGAGGGTAAGGAAATCGAATTTTTGCAAGTCGGGGGTTGGAGAGATAAGCGAGTGCGAGAACCTCCGGGACCAAAACCCCAAAACCTGAAACCCTGAAGCCCCAAAATCCCAAAACCTGAAGTTTCATTTGGAGAGCCTAGTAGCACCTAGCATTTTAGCATTTGATCACGGCCTGTGGATGCATGGGTTGGGGTCTCAAAAAATGGGGGATATCACCAGAAATTGCAGAGCCAACCAGAGCTCAGAAAATTTGTGGAATCGAAACGTTTTCTTATTTGCGTTGGTTTATGAATGTTGTAGTTTTATTAAGGGTTTAAGGCCTGACAAACTTCGGTTGACTACACATTGTGTGTGCAGAGTTCAACGAGTGTTAGGACAGCTGCGAATCAACACTAAGTATAGAAATGGAAGAGGTGCGGATTGCCTCCAATTCAAAGACTGAAAGAGAAGGAAGGGATGTCAACTTGGGAGTTGAAGGATCGAACTCCAATGGGCATGGAAGAGAATTGGATAAGGAATGGCATGTGATGAAAATCATTGAAAGATTGCAGAAAGGTGCCCAGGCTCGCCGAACCAATAGTCGAAATCTCATGAGGGTCAGGGATAAGTAGGGTGAATTCAACTTAAGGATGTTGAAGAGACTGGAAAGAATAGAAAAGAAATTGGAAAAGGAGAGTGACACAAGAAAAACAGGGAGTCGCAGGACCCCTGAGAGAAAAATAAGATCAAGGAGTGGTAGAAAAAATCATCGTCGCTACCCAAAGCATTCCGATAAGGAAGCACATAGTAGTTCAAGCCTAACCCCTACCAGAAAACACCGAAGATCTATAGTGGATAAATTGAAAGGGGAGATGAATAAGATTAATCCTCCTACGTTTGATGGAGAACATAATAAGGAGGAAGATGTTGAAACATGGTTGCTTGGAATGAGGAAATATTTCCAACTATAGAGTTATTCCTCTCATGCAGAAGGAAGAATTGTGATATATCAACTAAAAGGAAAAGCATCCATGTGGTGGGATCAGCTTGTGCAGGTGCAACACGTTAGAGAGAAAGATATCACATGGAAGGAATTCAAGAGGTATTTCGAGAGAAAATACCTGACTAAAAGATATTATGACAGAAAGATGAAGGAGTTCTTCGAACTCAAACTGGGTAGCATGACCATTGATGAATATGAACGAAGGCTTTTGGAATTACTGAAGTATGTTCCATTCATCAAATATGAGGCTGTCAAGATTCAGAGGTATCTGAGTGGACTACCACCTTGCATTGGTGACAAGATTTAGTATGATGATCCTAAGACTATGGAAGAAACAATAAGAAGAGTGAAATGCTTACATGAGCAGCAAAGAGAAAATCCTACCTTTCAGAAGGCTTGGGATGACCAGAAGAAGTTTAAGGAAGAATAGAGGTAGAAGGGAAACAAACCTCCCTTTTTCAGAAATAGTCCTCAAGGACATCCATCATTTAGAGAGATGAGAAAGGATAAAGTGGGGAAACAAAGGCTGAGATAGATGCCCATTCAGTGTTGCGGCTATAAAGAGAACCACAAGTACAGAGATTGTCCCCATAAAAATGGCAAAGCAAGAGTTGTCCATAATGTTCAACAAGATGAAATAATGGAGGGCATGGGCAATAGAATGCCAAGGATCTATGCATCCCTGGACATCAAGTGTTGGAAATGTGTAACATTTAGCATATGCTTGTCATTGATGGCAAGTACAACAGTGAAGATGATAGGCAAACAGAAGACAAAGGAAATTAAGCTCAGGAGGAATAGCAGTCTTATATGCGCAAGAAGCATAGGAAAGAGACCGAGAACCGTCGGATCTCACTCGGAAATCCAGACAGCTATTGGATTGGGAGAAGCTGCGCAGATGTTAAGCGCAGAAAAGAAGTGATCTCAGCCGTTAGATTGGAAGCAAACCCCGACAGCTGTCAGATATGCAGAAGCTGCGAGGGAGATAAGCCATCAGAGAATCGGGGATCGCGATTTCAAAATGCAAAGAACACTTGACAATGGAAACTCCGATTTCGTGATATGCGATTTCGCGATATGATCGCAGCCGTTAAAATCAAGCAGGGATCTGGACCGTTCATTCGTATGGACGCGTGGCAGCCGGGAGGCTTCATCGGAGAATCGGGAATCGGAGTTTCACGAGGTTCGTGAACAATGACAAC
>ML791977.1:231201-264790 GCA_009831015.1 Picea engelmannii | reverse complement strand
CGCTATAAATACACGGTACAGAGAAGAGATAGGTTGTTGTTGCTGTTGGAATTTTTTTTGGGGTTGCTATTGGAGGTCGTGGTGGTGATTCAAGTGGGAAGAAGGATCAGAGGGCAGCAGCGAATTTGAACAGAAGAGTATCTCTGTAGAGAATGGGGATGGTGCTCAGAGCTTGAAAAATAGAAGAATAGACAGAGCAATCAAGTGGAGCAGAACAGTGATAAAGTCAGGTATGACATCATCGAACATCATATCACTGTAATAATTTTAGTAGCAAATATTTATATTTCAGTGTGGTTGGGAGGTGCTAGGGAGGACTATTTTCCTCAGAGGTTCAAGTGGGTGCTTGAGCACAGGGAGTTGGTGCTTCCTTCTAGTGGGTGCTAGAGAAAAACAGAGAGTTGGTGCTCTCAACAAGTAGTAGCTTGCAAAACAGAGGTTGCAGCCTCATTATGAGTTGGTGCTCATATGTATGATATTGTAAAGAATGTAACTATTACTTATCATATAAAGAAAAAGAGGTTTTTACCCTGTATGGGTTTCCTCAAGAAATATCTGTCTCTATGTTTCTCATATGTGTGACTGATGCTGAATTTTCCATGGTTTATTTCCCTGCATTATTGTGATTATCATTTAGTGTCTCAGTAAAGAGTTTAAAAGAAGCATAAATTGTTTAAGCACGGTAAAAACTGATTCACCCCCCCCCCCCTCTCAGTTGTCCAACATCAAGCAAGTTGAATTTCAATTGCACATGCTTGAAGTGGAAGGTATGATTAACAACCAACCATTTATTATTTTAATTTATTCAGGGGCTAGCCATAGTTATGTAGATCCTAGGGTGGTGGAAAGTTTGCATTTATCAAGAAGCAAACATGAAAGGTCTTGGTTAGTGAAGTTGGCTACAGGAACCAAGAGGAAAGTCACTGAGTTGGTTAAGTCATGTCCGGTGGACAAGAAGGGATTGAGCACGAAGGCAGGATTGAATGTTCTGCCTTTAGGCTCTTATGATTGTTTAATTGGGATGGACTGGTTGGACCAGCACCATCCCCTCCTAGATTGTCGTAACAAGGAATTTACATCCCTGGATGAGGAGGGGAATCGGAAAGCAGTCCAAGGAATTCCCAGAGCTGTGGCTGTTAGAGAAATCTTAGCAATATAGTTGAAAAAGTGATACATGAAAGGTTTTCAATTGTTTGCAGCCCATGTGGAGGAAGCATCCAAAGATGAATTCTCAAAGATTGGATAGGATGCGGTACTAACAAAGTTTGAAGACATATTTCAGGAGGTACCAAGACTACCTCCGAAGAGAGATATCAATTTCTCTATAAATTTGATGCCTGGAGCAACTCCAGTGTCGAACTCTCCTTATAGAATGAGTACACACCTATTGTTTTTATGTGCTTGATGAATGGTGTATTCAGGGAATATCTAGGCAAGTTTTTCATAGTCTTCCTGGATGACATTTTGGTGTATTCCAAGTCAGAGGAAGAGAATGAAAAACACCTAAGGGTGGTGCTGCAAGTGTTGAGAGAACAAAAGTTGTATGCCAAGTTAAGAAAATGGTCGTTTTATCAAAGGAAAATCCATTACTTGGGGCACATTATTTCATAAGAAGGGATCGTCGTGGATCCTGAGAAGGTTGAGGCCATCAGAGAATGGTCAGTGCCAAGGAATGTGGTAGAAGTTAGATCCTTTATGGGTCTAGAGGGATATTACAGAAGGTTTATCGTAGGGTTCTCAAAGATATCTCACCCTATCACTTCCTTGCAAAGGAAGGAGAAAAGGTTTTAGTGGACTGAAGAGTGGGAGAAACATTTCCAGCGATTGAAGCAGTTGTTAACCAGTGCTCCAATCTTGAGGATTGAAGATCCAAATGTGGATTTTGTGGTGTGTACAAATGCATGTAAAGAAGGGTTGGGAGGATTTCTCAGTCAGAATGGGTTTGTAATTTGTTATGAGTCAAGGAAGCTGAAAGAGAACGAAAAGAATTATGCCACTCATGATTTGGATTTGGCAGCAATCATTCACGCTCGGAGGAAAGTGAGGCATTACGTCATGGGAAGGAGGTTTGAACTCAGAACAGACCATAACGGTCTAAAATATTTGTTTGATCATCCAACCTTAAATGCTAGACAAAGAAGATGGTTGGAATTTCTATGTCAGTACGACTTTGAGATCAAGCATATCAAAGGAAAGGAGAATAAAGTGGTTGATGCACTCAGCAGGAGGGTGCATGAATTACATGCTACAGCCATTACCATGTATCAGAATGATATTAAAAGTAGAATTCTAGAGGCTGCAAATGTAGATCTGTAGTACAAAGAACTGGTAGCCAAGCTACAACAGGGTAAGATGCCACAGAAGATGGAAATTTATAAATTGGAAACAAATGGAATATTGTTGTACAAGAACAGAATTTTTGTACCCAATGTCCAGTGCTTGAAACAGATGATTTTGCAGGAGATGCAAAATGTGCCTTATGCAGGGCACCCTGGATATCAGAAAATAGTAGTAGTGGTCAAGAGCCATTACTTTTGGCTGGGTATGAAGAGAGAGATCGCTGAATACATTGCCAGATGTATGGAGTGCCAGAAAGTTAAAGCTGAGCATAGGCACCCAACAAGGTTGTTGCAACCTTTTGCCCATTCCTAAGTGGATGTGGGAAGTAGTAACGATGGATTTTATTACAGGATTTCCTAGAATAGCCAAGATGCATGATTCGATCATGGTGGTGGTGGACAAGCTTACAAAAGTTGGCCATTTTATTCCATTGAAAACTACTCACAAGGCAGCAGATGTTGTTGATATTTTCATAAAGGAAGTGGCATGATTGCACATAATTCCTAAAATGATTGTGTCCAACAGAGACCCGAAATTCACCTCGAATTTCTGGAAATGATTTTTCAAAGGATTCGGAACAAATCTGAATTTTAGTACAACTTATCATCCTAAGTCTGATGGACAGACAGAGAGGGTGAACAGAGTAATAGAAGACATACTGAGAATGTATGTGATGGAAAAACCATCAATATGGGAAGACTACCTGCACTTGGTAGAATTCGTCTACAACAATGGGTATCATGCATCGTTGAAGATGAGCCCATTTGAAGTTGAACTTGAAGTTGGGCCAGAGTTGCTCAAGGAGATGGAGGACCAAATGATAAAAATTAAGTAGAATTTGAAGGCTGCCCAGGACAGGCAGAAAAGTTATGCCGATAAGAACAGAACCCACAGGGAGTTCAGAGTGGGTGATCATGTTTTCCTGGAAGTGAAAGCTAACAGGAGTTCTCTGAAGCTGGGAAGTTGCACCAAGTTGGCAGCCAGATTTTGTGGGCCATTTGAAATCTTGGAAAGGATTGGGCCAGTTGCATATATGCTTGCATTACCTGCATCTATGACTATACATAATGTGTTTCATGTTTCATTTCTTAACAAATATATACCATATGCTAATCATGTTATCGATTGGAATGAGATTCAGGTGGAACAAGAAGGTGTCCGGCAAGTGCATCCTGTGCGCATATTGGACATGAAAAACAAAGATCTCCAGAATCGAGCTATAGGGCTTGTAAAGGTCCAGTGGACCTAGTACAGTCCTGAGGATGCAACATGGGAGCATGAAGATGTTATGCGGGCAAAGTCCTCGCATCTTTTTGAAAATTTTGAAAATCTTGCAGATGCAGTGTAAAGTTGCAGTGAGGACAATGCAAAAATAAGGGGAGGGGATTGTAATGTCCCCAAGGTCAAGCCTTGTTGTAAATCATGTCTATGAAGTATAAAGCTTGCATTATGAATTGTAATTATGTTTTATAGGCTGGGGAGCCAAGTTTATATAAGATGGTGGTCTTATGTGTTATTAGGCTGGAGAGCCTAAGTATTAAGGCCGAGAGCCTTCTTTTGTATATGTAATCATGCAGAACATTAATAAAAATATGAAAACCACTGCATACATATCGACCACGATGAATGAGTGATGGAGAACTAATCTTCCACAGAGTGGGTAAGAGATTGGAGGCTAGAAGGGTGGAAAGAGAGGCTAAGTGTTGAGCCTAGGGGCTTAAGTCCTTGGGAATAATATTTTAATATTATTCCAAAATCCATGTGAAATATATGTTTTATCCTAAGTTCTTTGGAAGGACGAGTGACTTCCAAATGGGAAGGAATGAGCTTCATGGGTGACAAGTGTCAACCCAAGTGTGTCCAGTTAAAACTATTGAGTTGAGTCATGATGGGGGTCCTCCTCCATTCGACCATCGACTGTCTGAATCGGGAATCCCATATGACCTCTACAAGAATACCCTCACGCAACTCTAAAACCAAAAAAATCATGTGTTGATCTCTGGAGGAGCTGGTACACCCTCTGTCAAAGCCATTGAGTCTGTGTTCAACCTTTGCATGGATTTCTTATCACGCATCCCCGAAATCCAGAACCGTGAGTCTGTTTTGTATGGATGGTTGGGAAAACCGAATGTCCCATAATTGTTGAGCCTGGATGGGTTGAAGCATCTGTCTATCACCTTTTTTGGGAAACCTATGTTTGTTGTCCTAGTTGATTGTGGCGGCCATGCAATTCTTGGCTGGGTGTGGTTTGTTGTTGTTGTGAGGGAGGTGATTTTTGTTGAAGAGGCAGTCTGTCAGACCTGTGAGAAGTTATTTCCAAGTGAAGGAGTCTGCTGGGAAGTGATATTCTTCCAGAGAGAGTCCAGAACCAGCTACGAAGCTCTAAGACTTCCTGATCTGGCCTATTGCCGATACCCAGAGAGGGAGGTGAAGCACTGATGGAATGTTCTTGTGAAGGTGTATACTCCCAGGTAGAACAGGCATGTGGGGAATGGGAGTCTGTGAGTAGTGGGCATAAGAAGGAATCCTGAGAAGAATCCTTCCAGTTATTCTATGCAGTTTTCCCTGTAACCTCAACCTAGACTAGGATTCCTTGTCTTGGGTGGAGCTTAGTCCCAGCTCAGGGGTGACCCACTACTGAGCATGATGAGAAGCATGGTCTAAGGCTGGGAGGTTCGTGGAAGGCCTACACGTAGTTGGTGGAATTACCACGGTTTCAAAGATAAGTATCAGCTTAAGCTTAATATTATGTTTTGCATGCCTATGATGCTTATATGTATCATCTATTCTATTGTGCATATGAATTATTGTTAATGCCAGGGATTATTTATGTTAGTTGTAATCTTGTGCTTACTCTGAGGTAAATGTGTTTAATATGACTTAAATGCATGTTATTAATTAAGTATGAGAATGATTTTGTTTCACACAGTAGTGTTTGCCCAACCATTGGGATGACGGTCCGAGACGTCACACACATAGTATGCATGAAGCCTTACAGTTCTTGATCACACAGATCCCACTCTTAGCACTTAGCCAACTTGCACAACACTTGCGCACTATTAAACTACCAACTACTTCTTACATTGCCTAGCCTTCTATTTATACATACAAAGTAGGCCTAAACATGGGTAAACCCATGGACCGACATCCCATTCCCATTACATATTCCCAAATCCCAAAAAGGACCCAAAAAGGGGCTGAGATCCCATGATCTCTGCTTCGTCTTGCACTTTGTCTTCAACAGGTTGTCGAAGTCCCAAAATAGGTCAAAATTGACCAAGGATCTCCCAAAACTTGGTCAAGGGCCAACAAGCCCCCAACACTCACCCGTGACTCATCCCGAGTCACTCTGGTCGGGCTAGTTTTACTTTGAACACCTTGATCTTGGCTTGATCTGCTTCAACCAACAGTTGTGCTACGACCTCCTTTTCAGCGAACTCGTGGATGACTGCATCATTAATAGGTCCCTCTAGACAATGTTCTGTAGTAGTGACAACCTAATCTAGCTCTTCTCCTTGGCCTTCTACCTTTGTAAACAACTTATAGGCCTTATCTTGCACACGTTGGAGTTTATGAGTTATCTCCATAACTTTTCTATGGATAGTATATATTTGTTGTTGTGCAGTGCATTGCTCTTGGGAGCACTTCATTCTTTCCATAGCTGTCAGGGACTTCAGTTGCTCCTGTATATTTTTAGCTTGATACTTCGCCTCTTGGAGTTGTGAATCTAGTTATCTTAATTATGGACTCTCAGCGAGTCATTCATATGTCAGGGAACTGAGATCAGTGAGTTGCTTACATTCCAAGGTAAGAGCCTTGAGCCTTTCAACTGCGCTCTTGGTGGTTGCTTCCCTTTGGTCTCTTACATATTTAGGGGTCTCGGGTACTGTGCATAGCTCCATATCTGCTATGCATTGTTGTAGTTGTTGGATCACTTCTTCAGGTTTCGCTACTTTCTATGGAACTCGATATTCAGCCTTTACTTCTATAACTGTCATAGAGAGAAGTGCTCTTTTGACTGTTTCCTTTACTTCAAGTTGCTCCATCAACCACTATTCCTTTTCTTACTGTAGTTGGGTTAACAATATCAGGTTCTGGGGGTAACTCAAACACTGCAATGGAATAGATGGAAACAATGTGATGATCACTATGCAATACCAACTTAGTCTGTGGGCTCAAATTCTCAGTTGGAAAAAGTGTTCTCAGTGCATGGCGCGACGAGATAAATAGATAAATCGACAACGGGTCGCTTGTAATAGGTATGAATCTTTCATTAACTTTGTTTTTTCTGTTATGGCATGGTCCCACTGGTCGAATGGTGAGATGGTTTTCCATAAATGGGTTTCTAACCATTTAGAGCATTGTTCTAATGGTTATAATAGCCCCAATGGCTATATTGCTTCGCTATGGAGAAGTGCCATGCATCGTTGTTCTGATATCCCGACAAAGCTCCAATTTTGCAAATTTTTCATATGCGAGGTTTCCTCTGGACCCTTCTACAACTTATTGATCTTAGCTTGCTTCTTGCTTAGACTTCTAGCCTTCTTCCCAATGAGCTTCGTCTCAGTGTGCCTTTTTCCATTCTAATTCTTAGCTTCTTTTGGCATCGTTACTTCACATTGTTGAGATTCTCTCCTAAGATTCGAGGGTAACCCTTCTTCTTCATCTGGAAGAGGTACTTCAATATTCAATGGTTCTTCTAGTGTTCTTGCAACTTCAACATCTAGGTATTTGGTGTTAAATGGCTTTGATCTATTCTTTTGTTCTTCAATCAAGTGTGCGATCCTTCTAGTCATGAATTATTTTAACTCTTGCTTCTTCTATTCTAAAACATCTTCTTCTTCTTTCCTTATAGCTTGATCTCTTTCAATTCAAGGTTTTCCTAGTAGCATGGTAAATGGGGCATTTTCCTCAATAAATTTAATAATCTAAAAATCTTCCTTTGTCAAAGTTCCATTGGAATTCATAGGTATATGAGTCAACCTTCCACACAGGTTTATCAACTTTTCTTTGAATACTCTTATTCCTCCTAGGGAAGGAATCATAGCAGGCTTCCCTATAGCTTCCCACGTTCTCTCTGTCATGATATTCACATGTGTTTCCTCATCCAGAAAATAGTCAATGTCAAAGTCTACTATTCTTGCTTCAAGGAATTCTTTTTCTGTGAATATCTATGATAAGCTGACATGTCGGTGAGCATTCATGGTTTCTTTTATTTGAAGTAATATTGTCTCTGATTCTTTCTGGGATTCTATCATAATCTTAATTTCTCAATTTTCCTTAGGGTTTTCTTGTCTCATGTTCATTCCTTCAAGCTTAGCAATCATTCTAGGACAATCCAATACTTCATGGTCCATAACTTTACAACAAAGACAACTAGATCTTCTCCCAGGGCATTCCTTAGCAAGATGCTCAGTTTTTCTGCAACTATAACAAAGGGTTAATCCTCTCTTTCATTTAAATGATCCCCATCCTTTCCTGTACTGCACAATAGGATCATGGTAGCTAACCTGAAAAAAGTTCTTTCTAGGATCTTGCATACACTTATTAGTCCAAATATCCTTTTTATGCATAGGTATAACATATTTTTCACTATTCTTATCAGATCTACTCATATCAAATATTATTTCATCTATTAATACCCTAGTTTTCAAGCTAGGACCAAATCTATCAAACATACCTAGATTCATACTTTTGAAACAAAAACTTCGACTAATATTACTTCTACAGAGCACAAAGCTTTCAGATCTAGAAAATTTTCACTATTCTTACCTTTATCAGAGAATAGAGATTTCATATATTACCTCTTTTTAATCAAGAATTCTCACTTTTACCTTTCTTAGGGAAAAAAGCTTCCGGATCTTACCTCTTTTCTTCAGATCAGACTTCTTTTCCTTAGCACAGAACTTGCCAAACTAGTAGAGTACTGCGCACTAGAGTAATAGATCTACGCATAGATATTTCACAATTTTAGATCAGATCTTTGCACAAATCTTCTTCTTCCTTGTTTCCCAGCAATCACATTTTGAGTTCCCAGCAACGAAACCATTTGTTGGCACAGGGTCATACCCAGGGTTCAACGCTACAACAACAGACCAACAAAACCCTAACTATCGGCCCTTTCAGAAACACCTATGAAACAGATGAAGTCTCACCCGAGGTAAAGGCATGGGTGGTTGTAGGACTCAGGTGTCTGAAACCTTAGATGGGACACAGATCTTTGATTATGAGATTTAACACAGCACTCAACAGTAAAACTTCATCAATACCTAACCAATATCTACTTCGCAGACAAAATAGAGCATCACAACATTCAGCCGGATCTAATATATATAAGCACTTAGCATAAGAAATAGATCAAATATCATATATTCAAGTGCTAAGAAAGTTCACAGATGTCATATCTAGCATCCATATTCATTATAAGAACAAAGCATGAACAAATCTTATCTATCTATATCAAAGAACTTAGCACATAACACATAAACACATCAGAACATTGCACAGAGAAGATTAACACAGTATCTACGTGGTTCACCCCCACCCTAGGGCTACGTCCACCAACTCTTATTATTTATTATATTCTTCAATGGGTTACATGCACAGAGCCTCAAAACCTTACTCCGCATAGCACAGAAGATCTGCGTATCTTGATAGATTCTTATTCATTGCGTTACGACACAAAGCCCTCCATAGTCTCTTACAATGACTTGCACTTAGCTCTGCAAGTCTCACACAGTATGCACAAAGCCTTACACTTCTTGATCACACAGATCCCACTCTTAGCACTTAGCCAACTTGCACAAAACTTGCACACTATTCAACTGCCAACTACTTCTTACATTTCCTAGCCTTCTATTTATACATACAAAATAGACCTAAACATGGGTAAACCCATGGGGCGACATCCCATTGTTGTTACATATTCCCAAATCCCCAAAAGGACCCAAAAAGGGGCCAAGATACCACGATCTCTACTTCATCTTGCACTCTATCTTCGACAGGCTGTCGAAGTCCCAAAATAGGTCAAACTTGACCAAGGATCTCCCAAAACTTGGTCAAGGGCCAACAGAAGTAGAGTCACAAAGTGCAAAGCACATCGCCATATTCTCCAACCATGCCTCAACGACTGTGTCGTTCAGGGCACCAAAGAACCCAAGAAATTTGACCTTCTTGAGTTCGCAATGAGTGCTACCAGTACCAACTAGAGCGCGTGGTGGACCCTTAGGGGGTGCCAATGCCCTGGCCTCCTCTCTGTCTAAACGGCTGATCAGTGCCTCAGACATTTGTTGAAAAGACCTCATCAACCCAACCCCATCACCCACCGCTATTTTCTCCTTCCCGACAACATGTTCGTCTCCCTGGGGTTAGACCCCTCAGGCGTGGATGTTGTTGGAGGCATCGTGCCTCCTCCCGTAACACCCCGTCATCTTCCTCCATGGCGTCCTCTAACCATGATTACTTTCATGATAATAGGTCAACTTAATTAGAAACATTATAATAAATATCAGTGATCCCAATTCACGGGTTGAACCCTACTTTGATACCAGATGTAATGACCTCATCGTTACAACTATCAACGAAGCAGAAAGTGATTTTTTTTTTTTTAAATGAGACAACAACAATGATTACATCTAAACAACACATCTGACAGTGGGCCCCACGCCCATTGAACAAGCATCAGACAAAAACGACTCCATGCACTAGCACAAGAGAAACTAGGAGAAACATGTGTAAAACAACAAGGAGGAATGACTACCCACCCGACGCAAACAAGACCACACCTACAAGCTAAGGGACAACATCCCCCTCCCAACACAACAACCTTGATGACCAATGACTATAACCTCAAGGTGCACAAAAAAAACACATGAAGGCATTACAACCTAAGCGCTAAAAACAACTCACATCGATCAAAAACACCCACACGAAAAGAACATACCTTGGCCAAGGTATCCTTCACCTCTATTCCTTAGGGTGTGAAATGATCCCCTCATCAGGAATCATGTTGTCCCTAGGTGATAGGAAGGAATATAACCTTGGTGCGACACATCCTATATGGACAAGAAGGCTACACCCATACCCCAAGCAACAGGTCAACAAGATGCAAGATGACTACAATCAAAAAGGAAAATCTCGAGCTGATACCCAACTCCACCAACAACCTGTCTAATAAATGATAAGCCAGATGCCTAAGTGCGAAGGTCAAACTGTTACCAAGCTACTAAGGTCGTAAATGTTATCATAATGTGCACTAAGAAGGGCACTTAACCAAATCAAATACGCTTATCAACAATTATAAACTATCCATTAAAATAAGTGATCTACTTAACATTTTAAAGGTGCTCCACACTGGTTATAAAAATAATCGACATTATTGTCTAGAAGGGTCAATCCTGAATGTGATTGATGTCTATAATTAATGCCACTTCAATGCTATCTTTACCTCCATTTTATGTTGTTATGTGGTTATAAATAAAATCCATTTGACGCTATTCAACAACAATAATTATTAATGCTAATTAATAACAGAAGAACGTTGTCTAGAAACAAATTTCCATGTTATCGCTGCCATAAGGATAACATAACCCAATAATACATGGTAAGTTAACAATGATAACAATAATACACGATGTAATAATGCTAAGTTAACAATGATAACAATAATACACGATGTAATAATGCTAAGTTAACAATGATAACAATAATACATGATGTAATAATGCTAAGTTAACAGGAGATCGTTGTCCAATAATACAAGATAACTCAATACAGTAATATCACATTATAGTAATCTCTTAACCAAGCCATAAAAATAAAGCTATACATTACAACAAAAATCGTTGAATCCAGCTATGCACGCAAAACGTTTTCAGAGAAACCAAATCACAATCAAGTATAGGCAAAGGGCATAGTAGTCAAATGACAAGGCCAACAAAAAGACATGAAGACGCAAAGATAATTTGTTGCCACCTCTAGACAAAAATCGCCATGAAGGCACAAAGATAATTGGAAAAATTCACAGAGATTAATAAATATTAGTGGCAGAGGTTAATCGCAAATATTAATGGAAAATCACCTGGTTAATAAAGACATGAAGACACAGAGATAATGGAAAAATCACCAGGTTATTAAAGACATGAAGATGCAGTGATTAAATGGAAAAATCGCCAGGTTAATAAAGACATGAAGACGTCGAGATAATGGCTAAATTGCCAGGTTATTGAAGACATGAAGATGCAATGATTAAATCGAAAAATCGCTAGGTTAATAAAGACATGAAGACGTCGAGATATTGGCAAAATATCCAGGTTATTAAAGACATGAAGATGTAGTGATTAAATGGAAAAACCACCTTGTTAATAAATGGGCAAATTGCAGTCATAACCAATGGCCAAAATCACCAGGTAACAATTGGCAAATCGTAGTCATAACAGGTGGCCAAATCACAGTCTTAACATGCAACTATTTCAGTCTTAATAATGGCAAATCGCCAGAGTAATATATCTATCCATGAAAATGCAATCAGGATATAAAAACGTAGAGCAATAAATCTAGCATTGAAACACATTCAAGATATAAAAACGCAGAGAAGAAGTGTGTAAATTTGAGGTTGAAATGATGGCAACGATAGACCATAAAAAGGGTAAATCAAAGTGAAATGAAAAATGAAATTTGCATGAAGATCAACTGCCCATCCATCAAGCAAACACCAAAAACTTTTCACTGTGTAAATGAAAGAAATGCAGACATATGTATATAATTGCTGGTAGATATAAAATTAACAATCCTATCATAAGAATGAGTGCCGACATATCAACAAATGTAGGCATATAAAATTTTGCTATCCATGATAAGGTAATACTTAAGAATAAATCATTGTCCACAGTGAACCATGAAGTTTTTCAATAAATCTATCAATCCACACGTAAACAATCTGAAACGCATAGATTGGGACTTCAATTCAGAGGTTACCAATCAAGGAAAAACAGGGATAATCCTTCAAGGAGACGTAAGGGTTTTTGGAGTTTAGAAAATCAGACGTAGAGATACTTAATCACCAGAAGGATAAATGACCCTCAATCAACCAAAGATAATCAACAGGGGCAGACGGCTGGGCAGAAGCATCATTGTCTCATCATCCACGCACAGAAAAGCAGGGCATCAAAATCTATAGGTCTATTAACACTAAAGTGACGACCATTGATTTGGATCCTGGTCGACTTCTCGGGCGAGGAATGATGAGATAGGGATGAGGGTGAAGTAAAAAGAACAAACTCATCACAAAATCAATAAAACCATAGGATGGTCACAACATTCAAGGATTGATTGCCAAGGGAATCAAGTCAAGAAGCGAGCTTAATGCTAAGGAAATTTAAGTTCTCAATTAAAATGTTAAGTTCAACACCTTCTTTACACGGTTAAAATTACAGAAATGAAGGCATAAGGTTTATAATAATCTAGCATGCATAATACAAGCAAGCGTATTGTAACCCAAGTTGCCTGCTCTGATTCGTTGTCCTGCGCACTCCATGCAGCTCCCACTTGTCGATTGATGAGACTTCATCGGTACCTCCCAGCCAACTCTAGAGGTACTCTTCTTCCCCTTTATCCCCTCGAGCCGCAAAGGGGCCACACACACTAAACCAAAGAACAACTAGCTCCCAGCTCACCTTGCAAGGCCAAGCTACCACTCCTCACTGAGCTAGGTATCCCAACTCCCACAAGCTAAGTTAGTCAAGTCTAAAATTATGCAGCATAACGTTACACATAACAGAAGAGATCGATCATCCTCCTCCTCTCTCCTTTATATAGATTTTCTAAGTCATTTACTTTCCCAAATTCTCGTTTAATTTATTGTTCAATAAATTAATTCATAAAAACCCTACCCGTACATGTGTCACCCATCCCCTTCATTGCACCATAAATTAATTTCATTAGTTAATTACTTACTCCTATTTCCCTCACCCACCTAAAAGCATTCCTAGAATCACTCCTAGGTGTCCCCATATTCCCCTACACATTTTAATGACTTACCCCCTTACTAATTTACTAGTTGAGTTCGATTTAGAAAGCTCTTAAATGCAAGATACCTTACTAAGTTAGTCATTCTTCTTTTTCCTTATGTTTCCGCTTTCTCTTTATGTTTCCTCCTTTTTCCTTAGTTTCCTAATTCTTTTAAATATCCCTCTTTCCCTTTTCATTTAAAACTCAAATTGGCAAGTGTACAAAATTACCCTTTTCCCCTATTCCTTTTTTTAATTAATAATTTTTTAATTAGCAATGTAACAAAACAATTATTTCCCCTTTTTAAATTTTATCCCCCAAAAGATTTGTATAAATTAATTGAATTGCTTACCCCCTTCTCGTCACATGATTAATGATTATTATTATTATTATTTATTTATTTTTATTTTTATTTTTATATAAATATATATATATATATATTTTATCACAAGTATCACTTACACCTAGATTCTATTTCCCTAGGTTGAGTGACATTTTATTAGGGAAATTGTTTTAAATCTTTCTCATCACACTATTCATTCTAAGGCCATCTAGGTTTATTCATTTATTATTTAACAACGTGACGTGCCCTTCAAGACGCACTAGGTGCTCCAAGGGTGCCACTTTCCTCATTCTATTTCCCTTGCGTGAAGTGCCCTTCAGGACGCACTACGGGCTCCAAGGGTGTCACTCACCTCTTTCTATTTTCCTTATGCGATGTTCCCTTCAAGACACACTCCATGATCGAAGGGGTGCCACTTGCCTCTTGACAAACTTGGTAGACATCAAAAACCCCTCGAGTCAATACTCCGTCAGGTGATCTTGCGGGAGACTAAGGGCCTCTAAGGAATAAGGCCCCTGCCTTATTTCACAGCCCTTAGAATCATTGTGAGTGACTGTCGTTGTTGGACCTCACAACATCGTGGGTCTTCTCGAACTACATAATCGTTAACCTACAGTTCGAGCCATGAAGGGAGTGCTAGTAGGTTGTGGAAGGGCTACTCTCCACACCTCTCCCTCAACATCTCTGGTTATCGTGCATGACCCCTCTACTCCACATGTGAGTCTGGTCGGAAAGTTGTCGTTAGCCTGCATCATCAATGAATCGTGTTAGAATAAAATCCATAATAATAACATCTAATTGGATACACATAGGTCATATATACAACAATCAAACCGCAATTGTCCACTCCTTGACTCAGTCCAGAGTCCAAGGGGTTTCATCAATGCCTTTGCATCCTCAAGGTCCAAAATCCTACACACTCAAGAAAACCAAGTCAATAGCACCTGTCTATGTTAATAGAACAAAATAACATGTCATCAATCCATAATTCCTCATAATCATAATCAAATACCCAATAGTATAGTAATCTAGATCACTTGCAAGGAAGTGTCCTCAAAGAATAAGTTCTCTCAGTGCACGCAAGAGCGAGATGTTAGAAATATGAATAACATATGAAACTTATATTTCCAATGACACAAATAGAATTGTTCAATAAGTTCAAAGAAGAGCACAAAGAAGTTAAAATTTACATCAATACATTTGTGCAACAAAAACCATGGTTTGTTAGACCTATCATTGTTCGTGACACTTGTTTTTGTCATTATCATGTGGAATTTGAGTTGTATTACGACACTTTTCTTGATTTTGGTAAGATTTTATGGCCAAGTTCACCTCCTCCTTCCACATTCCGTGCCTTTATATCTAAAATTCTATGTGAAAGAGAAGGTGATGAATTATTTTACAAAAAAAATGTGTTGGTGGAAAGAAATGTGATCATTGTGGAAATCTAAGTTTGTTTCACTCAAAGTATCCTATTGATATGAATGATCAATCATTTTCTAATATAACAGTCAATTGGAAGAGATATGAATATATCAACTGCACAGCTCCGCATTCTTCAAATGTTATTTCCAAAAGGATTGATTTGAAAGTAGATAAAATCTATGTGATATATTTTTTGAATAAGTTTGAAGAAGAAATTTATAAATACACCAAGCATTCACATAGAGCTCGATGGAAAGACATACAATTCAAACAATCTCGTGAAGTGCTTCCACCAGGGACAATTTTGTTTGTAGTTGATTTTGCAGAGAATTACACATTCGCTGCACAAAACGAAATACAGAGTGAATATTATCATTTGGATCAAGTCACAATATTTGTCCACATTCTATATAGACATTCTCAATGGAGTCTCGATAACATATAAAGAACCAATGACAATCGACATGTTATTAAAGAATATCACTTTTATATAAGTGATGATCGAGCCGACACACATTATGTACAACATTGTTTTGATAAATTTTACGATTCATTGAAAGAATGTGGAATCAGATTCGATCGACATTGGATATGGTCAGATGGGTGTGTGGGTCATTTCAAATCTTCACAATCATTCTATTGGTTATGTCGTCTTCGTAAAAAAAAACATTACACATTCTTGAATTTTTTTGGGACTGGTCATGGAAAAGGGGAGCACGACGGTGCAGGGGCATGTGTCACTTCGAAGGTATCAGATGAACCCTCATGCCGATCAATTTGAATCCGATGATCAAGTTCTTGAATGGTGCAAAATGGTGCTAAGACATTAAAATAATTCGTCAAGGGATGTGCGCAGGTGTGTCTATATATACATGTTACACATGTACACATGATATTTTTATTTGAACGTGTTCAAAATTATATTCAATATTCAATCATTTTCTTGAGATATTTCAAGTTAACAAGTTCTTGTCTTTTGCAGGTTTTTTTGGTATGTTGGAATCCAAGATGTAAATAGATCAATCCCATATGAATTCGGTACAATACATGGGACACAAAAAATACTTTCAGTTAAAACAAAACGTTATCAAATGTGTTTGTATTTGATAGAAGAAATGAGTCTTGTTTTTGTTCAGTTTGCACAAAGGACACATAATCCATATATATCTGCGAAAACAAAAATGTAGAATATGTTAAAGCTTGGAGACATACATAACTTAATATAAAATGGAAAATGCCACTTGCAAGCTTAGAGGAGATGGAATCAAATGAAACTATAGTGTCAGTTGATGGCGATAGAGTTTTTGATCTTGTTAGAGAAGGTAATTTTTATGTTTAAATATTTTCAAATAAATTGTAGATGTACTTGTGTGATAATATAACACGAACTATTTTTTGTCCAATATATCCAATTATTTGCAGGAGATGTCTTTTCCATGGTTGGACCTGTAGACAACACTGAAAATGTGAAATATTATTTGATGCGATGCACAAAATAACAGATGAGGTTATTAGAAAATTTTGATGATAACGGTTTTATATATGAAAGAGGATTCATTATATTGAAAGGATATTTTTTTCAAGAAACCCATCAAACCAATACTCATGTTCACTTTCATGACTACCAGTCAGATGTCACAAATTGTCAATATAGTCATTTGGTATGTGCAACGAGAATAAAGTTAATAGAAGTTCAATAAAAAGAAAAAATGTTAGAAAATGGAAAATGTCCAAAGTCGATCATGAACGAATAATTGAAGATGGAATACCATTACGATTTATTTAAACAAGTGACATGTACATTCCAGTTTTTTTTTTTTTTCATTGAAAGTACATGTATTTGTGAATATCTAGGATTCTAGAATCATTTCCAATTTAGTTTATTTTCATGGTCCATTCAATTAAGAAAAGTTGTATTCTTGATGAATTATAAAGTTTACCAAACCTTATTTACAATTTTAGGGAAGAACCTATATATTTTATCTAGCGAACCTAAATTGACCTATAATTTGTATGATTATACTTTAATCCTACAAATTATCCAAATCGTATACACAAATCCTTTAATACAAGTAACCAATTTACTACATATAGGATAAATGTGTTCATTATTTGAATTTGATTGTTCAATGTTTTTCATATGAAAATGATAACTTTATATGAAAAATAGGACCCATTTCCATGTCATTATAAGGGACTATTGGTGGCTTAGAAAAACTTTAAATTTTGATAAATTTTAATGAAGATCGCTTACTTATATTAAATTTCATGACTTGTTTTGAAATAAAAAAAAATAGTATATTGAAATTATTTCATCCAATATTTTATATAAATAAACATAGTGCAAGTAAAATCAAGAAAAGAAAAAATATTTACATGACTAAGATGGTGAATAGTGATAAAGTATTCATGTTTAGTGATGATAAAGGTGAAATAATTAATGAAATATAATGATCAAATATATATATATATATATATATATATATATTACATGAGTAATCTCAATATCTCTTCTATCTCTTCTTGTGCTTTTCTTTGCTATTCTTATCATCTTTGTAGTTTTCTCATAGTTATTTGTATGAGAAAACATTTCATTAAAATGTTGATGTAAATGTGAGACCATGTCTCTCTTACTTTGTAATATTTATAGTGGCTTTCTTCATTCTTCCATTTGTTCAAGTGATTCTTTCTTTCTATGTCTTCTAACCCATTGTTACACTAATTTTCTTAGTTCTTTCATACACATGATTATGTTGGATTTTGATAACCTATAACATAAAAGGAAGCATTTAAATTAATACATAGTAGGAAAGTATTTAAGAGTTTTATGCTTAATTTAATGCATTGTAAGAAGGATAATATACAAAACATTAGTTCAAAACTAACAACTTTGCCACTTTTTTTACATCAACTTAGTGCAGACACCTTTGAGCATTGGTTAGACCACCACAATCTATCAAGCCAAGTATTGAACAAAAACAAAACAAAGTTATTCTTACATTAGTATTGGTGATTAACATATTAACAACAAAGCAATTTCATTTCAACATTGACATAGTAAAGATAAAGACTCTCATCATTTTAATTTCATAGAGATCTCTATTGGTGAAATGGAAACACCAGAAGCCTACCATTCAAGGAGCATTAAAATGTTTCATTGAGATGTTAATGTAAATGTGATACCATGTCTCTCTTACTTTGTAATATTTATAGTGTCTTTCTTCATTCTTCCATTAGTTCAAGTGATTATTTGTTTCTATGTCTTCTAACACATTGTTACACTAATTTTCTTAGTTCTTTTGTACAGAAGATTATGTTGAATTTTAATAACCTATAACATAAAAGGAAGCATTTAAATTAATACATAGTTGGAAAGTATTTAAGAGTTTGATGCTTAATTTAATGCATTGTAAGAAGGAGAATATACAAAGCATTAGTTCAAAACTAACAACTTTGCCACTTTTTTTCCATCGACTTAGTGCACACACCTTTGAGCATTGGTCAGACCACCATAATATATCAATCCAAGTATTTAACCAAACCAAAACAAAGTTATCCTTACATTAGTATTGGTGATTAACAGATTAGCAACAAAGCAATTTGATTTCAACATTGACATAGTAAAGATAGAGACTCTCATCATTAACATATTTTGAGAAATTAACATAAATTAATAGTATCATATAAACAATATAAGATAAATATAATATGAGACAATAAATTGATATTTTGAATTCCAAAAATGTCAAATATATATATATATATATATATATATATATATATATATATATATATATATATATATATATATATATATATATATAATCAAAGTTTGAATAGTTACACTGCCAAATACATAGGTTTCACATCCATTTTAGGATGATAACAAAAACTAAGACATTTAACTCCAAAATTATGGACTCTAAGCCATCGATTTAAGATAGATCAATTCATACCTGTAATTCAAACCTGCAAAAAAAATAGAATTCAAAAATTAAAAAAATACAATAAAATTTATGTACAAATTTAAAATAAAATGTACACATGTACCATTTTAGATTTAGATAAATAAAACAAGTTTCGATTAAAGAAAAATTGACATACATACCAAAAGAGTTAAGTCTCATCCTCCAACATACTCATTTCCACCAAATATAATGTAAACATATTTTCCACCAAATATAATTTAGACATTTGTAACAATAAAAAACAATAATAATAATAAAAAATAACACATATTAACATATATAATTTAACTAAATATTAAATAAACAATAAGAAATAATAACATACCCAACCACAATTAAACAGATTTATGAATTTCCCTCACAAAGTTCCAAAACTTCCAAAATAGTTACTCAATACATTAAGCATGTACATGATTTAAACAATTTGTAAAATCTTATCTAAAATCTTTAAAAAAATTAAAGAGAAAAATTGTGTTATTGGGAAAAAAATTATGTTCGGAGTTAGATAATAATATGAAAATAAATATAGAACTGTGTATGAAGAAAGTTCACAAATCTCCATATTAAGTCATTATTCCAATGAAATACTTATATCCTTGTGGATAAAGTCCCAAATCCTTCAGGTGAAATTCTCATCCCAGGTGATCTTATTTGATCTTATTTAATCAGCAGTAAAATACTAATCTCCTCAGCAGTAAAATATTTCTCTCCTCTTTTGCAGTGGTCATATAATCAAGTTCCATAATGCCCTTTCAAATTAAAGGACTCATAAATCTCCATATTAAGCCATTCTTCCAAGAAATTACTTATATCTATGAAAGTTCAAAAATCTCCATTTTAAAAACCATTCTTTCGGAAAATACGTATCTCCTCTTTCTGTGGTGGAATAGATTCTCTCATATAATCTTTCATGTACGTGAAGAAAACACAAATCTGCACATATATTAAGTCATTCTTCAAAAACCATTTAAATCTTTCATCTTTGGGATGTATTCATATTACATATAATCAAATGCACTTTGAAATTATGTGTGAGATATCTCACATATACAATGTGTGTGAGCTAGCTCACATATACAATATGGGTGAGCTAGCTCACATATACAATAAGAGTGAGCTATCTCAGATATACATATGCATAGCTTATTTGTAAATATACTTGAATGTTGGTTTTTGTGTTTAGTAACCAGTTTAGTTAAGAGTTTGAAAATACCCTGGAAAAAAGGAATTCACTTCGTTGTATGTAGAAAACACAAATGTCCATACTACACCATTCTTGGACAAGAAGGCAAGGAATGCATTCGAAGAAAATTTAGAAAAATCCCCTTTTCTGATGTGGGATAGAGTCTGGGAACTCAAATAATCAAATGTTCAAGTTCAAAATTAGGTCTTCATCATAATCTAAACTTAAATAATTTTCAATGTACCATTTAAGACAACGATAAGCTTATATAGGGATTCTAAATATTTCAAAATAATTGATCAAAGCGTTGAATAGGAAAGGATAAACAAAAAATTTGAGAAAACAAAAATTTGATAAAAGTAAAAAATATAATCTTATTCAACATAATCTTGAACACTTTTATATAAAACCCCAACATACAAGCAAATTAAAACACACTAATGTGAAATGAAAATACATTTATGAATCATCATGAATGGATGCATCCTTCCCATGTATGGGTGCTTCCTCTACTTCCTCCTCACTCCCAATCTCCCTCCCAAGCACACTCTTAGGTACTCTCTTCTCCACATTACCCTATATAACACATTTCAAATTTGAAAATCTGAAAATTAAATTTAAATGATTTTAACACATGCAATCATGCCTGTGAAATCCCACCCTCTTCAAACTCTCCCAATGAGAATTGAGACAATATTCCCCAAGTAGTAGGAGATGGAATAGGGATCTATGAATAACACAACTAAGAACTAAATATAGGATTCAATGTATTCACATTTATACAAAATTATAAATGTTGTTGATCTTACTCAAAATATTGGAGATTGGACAACTAAAGTGCTCATCTGTGGATATTAGAAAACACATACCTAATTCAACCCATCCAAATTTAAACTTGTGGAATCAAGTCCACTGTTTACTAGAGATTCATTTAACATATCTCCAAACTGCAATTAATGACAATAACAACTCAATTATTTCTATAGATACAATGATATGTATCTAAATCTAGAATTAGAAGTAAACTATTCTAAAATGCGTCAAAAATTTACTAACTACAACACATACCAATCTGTTGTTTGGGTCATCATTCTGAATGACCTTCTTCCAACCATCACGGAAAATTTTTGCATAATCCTTAAGATCTTCTACGAACATGGTATCTAACTTTGCATTTGTTTTATAAACAAATATGGCCCGAGAATTGGCTTCTGCTCACTAACGGTTCAAACGAACATCAACACCATAAAAAATCGATTCTAAGTTTTCCCCGATTGAATTCCTAGCCTCTTTTCCAACCTCTGATGAACCTCACAACTCTGAATGTGAAGCAAATTCCCATGTTGGGAGAGATACTAAAGGTCGTGGAGGCCTCTGTAATGTCACATTTTGATATGCCCCTTTTCGATCACATGTCTATCCTTTACCAACCCCATAATAATCAGATGGTAGACTAGTATAATTAGGGTGCATGTCCATGAAAAACTATGCATAAAAGTGTCTTGCAAAATAATGTGGAACCTCATCGTTCCATGACAATTTTCCATATGCTACCAAAAATCTGTTATACGGATGTCCTCTAATGTCGGGGTTCTTAAAATATTGCACCTTCAACATCTTCCGCTTTGGCCCATATTTGAAATTGAACATCAAAATTGTGTTTTCTTTTGAAACTTTATTTTTTACTGCATTCCATTTATCAGGGTCAGTCACCTATGACTTTCGCCACCTCATTAGATCGATAAAACTGTCAATGGTTGGTCCCATCTTTTGATATGCGTCCATAAAGTTTTGCAATGAATGCAAAAAAATCTACAAGCTTTTTTTACTCTCCTGAGGGAGTTCCAAGATCTCCAAATCATTTTCCAACCTCCTTTTAACACCTGAGCATCGCTCAAGGTTCATTTATTCAATAATCCCTTCCCAGGGAAGTTCATCGCCAACATTTGAAAGATAGGTGGACATAGGCATGTAATATTTTGTGTCTTGATAATGCGACCTCCTAAATCCACCTTCACCCTCTGCACCAAAATTAGAATCTTCATGACACCCACTCTCTCTTTCATTGTCATCCCTTGTATAAACGCATTGTCTACACACACATTTGAGAGTAATTACAACATTTAACTTGACATAATTTTAAATACACAAAATTACAACAAAAATAAACAAAATCAAAGAAAATTACCAAAAATATTCTCTTGTCCTGAGGTATTCCCTACATTCTCAGGTGTAGGAGTATCAATGCGCAACCTATCTAAGAAGTTTGGATGCATATAACTTGCTTGATCACATTCTGGAGTTGATCTATTCATGGACTTGTTTGATAATCTCCTCTGACAAGATTGTTGTTGGTCACTCGAAGTCTAAGTCGAAGAACGAGTTCCTCGTCTTCCTTCTTGGGAGAGCCTAGAGAGTTTGTGAGGAATGTTTGGAGACTCTTGTCTCAAAATCTCCCCTCAATATATATCCTTTGGAAATTCATGAGAAGTTAATCACAAAACAAGTACGAGTTAATATCTCCAACATTGACCAACAAAAATTATGAAGAAAGAAAAAAAAATAAGACAAAATTAATAGAAATGTTTTGTATATGTTAGACACAGTTATAATAGGGTGATGCATAACTCCAATACCCATGCTCATTTTTAATATATTTTGGTTTCTTACTACTAGCACAAATAACCTTGGTAAATCCACCAAGAATGGAAACAATATTTAGACGAGCAAAGTTGATGGAATGCTCCAAAACTACAAGTGGAAAGGCAAAGTCACAACATGATAAGCACTTACTATGATGGAAACATAGAATATATGAAGATTACATGGGTCAAAGTATGGTAAAGGAGTAGCAATTATCTATATGGGAAATCGGATTTCATGCATCCAATGGGTATGGAGCACATTCCATGAAAATAAACGATTAACTTTACGCCATGTTTGGTTGGATGGAAGAAATCTTCCATCTAATTAAATTTTAAATCGATGAAATCATTACTTTATGATGTAGTGCTAAATTACATCCAGTCAAACATTTGCTAGCTAATATGCAACATAAATCCATGGTTGGGGCCATATAGAAGAAGAAGTTGAAAATTCTACTCACGTCCATTCGAAAGAATTTCCATATTGTGGTGGAAAGGAGGAATTTGTTGCCATGTTTCATCCCAAAATAAATCAGTAGTTCCATCCTTGACTTCCCAAAAACAATGAGTGTGGATAATATCTTTCTTTTTCCAGACATTGTTCCATATTAAGGAGCTTGAAAATTTTCCTAAAAGTATGATCAGGTCCTGAGGCTCTATGAGAGGGTAGTACCTCTTGCACCAAAGGAGGGCCCATAAAGTGTAGTACTTCATTTATCTCCACAGAATGAGTTGGGAACAAATGGATCTTTGAGAATGAGTTTGTGTTTGAGCTTAAGGATACTGAGCGTGTCCAAGTGACTAAATCCCATTTCTTTTCTTTGCAAGTTCCACCCCACACAAATGATCTTTGGAGGTTTCCCATGATGAATTTCATTATCTATTTTCAATGAGAAGGAACTAATATATTTTGATGGAAGAGAGTTCCTTTGGAATCCAAGGATCATGTAGATGTGAGCCTGTACAATAGAGGTAGTGTGAAAGAAAACAAATTGAGACTGATCTCGTGCTTGGTTTTGACTGAGAAGCTTGTGCCTGGTTTTACCATTAAGGCCTTTGATATTCCAAGAGATAACCTTCATGAGGAATGTGGGGGGTTGGGTAGGAACTTATCTTTCATCAAGGTAAGGCGGTCTGCGTTAACCAAAAACTCTCCCAGATATTTAAGAATTTGTTTGTTGCTTTGCCAACCTCTTTTTGTTTTTCTTTAAGTTTTTTAGGTTGAACAGAGGAAGAGGATTTAATTCTTGTAGAAGGAACAAAGGGAATACCTTTTATTTTTGTTGTTGAGTTGCTAAATTTTTTATTATGAACCAGCGAGTCCTTCAGAAACTGAGCCTATTGCTCAGCATTTGAATTCAAGTATTTATTCTAATATGAAGAAGAAATGGACTTTAGGTCAAGATCCCCAAGGTCCATTTCCTTGCCATTGCAATAGTAAGGCAATAGCTTAACCTGTAATGTACCCAGAGTTGCTACAAGAATTATTTACTACAGATTTTCTACAGGAATGTACCCAGATTACAGAAGAGGACATGCATTATTATAAAGTTGGGGACTCTCCTCAGGCTTTCCCAAATGGGGTGCTTGTCAGCTCATGGAGCCCCATACCAAGTGGCATGCGCTCAAGGACTGTTGAAAATGATGAAAATGCTAAGGCAACTTCAAGCTTGAGTGGCCATCATGAGCTTGTCTAATGATCATCTAATTTTGTGTTTTTTCTCCCCTCTTTATGCAAATTGATTCCTATTCGCCTTCATGATTGATTGCAGGTTAGCTTAGCTTATTACCATTGATTGTGGATTAGCTTATATTATTACCAATACTTGAATATGGAAATTAGTACAAAACTAACTATGATTACAACTTCCTGATATGAATAATGTATCTGATTATGAACTAATCATTACATTGTCTTGAATATCTCATTGTGTAGTAGCCAGTGATATTACTTCCCATTAATTCCATAACATTCCATACTGTGAATCTCATCCTCGTACTAGAACAATGATCACTATAAGGAATTAAGTCCATTGAATAGGGATACTACTAACCTCTTCCCTATTTGTCTAGTTACAGTTAAAGGTTGTTGTATGAGCTACAACATAAGGTCATGAAGAAAACAACATGACTGTTAACTACAAAGGGAAGTATATAATAAGAACTAAAGGCAATAGTTTAACCTATAATACAAGGGGAATAGAGTCATTCCATTACTATGATATCAGTAATACAAGAACAACTTAGCTTAAGGTTCAACAAGGTGATATCATGTTACCTATTTACCATAATCAATCGGTATTGTGATATTAATATTATCTCTTATTAACTACATGGGATGTCACTACAAAGAAATGGCACTAAGTATCAACACCTACATTACTCTTGTATGTGATTCCAACGCTTGTGTAAATACAAAGGGTAATAGATCACCATCTTCAACTAGTATATTATCCAAAGGGTAATAGAACATTATCTTCAACTAAATGCTTGTGTAAATACAAAGGGTAATATATCATTAACAAGGGTCTTTCAAAGGGTATATACTCTTATCCAATACATATGGGTTTTACTTACTCTGATTAAGAGAGAGATAAAGCAATCGAATCAGCTTCATATCTTACTTGTATGAGATATGTGAATATTAAAATATAGTTAAGAGTGTAGAGTCGCAATCTAGGGTATAGGCAACTAATCACAAGAAGGAAGATGCAAGTTCAAATTGCATTTCTGCTATGACTTTTCATTGTGTTCTTATCAATTTTCTTGGGTATTGTTAATTCTATTCTATTTCTGAGTCTTCGTACTTTTAAGCCCCTCTTTGTTGAAAATGGAAGCTAGCTTGACTTTTGGAGGAATCATAATTGGTATCTCAATCCATGGCATTGGAGTTAGACATTTGGATTTAAATTTGTTTTTTCTTATCATTTTGTAAATGAGACATTGACAAGAAATGTTCATTGCTTGTGTATTTTTGTTACAGTGCAAAGTACTGTAACATATTTCAATTGTGGGAATAATTTCAGTGGACATTTTCCCCATGTTTCAAGGTTTAATTCTATCTGTTGTACGTGATATTTTGTAGATTTTAAAATTGTTCTTTCTTCTAGATTTGTAAATGAGGCTTTGACATGAAATATTGATGTCTTTTATCAGCTTCTCTATCAATGCAAAGTGACTGTTACATATTTCAGTGTATCTATTCTAGAGGTTGAGGGAATGACTACAGTGAATATACTACCTATGTTTCACTATTTGTTTTCTATTTGTTGAGTGCTATATTATACATATTTTTCATAACATATTACAATGTAATATGTCATAACATATATTACTATAACATATTACATTGTAATATGTTATAACATATTACAATGTAATATGTTATAACATATGCACTGATATTAAAATTGAAAACAGATATTATCTAAATTATAACATATGCATAGATATAAAAACATATGTACAGATATTATACATATGCACATATATTAAAATTCAAAACAAACTGTAAACTAATATGTTATAACATATGCACTGATATTAAAATTGAAAATATATATTATCTGAATTATAACATATGCATAGATATTAAAACATATGTATAGATATTATACATATGCACAGATATTAAAATTGAAAACAAACTGTAAATTGTGAAATGTATTTAAAACTATTCTTTCTTCTAACTTTGTAAATGAGGCTTTGACATGAAATATTGGTCTATCTTTTATCAATTTTGCTATCAATGCAAAGTGACTGTTACATATTTCAGTGTATCTGTTCTGGAGGTTGAGGGAATGACTTCAATGAATATACTGCCTATGTTTCAAAGTTTGTTTCTATTTTTTGAGTGCTATATTAATAAAAATTCTTCATAACATATTACAATGTAATATGTCATAACATATTACAATGTAATATGTCATAACATATTACAATGTAATATGTCATAACATATTATAATGTAATATGTTATAGTAATATGTATTAGTGTTCAGGATATAAGATCTATTTATACCAAAGGTCTTATTGGGATCACATACTTTAAGTGAATGGGTTAATATATCACATATATAGAATGATAAGTTTATTAAGAGTCATCTAATTCAAGTGACTTTTATGCCTACTACTTCTCTCCCATACTCCTCTTACATTTTTTATCCTATGTCCAAAATTGTTTTTGCCATGATTGCAAAAGTCTTAAGTTTTAATTATATTTTTATAATGGATACCATTGTTTTTGGGTTTCCTAGTATCCTTGTCACACCCCGAGAATCAATCCTTCATAAAGTTTGACTTCTGCAAGTTCTTGGCAAATACAATGCACCAATAGTTTTTAGATTTTAGGGGTACTAGGTCATTCAGGTACTAGTCTCACTTGATCCATATGTTAATCCATCAAAACTACTCACATATAGGTTATTTTAAGTCTAGGATGGTAAATTACCAGCCAACATGTTTCTCTCCCAACCATTGAGTTCCTTCCTATGGTAAGAGAACATGTCACCAATGAAGGTTTTTTGTAGTATGTAAACTCATTTATGTCTATATTTAACTTTATTATCCACAATGAAGTATTCTTTATAATTATCCCTTTAGTCAAAGGGTCACTAAAATTACAAAACTACACCAAAGTGGGAGTCTGGGTCCTTTTTTAGCAGTTTACTATGATAAGAGTCTATGGTTTTGAAGAGCAGACATATCAAAAGTGAGTGCTGAATTTGGTTGTTCTAGAGGCTGAAAAAAGTGAAATTTAGTCAGTTGTTGACTACAAATCCAACCACATTACATTAAATGTTGATCAGATGAATTTCAAGGACAAACCAAATCTACACACGTTGGTCATTGATGTCTTACACAAAGATGTGACCAAGACTCATGATAGTATGAAGAAATTGAAATAGGCATTAAACAAAGTGGAGAATTAGTTGAGGCAGGATAAAGTGGTTACTACAGCAAGGAATTCCAGAATCAACAATCTGTAAAATAATATTTATAACTTAAGATATGCTAGTATTACATATGTAAAAATGGATTTATAAATTGAATTCCTGAAGATATGAAATTTTTATAAAATACAAAATGTTTGAAATGAATGTAACTTGGCCGCGAGGTGGAGTAGCCATGTGGCCAAGCTGTGGGCGTGCCCACATCTTGGCCACAAGACTGGCCCCCCGCGGCCAAGTCACAACCAATTTTAATAAGAGATTATCTATGCACAGAAAAGCAGGCATTTGAATCTAAATCTTTAACACCAAAGTGAAAGACAATCGATTTGGCTTCTAGTCGACTGCTCAGGCATAGACTAATCACTTAAATGCTTACTCTATTATTAATATTTGATTGTTAAATGTCTATATCAAATTTAAAAACTTAATATTTGATTGTTAAATGTCTATATCAAATTCACTAAATCCATATTGTTTATAAATTATTTATTAATGTCTATATCAAATTCACAGTTTTAAGTAAATCTATATTGTTTATAAATTTATTGTTTGTGTGTACAATTTGAATGGATAAACAAGTAATTTTTAAACTGTCTTCCTATTTTATTTTTAAATTTATTTAAAAAATAAATAAATATATATGTTTTAAAAATATTCCATTGTATGTATATTGCACAAATATTCCATTATAAATTATAAGATAGAGAGTAATGTGCAACAGTTATATGTATATTTGTTGGGCACTCAAATGATCAAATGAATATGTATATTTGTTGGGCACTCAAATTATCAAATGATTTTGTATATGTAGAAATCTAATTGACCAAGAATCGCTTAGTGTTAGTTTTAGTTGTTTAAAATGTAATTTTGAATGATAGATTTAGAGCAGTGTAATTAATCTAAGATTGCAATTTGCAATGCAATAGTTGAACTTAGATGTATAATTTGTTTTTACTGATTGTAAATGTTGTATAATTCTTGTACTTAGATGTATAATTTCTTTTTAGTGGCAGTAAATGCTTTATAATTCAATGTAGTTAGATCTAATTGTACTAAGATATATATATATATATATATATATATATATATATATACATATATATATATATATATATATACATATATATATATGTAATTATAAGAACAAATTTATATTTAAAGAAATAGAAGAAAAGATTTATTTGTATTATATATACAAGAAATAATACTTATTAAAAAGAGAAGATGATTTTTGTTGGAAAATATTTTCAATCATTAACCTGATGTTTATTTTGCAGGGCATTCCAAACTATCAAGTGAACTGTCAACAACTCTATCGAAATCGAAATTAAATTACAAATATGGTACTTTACGAGTTATTGATAGAAAGTTTAACCCAACAAACAAGATTCGCGATGGAGGCTTTGGTTTGGTCTATAAGGTGATGTACAAATTCATTTTTATCAAAATTAAATTACAGATATACGAATTCATTTTATAAAATTAAATTACAAATATAGTATTTTTACGAGCTACTACTAAAAATTTTAACCCTACAAATTAGATTGGGAAAGGAGGCTTCGATTCAGTCAATAAGGTGATGTCCAAGTTCATTTTATCCTATATAGAGTTATGAAATACGATGAGTAAATTGAGGGAATTCTACCAAACAACAACGAACTTGTTGTGAAGAGACTATTGATAAACAAAGAACAAAGTGCCAAAGACTTCTTCAATGAAGTGACTCTGATAAGAAATGTTCAACATAGAAACCTTGTCAAACTGCTTGGGTGTAGTGTGGATAGCACAGTCAAACTTTTGGTTTACGAATACTTTCCTAACAAGATCCTTGATCTATTTTTTTTTGGTAATATTTTTAAATTTTATAAATTGATTTTCCCTACCGTAAATATTGTCTTTATATGGTTGCACAATAGACATAATACATAGTACATTATTACCAAAACTATTTAAACTAGACCATAACTGATGCACACATAGACTGTAGACTAATAATTGTTGCATGTAGACTGTAACTTGGTCGCGAGGGGCCAAGCCGTGGGCGTTCCCATGGCTTGGCCATGGGGCTGGCCCCCCACGGTGAAGTCACAGCCCATGGATTATGACTTGGTCGTGGGGGTCCATCCCTGTGTCCAAGCCGTGGGAACGCCCATAGCTTGGCCACAGGGCTGGCCCCTCGCATTCAAGTCACATTCTACATGCAACTTAAATTAAAAATTACATAACTTAAATTAAAATTTAAAACTTAAGCTTAGGCTTACCTGCAGCTCTAACCGCCTGCCAACATGACCGTGCTAACACGACCACATAAAACATGTATGCGCCAACATCACCACACCAACAAACTCACTATCACTCACTGACACTCTCCAAGAGCTCAGAAAAGCGTAACAATGATGATGTGTGGTAAATATATAAACACGTTTTCGGCCGAAAAGATATTTCGACTGAAAAAATATGTCGGTCGAAATAATATTTCAGACGAAATATTCTTTCGGCCCAAATATCTTTTTGGTCGGAATATATTTCGATCGAAAATATGTTACCGTATGGAAAAAATACCTCCAGCTAAAATTCTACATGAAAACCAAGGGCGTTGTCACTGTACTGTTCGATTTGGCGTTCAAAGGTTTGGTTGAAACATATTTCGGCCGAAAAAAAAAGATCTTTCAGAATTTTGGAGATCCGACTTTTGTAAATGTGTTGAACCTGCACAGAATAGATCTAGCTAAAGAATGATACACACATTTGCAGAGAGAATTTGAGAAAGAAGAAGCAAGAGAGAAAGAATGGAAGAATTCTCATTAACTGTATTCCACACTCAAAGAGTGAATAATTTACCATATATACAGGATACATGAGTAACTAATGATCCATAGTTGTGGTCTAGATTTATCTGGACACACACCAACCGTTACAAGAGTAAATTGCCACCTAGTCTAGTCTCTCAGGCAGTTACGGGAGTGAATTGCCACCTAGTTGAGTTAACTAGTCAACTAGTCTTCAGTTAACTGACTGGACAAAGAGTAGTGAGTTGGTGATGATCCCAATGTTGCATGGTGAAAAAACCAATGCAACATCTAAACTCAACTCTACTAGTCAAACTGAAGTGTCAACTGAAAGAGAATATTCTCCAAGTGGAATATTCTCCCCTAAAATATAGGAGACTGGATAATGACTAATTATGACTAATAAACAAGAAATAACCTTAGGAAAAATAAATCCTAGGTGTGTGTAAAGTAACTCCAACAATTGTCACGAAAGTGTTACCCACCTCCATGAATTTAGCCAGTAGAATATACATGATTGTGTAAATAAAAAAACATACCTTAGTACCTAGTCTTTCATAAACAATACACATTCTTTTGAATCCATGCTTCATGAATTCTCTCAAAATCTCCTTCAATGTTTGCATTTGATACTTTGGTTTCTACATGTTTAATACGACATGACAAATCATAGTCGATATAATCAATACAAAATTTTCTTGTTTTTTCATTAATTATAAAACAAGGAAAGTTAAACAACATAGCTACTTACAAATTGTTCAACTAAACTTTCAATCTTCAACCTTTACTAACAACGCATACTTAGCCGAATTTTTATCAATTCATGGGTCAGCTCCTCTTTGTATGTTAGCACCTAGTATAAGACATCCATGGACAAGTGTAAATTAATTATTTAAATACAAATATCACAACAAACATGAAATCTTAAGAAATCTCAAAAACTTAAACACTCACAAAGTTTTTGATCAACAATTTTACTCCCTATCGTCGTGTCTTATCTGAGGAATATATTCTATTTGTTTTTCTTTTATGCAACAAAATAATTGAAAATTAGTATTTCACGTGATACTTAAATTCAATGTACATGTCCCCGAGGTGTAGGACAGTGGGTGACGGAGTGTGTTGTTAAGCCACTCCGTGTTGTTAAAGTCACCGGTTCGAAACCTGCGGGGACAAAAAATCCAACCATGTTAAGGGTTGGTATGGCTCAGGCCGGATGCGATCCCCGGGTGATTTTGACGGCTTAGATGCCCCCGAGTCGTTGTTTCTCAAGCCACAGGTTAATCGCATAGCCAACAGGTCCCGCACAAATTAACAAACAAAAAAAAAATCAATGTACATAAAAGAATAAAAAAATGATTACATACCTCTGATGCACATTGTAGTTGGGATGGTTCCTCTTGCGACAAAATTGTGTTCATTTATTTTAACATCTTCTTCTACACTTTTTTGGACATCCCTACCAACATGTCTTTGTGTTCCCTTTGTTTGTCCCTTGGAATTTTCAAAATCTCCCTGGAAAAAAAATACAAAATTTATTATTTAAAAACAAAATGAGAACTCAGTGCCTATATTAAGATAATTCGCACTAGGGTCTTAACAAAATAGGTATGCACCAGTATGGTATAACAGTGTTGTTGTGAAATTGAAAACAATTTACAAATTTTATATTTTGACGGTGCTTTATGAATGAATAAAAGCACAACTTCCTAAGTACTATTTATTATGCGTCGTTGAGCACTGAATAAATTTAAGAAATGTCTATTTCCATATAAAACAATGATTTTTTCATTTTAAAAACAATGGTGTGCTTTGTAATAAAGGTGAACAAGTGCGTCTTTTGGTAAGCTATGCACTGTCGAAATTAAAATTTTCAAATTGAAATATAGTGGTGTTGTTTACAAACAAATGTAGTCAAATGCACTTGTTGTGTGAATAGCCCACCTGTCACCATGAAGGCATTTAAAAAAAAAAAAAAAATGACAACAACATGAGGGTTTAATATCTAATGCAATGAATGGTTTCATTGCAATGGATAGGAAACACCCATATATAAATAACAAAACCCTATAAAGAAATTGTCCTTAAAAAAATTTATTCTTATGAAATATAGAAGGAGAAAAAAAAATAACAATTCGGAAATTAGGTTTTCCAATATTGAAGGTAGCTATGAAACCCTTTTTGGTGTTTGGGAATGCAATAAAAATTGTTTGAATCAAATAAGAGAATGATCAATATGATTAATAGAATTAAATCATATACCTGAAATTTCTACTCTGCAGATTTGTATGTGAACTACAGTAGTCTCCCTCGAATTTGGCTCTTCAAAAAACACCCACCTACTTGGAAATATTTGTTGATGAATCTCTTTTACAAAAATATCCTCTCTAAAATTTGGAAAACAATAAAACAATGAATAGGGTTTTTCTTTATAAACATAAAAACTAAAATTCCCGCTCATTTTTTGGTTGTATATTTTGGTGCTTTGTTAATAAATGTGTGCGCTATTTTTTTTTCCATAAGTTATGTTTTTCGATGTACTATTTCATGTGTAACACATCAATGCGGTATTGATAACACACTAGGTTTGTATACATAATGCACCGATTTATTTTCGTAATAAATTTCAATTTTTTTATAGTAAGAATGTGTTAATTAATAATAGTAAGCACCAGTGTGACATGTAATTAATAATGCACCGGTGTGACGTGCAAGTAATAATGCACCATAAGATAGTTACATTTTCATAATTCAAATGAAAACATGTGTATTTAATTTTTCAAAGGTTTTACTTTGTGGAGGCAATAACAGAGGCCAATCATCCGGGCTTATCTTAATTAAATGTACCAGTGCATTTTCAAATGATAAAGCCCAGTGGTTGGGGAGACAGAGTTGGGAGAGAGAAAAGGGGGTATAGTGAGTGAGAGAGGGAAGGGG
>ML791977.1:213862-231134 GCA_009831015.1 Picea engelmannii | reverse complement strand
AGAGGGGATGATAATAAAATTCACATTTTCTATGTTTGAGTAGGATATTTTCAGGGATCGAGTAATGGTTTTGGATTTTGTAAAGTCATATTAACATTTCTTGTATAGCTAGGCAAAAAATAATAATAATAATAATAATAAAAATATTGTAGAAAAAACAATGATTTTTAAGTGTGTTGTCAAGTTATAAAAGTTATTGGAAGATATTTTTGAAGTTAGATTATTCTATGCTACCCAAGATGATGGTTTTTGTTCAAATGCAAGAAAAAAATACTTATAATATCAAATGGCCAATTCTTCATATTCCAGTGTCACCCCATTACGTAAATTTGGAACTCCTTCAATATCTCTCATGCCGATTGCAGTATGTCTAGATTTTATTTATAATTCATTTATCTCATTAAATTTATGTTATGTATGTAGGTGTAGTTTAATGAGTGTTCATTAATTTTTTTAGGATCAAGATTCTGGATCACGTTTAGATGCTCAAGATATTCTTGTGGTCCCAAAATTACATAAGCTCTTATCAGGAGAAAGATACCACAAGCAGATGTTTGATGAAAATGGACAGCTTCTTTACCCTACCAATCCTAGCATTCTATATTCTAGAAACCACCCTGGGTCAATGGTATTACACCATGAATTTGATATATTTTACATAGACAACCCCGTAGGGAGTAAGAAAAATATGTTTGAGTAATTGTATTTTTGGATTTTCAACAAAACTAACGAAAATGTATTTCTTAATACAACATTTATTTTATAAATGGGTTGGTTTCATGTTTATTATTAGGAAGAAAATGTCCATGATTATAATAAGTGTTTGTTATAATGTTTGAACATATTAAAAGCATTGTGTAACATCCCGCTCTGGCGCACTGAGAAAACTTATTCTTTGAGGACACTTGCTCGCAAGTGATCTAGACTTTCATGATATTAAAACATTTATCCTTGATTATGATGTGTTATGATAGATAACATGATGTTTTACTACGTTGACATAGATAGGTGTTATTGACTCGGTTTTACTGAGTGTGCAGGGTTTTTGACCTTGATGATGCAGAGAAATCGACGGGACCCCTTGGACTCCAGATCGAGTCAGGGAGTGTGCTTTAGGGGTTGATTGTTTACTGTGATTTTAGTACATTTGATTTGGTGATATGATGTGGACATGTTCTGACATGATTGTTGATGATGCAGGCTGACGATAACTTGCCAACCAGACTCACATATGGAGTAAAGGGGCCACACACAATTTCCAAAGAGGTTGAGGGAGAGGTGTGGACAACAGCCCTACCACAGCCTACTAGCACTCTCGTCGTGGCTCGAACTGTAGGTTAACGATTACCTAGTTCGAGAGGATCCACGATGCCATGAGGGAAGACTGCGAAAGTCGCTCACGATGATTCTCAGGGGCACGCAATAAGGTGGGGGCCTTATTCCTTAGAGCCCTTAGTCTCCCACAAGTTCACCTGGCGGAGTGTTGACTCCATGGGTTATTGATGTCTACCAATCAGTCAAGTATGGCTAGTGGCACCCTTGGAGCACGTGGTGCATCTTAAAGGGCACGTCACACAAAAGAAACAAACGAGGCGAGTGGCACCCTTGGAGCACGTGGTGTGTTCTGAAGGGCACATCGCATTGATGTTGATGAAGGAAAAAACCTAGATGGCCCTAAGACATTTAACACATTAAGAAATTATTAAAACGACTTCCCTAAATAATTGTTGCCCAGTTCAGAATCTAAATCTAAGTCTAAAACTTCTCTAGGGTAAAATTTTGTTTAACCTTAAGAAAAGACCCTATAAAAATAAAAATAAAAATTTAAACTAAAAACCACTTAAGTTATAGTTTTAGTCTTCATAATTTTTGGGGTAAAATGAAAAGAGTAATAATTTAATTAATCTGTGGTTTTAAATTGTAAAGAAGAAATAAATTATTTAACTTGTGGAAGTATAAAAAGATTTTTAAATTAATAATAAAAGGAAGGAGTAAAAAGCACAACTGCCATTTTGGCTCTACTAAAAAGGGGAAAGAAGGGGATAATAAAAAATTAGGAAACTTAGGAATGGGGGAAACATAATAAGGGAAAGGTTTAACTTATGGTAAAAACCGAGGTCAACATAGTAAGGAATCTGCAATTAAGAACCTTCTAAAAATGAACTAAATTAGCAACTTCATTTTAGGGAAAGTATTTAAACCTGAAGGGGAATCTAGGAACACCTAGGAGTAAATTTAGGAGCAACTCTAGGTGGGTGAGGGAAATGAGACAATTAATAATTTTAAAGAAAATAATTATTGGAGAAACGTGGGGGATGAATGACACTTGTATGACAGAGAATTTTTAGAGGATTTTCATTAAAACTTAAATTAAATGTGATTTAGGGAAAGTTGGGGGTTCTAAAAACTCTATAAAAGAAAGGGAAGAGGAGGAAGAAAGGGGATCGGCTGTTAGCGTAACATTACGCTGCCGGATTTGTGACTTGACTGATTACTTGTGGAGAGTTGGGATTTTCCAGCTCGGATAGGAGTGGTAGCTCGGCCTTGCGAGGTGGGCTGGGAAGCTAGACATACCATCTGGATAGTGTGTGGCCCCTTTGTGGCTCGGGGGGCTAAGGGGGAATCAGAGTACCCCTAGCGATTGGCTGGGAGGTACCGGTGAGGTCTCGACAGTCGGCAAGCGGGAGCGGAACAGAGCGCGCGAACGCAATTCGAGGCGGCGATACGGCAATGGTATGGTCTTTTACTTGGTAGAGTAGAATGCTTATTTGTTTACTTCGCCGATTATAATTTATTGTTGTAAAACGTTATCTCAACTGTTGTAAATTGGTAATGGGCGAACAAGAATTAGTTTATACTTCATCTAATTGCATCTATGTCATTAAACGGATACTTCTGTTGTTATCCTTGGTAGTTGATGTCTTACGCCTTCATGTGTGCTTTAGCCATGAACATTGTTGTTGGTGCTACCTTTCCTTTTACGGTGCGTATATCCATGGCCAGATTTCATCCGCGCAGGGGATAATAAAACCTCGGCTATCATTTCAGTGACCTTCCTTGGACCATGGCGCAGCTCTCATCATGCTCTTCATATTATTTATTTATTTTTTCATTGGGTTGCTTCTCTTGTAAGAAGGGATAAATTAACTCTGTAGTGAAGGTTTCTGGCAAAATTTTAAGCTTACGCTGATGCTTCTCCTAGCAATTAAACTGTGATTATTTCATTTCCTAGCAAATTAAATTGTGATATTTTTCCTCCTCACCGACGATTCTCTTTCTTCAATTCTGTATTACATATTAGGCGAAACCAGGGTGCAATGAAAACGAATGGTGGCAGTCAGGCTTTTCCCGTACCCTACAACCTTATTGAATTTTCACTGGCAATTTTACCTGGAAAGTTACCTTGATTCCTTCGCTCTCAGACAAAGTTTGGTTTCCTGGACCCTGGCTTTCTCCCCCTTGATGTTACGAATTCCTGGTTATAACCCAGGGTCTTTCTTTATTAAATTTTTTCCGATTACTTTTAAAATGATAATAGTCCTCCCTTTTTTTTTTAGCCATCACTTATCATCTTGTTTGGATGGATAGTGTCCCGGGGTTAAACATTTCTTTATGGCCTTAACTTAAAATAATCGATTCATTTATTTGGTTATGGTTATTCTATCAGCGTGCTTCCCACTGAATTTTTTTTCCTGCACATAACCGATAAACACCTTGCCCCCTGTGTGTCTGGCCCTTGGGGAAAACCCATCATACCTGTGCGTTACATTGAAGGATTCACTCGCTGGGGAAAACACGTGTAGAGGGGCGAGTTCTCTGATGCGTGTATGCCTCTCCCATTTCTATTGTCACCTTAATAAAAGCGCGGTCCTCATCCTGCACGCGTTTTCACTCACGCCCACCTAAATAATGGCTCTCTTATTCCAGGTGCAGACATCCCCTTGAATTACGCTTCCACTCTGACTTAAAAGGGTCATGCACAGTAAGGAAGATAGTTCTTGTTTATTGCAAAGCGTGTATTACCCAGCGCCTTGGGTTAGCGTGTCACTGGAGATGGATCGCATGAAAATTTGGGGTAAATTAAAGTCGAACATGTGCGTGAGCCTACTTTAAGAATCAATGGAGTGGTTGTGCATTTCTAACTATGTTGCGCACATCTCCCTTCCGGATCTGTGTTATTATTTGTATTTGGTTCCTTTTCTATGGACCATTTGTCATTCTGAATCTCTTTTAATAGTTAATGTTTCTCCTCATTAACATCATGAAGGTAGGTTGCAATCCACAAGCTTTATTTACCTCATGTAGATTACAATCATGCAGATTAAACTCGTAGGAATAATGGAAGATTAGCTTAAATTTAGGGTTAGGGTTACAACCTTAAACACGGATTATGTCCACTGTAAGGTTCATTATTACACTATGAGCTCGTAGGAATAATGGCACATTCTCTGATATCTATTCATGTTTATTTTTATTGTGAAATTCCAATTTAATATACTCATATCTATTCATGTTTAATTTTATTCTGAAATTCCAATTTTATATTATCTAATATCCTATGCATACTGCTGACCTCGCTCTACCTTTCTTGAAATCATGGTATACTAGAAATTCATACAATACAAAACAGACCCAAAACTGGAGGGATGCAACTGAAGCGTTTATGTATCTTGTTCTAATTGCACATGGTCTTTACCTTTTTGCTAGCTACGCGTGTTCTGTTGAAGTGTTCCGTGTTATTTTGAAACTCCAGAGAATCTCTACACGAAAGTCATATAAAGATTCTTTTGAATCAGTCCGTCTTTTGAAAATATAGGTGCAATTATATGTTTATGGATTTCTTAATATTTACTTGTATGAAAGTTCTGAGTTTTCTACTATCTTAATAACTATTAAAGAATTCAGTTAAAAGAATCGAGCCTTCCAGCTACATTTTTTATAGTACGATTTTGTCAATTAGTTTGAAAAACCCTACTAAATTCTACAACAAGAATTTGTCTCATAATAAAAATATATTATATATTTATTATATTTCAATAAAAATATATTGAATTTATTATTTGATGATAAAATAAATTAATACATAGCTATAGGGAAGCCATTATAATATTTGATTACATTATTTTATTATTTGGTTAGGGGAGCCATGTAGCTTCTGATCCTAATATTACATCAATTCAAATGCATCGGGGCAAGAGAATGGATTCTTCATTTGTTTATCGCAAAGCGGGCACTTCCAGTAGTATATATTTATATGGAATGTTCTTAGTAGTAAGGAAACCGTTCGTAATATTGATTTTATATCCGGGAAAATTTTAATGAGATATCTTTACATGGTAAAGAAACTATTATGTTTTGATTAGCATAGTCACAGTCATGAAGTGTTCTCTCTTATTATTAGTGGAATGAGAATTTTGTGCAAGGATTGCTGAGATGTACATAAATCTTTTATTGGGACATTGTTTTACACCTAGATGATTATTTAGCTATCAACCTTGTAACAACCACTCATAGCAACCATTAATATTTAAGGCAAAGTGAATTAAATAGTATCTCGATGCCCTGTTGAATTTAAAATGGCTCAATGAGTTGGTTTAAGAGTAATTTAGATTTTTCCGTAATGTCATTATGCACCCTAGACATGCAAGGTTGGGCTCGCATTGGAGGTCGGAATAGACTGAGTTAATTGCCTTACTGGTTGTTTAGTTGTCATTGTCTTGTATGGTGATTATTTTATTGCAAGTGATGGTAATTTAAAATATAACGGGTTGTCATTTTATGGTAATAATCTTGCAGTTCTATGGTTGATGATAACAAATAAAGTAAGGTTATTTTAGTTAAATTGCAATGCTATTGTAATATAAAAGTGATGATATGGTTATTTATGGTCAGGATTTTGTGGTTCCATTGTTGACGATAACAATTAAATGAAAAGTCCTCGTTATTTTAATTGCAATGTTATTGTAATCTAGAAAGATATGGTTATGTTATGTGATGTTATGGAAATTTCATTAAGATTGATAACCTATAAAATGTAGGGTCCTTGAATCTAAGAGCAATCAGTTATGATGATATAGTAAACGGGGATTGCAATTAACCCAATGTACATCATTTAAGGCTAGTTGGTACCTTGCCGATTAATGGGAATAAAATGGAATAACTGGTCTGTAATTAATGTCATTGAGTCTTAATAATGGTTGGTCGATGTCGGAGTCCTTCTGACTTGCATCTTTCGTGGAGGACGTGGTTGTGCATTTAATTATTGTCGAAATTAATTATTGGTGTACTTGGTAGAAATCTTTAATGGCTTGGTCTGCTTGTGTCGGGCGGGATGTAGACACCTCCATGTTCCTTAGAACAGTCGCCAGCCCTGAGACCTTAAATGGTTAAAATTGATGGGAACCTAGGCTTGAGCATTGATTATGTGTCTTGGAGGTCCTAACCATTGCAGGGTAGGACGGGCGGGTAGTCAGTCTCACTTTTGTCGGTTGATCGTCTTTAAAGTCTTGCAGTTACTTGTTGTGCATCTCATGTCGTCTAGTTGTGTTCGTCGCGGTTTGTGTCTTGCTCGTCACCGTGTGGCGATGCAAATTCGAATGTATTTATTTATCCTGGCACTCACGCGCACACACCCATAAAAAAAAAAAAAAAAAATTCACTTGTTATAAGAGATTGTCGGCGTAACTAGGAGGATCGTTACATATGGTATCAGAGCCAGGTTCGACCCGCGACTTGGGATCGCTACGGATTTCATTGACATGATTTGATTATACTGTTGCTAATCGAGTTGATTGTGTGTGTGCAGGAAATCATGGTTAGAGGATGCCGCGGAGGCAGACGACGGGGTACTAGGGGAGGAGGCGTGATTCCTCCAGTAGCATCCACACCTGAGGGGTCTAACCCCCAGGGAGACGAGTAGGTTCTTGGATAGGAACAGATAGTAGTTGGCGATGTTGTTGGGATGATGAGATCTTTCCAGCGCATGTCTGAGGCACAGATCAGCCATTTGGACAGAGATGAGGCCAGGGCACCGGCACCCACTAAGGTTCCGCCGCGCACACCGGCCGTTACTGGTAGCATTCACCGTGAACTCGAGAAGGTTAAATTTCCCAAGTTCTTTGGTGCCTCGGATGGCCCCGCCGTCGAGGCATGGTTGGAGAATATGGCGATGTGCTTTACACTTCGTGATTATACCTCCAACATGAAGGTCCGCATGGCGGTCTTTCAAATGAAGGGGAGCGCTCTTCTATGGTGGAAGACACTCCTGTAACAGCTGAACATGGCCGTTGAAGACGTGTCATGGGAACTGTTCGAGGAACGGTTCCGAGAGAGGTATCTTTCAGAGGAATTCATTGGGCGTCAGCTCAATGAGTTCAACGCTTTACGACAAGGAGGTCGTACGGTGCCTGAATACAAGGCACATTTTGTGGAGCTACTCCAGTATGCTCTACACCTTAACACTGAGAAGCTCAAGGTCCACAGATTCGTGTTTGGCCTTAACGGCAGCCTGCGTGCAAAGGTTAGGATATTGATGCCTCAAACCTTGCACGACATCGTCTAGAAGGACCTCATAGCAAAGGAGGAGCTTATCAGTGGGGGCCAGACCAGGACTCTAGCGAGACCAGCAGGGCAGATTTCATCTGGGACACAGCAGCACCAGACACCAGCGAGACATACGCCGGGATATCGTGGCTTCCAGAGGGGATCCACTTTCGCTACACCTCGACGACCGCCGCCTCAGCAAAGGACACCTTATCGGGGACCACAGCATCAGCAGCAATGTCGCCCGCAGCAGCAGCAGTTTAGGCCTGTTCAGCAGAACAGGCCAGGTTTTCAGGCTGGTGGGTCATCATCTTCTACTTCGGGTACCAGGACTACTGGGCCGAAGAAGGGGTGTTGGACGTGTGGGGAGCCACACTACCAGCGCGACTGTCCTGTGGAGAGGACCAGAGTGTCCAGATCAGCTAGACCCACTACAGTTGGATATATGGGTAAGGCCCATCGGATTCATGCAGCGGTGAATAACCGCCAGGCAAAGCATCAGTCGACTGTGCTCGAGACGATAGGTACTGTCACTAACCGGACCCTTAGTATTTTGATAGAAATCAGTTATTGAGGTTTAGAATTCGGATTTATGTACCGCCAAATGACGAGTTGAGGATGTTGATCCTGAGCGAGGCTCATAGAGCAGTTTACATGGCTCACCCGGGAGTCACGAAGATGAGGGCAGACCTAAAACCCTTATTCTTCTGGAAGGGAATGAAGGTCGACGTAGTCAACTATGTGGCCAGATGTCTAGAGTTTCAGCAGGTAAAAGCTGAACACAGACACCCGGCAGGATTACTACAACCACATGCCATTCTAGAATTGAAATGGGAAGTTATTTCGATGGATTTTATTGTTGGATTTCCAATGACGGCAAGGAGACACGACTCGATTTTTGTAGAAGTAGACACTCTGATGAAGAGTGCTCACTTTATTCCTGTGCATATGATGTATCAGGCACCTGACATATCTAGAGTTTTCATCAGTGAGATTGTGAGGCTGCATGGCGTTCCTAAGAGGATTATATCTGATCGAGGATTGGTGTTTACTGGACGAGTTTGGACGAGTTTCCAAGAGGCCTTGGGAACTCAACTTAACTTTAGTACTGCGCATCACCCAGAGACTGAAGGAAAGACAGAACAAATGAACCAAATGTTGGAAGACATGTTGCGCGTGTACGTGATGGACCAACAAAAGCGTTGGGAAGAATTATTGCCACTAGTAGAGTTCACTTACAACAACAGTTACCAGAGCACCATTAAAATGGCGCCTTTTGAGTTTCTTCACAGGCGACCGTGTCAGACACCCTTGAGTTGGGATCGGCTTGAGGATAGGGTCCTAGTGGGACCAGAATCGATCCAAGAAATGGAAGAGCAAATGAAAACCATAAGACAAAGGATTAAAGAAGCGCAGGATCGACAGAAGAGTTATGCCGATGCGCACCGAGTCGACCGTAGTTATGAGGTCGGCGATCGAGTCTTCTTGCGAGTTAAACCGCATAAGAGTTCGATCAAGTTTGGAAAGGGAGCTAAACTCTCTCCTAGGTTCGTGGGACCTTTCAATATTGTGGAGAGAAAGGGGCCCATGGCCTATCGACTAGCCTTTCTTGATTCTTTGAGGCTTATCCACGATGTTTTTCATGTATCTGTTTTGAGACATTATATTAGTGATCCTACACATGTGATTGACATGAGTTCTTTACAGGTATCGGATGAGGGAGCACTCACGGCTGAGTCGGTCCGCATCTTAGATCATCATGTTCAACAGTTACGACATCGAACGATAGATCAGGTCAAGGTCCAATGGGACAGTTATAGTCCGCACTCGGCGACCTGGGAGGACGCATATGATATGCACCTGCAGTTTCCATTTTTATTTGATAGATAGACTTATGAAATTGTGATACATTTATTTCAGCATTTATACGGAGAAACTTCGGGATGAAGTTTAGAACAAGAGGGGGTGTATGTAACATCCCGCTCTGGCGCACTGAGAAAACTTATTCTTTGAGGACACTTGCTCGCAAGTGATCTGGACTTTCATGATATTAAAACATTTATCCTTGATTATGATGCATTATGATAGATGACATGATGTTTTACTGCGTTGACATAGACAGGTGTTATTGACTCGGTTTTACTGAGTGTGTAGGGTTTTTGACCTTGAGGATGCAGAGGCATCGACGGGACCACTTGGACTCCATATCGAGTCAGGGAGTGTGATTTTGGGGTTGATTGTTTACTATGATTTTAGTACATTTGATTTGGTGATATGATGTGGACATGTTCTGACATGATTGTTGATGATGCAGGCTGACGATTGCTTGCCAACCAGACTCACATATGGAGTAAAGGGGCCACACACAATTTCCAGAGAGGTTGAGGGAGAGGTGTGGACAACATCCCTGCCACAGCCTACTAGCACTCTCGTCATGGCTCGAATTGTAGGTTAACGATTACCTAGTTCGAGAGGATCCATGATGCCGTGAGGGAAGACTGCGACAGTCGCTCACGATGATTCTAAGGGGAGAACAATAATGTAGGGGCCTTATTCCTTAGAGCCCTTAGTCTCCCACAAGTTCACCTGGCAGAGTGTTGACTCCAGGGGTTATTAATGTCTACCAATCAGTTAAGTTTGGTGAGTGGCACCCTTGGAGCACGTGGTGCATCCTGAAGGTCACATCACGCAAAATAAACGATGAGGCGAGTGGCGCCCTTGGAGCACATGGTGCATCCTGAAGGGCACGTCGCGCAAAAGAAAAAAACGAGCCAAGTGGCACCCTTGGAGAACGTGGTGTGTCCTGAAGGGCACGTCGCATTGATGTTGATGAAGGAACAAACCTAGATGGCCCTAAGACATTTAACACATTAAGAAATTCTTAAAACGACTTCCCTAAATAATTGTTGCCCAGTTCAGAATCTAAATCTAAGTCTAAAACTTCTCTAGGGTAAAAATTTTTTTAACCTTAAGAAAAGACCCTATAAAAATAAAAATAAAAATTTCAACTAAAATCCACTTAAGTTATAGATTTAGTCTTCATAATTTTTGGGGTAAAATGAAGAGAGTAATAATTTAATTAATCCATGGTTTTAAATTGTAAAGAAGAAATAAATTATTTAACTTGTGGAAGTATAAAAAGATTTTTAAATTAATAATAAAAGGAAGGAGTAAAAAGCGCAACTGCCATTTTGGCTCTAATAAAAAGGGGAAAGAAGGGGATAATAAAAAATTAGGAAACTTAGGAATGGGGGAAACATAATAAGGGAAAGAGTTGAACTTATGGTAAAAAGTGAGGTCAACATAGTAAGGAATCTGCAATTAAGAACCTTCTATAAATGAACTAAATTAGAAACTTCATTTTAGGGAAAGTATTTAAACCTGAAGGGTAATCTAGGAACACCTAGGAGTAAATTTAGGAGCAACTCTAGGTGGGTGAGCGAAATGAGACAATTAATAAATTTAAAGAAAATAATTATTGGAGAAACGTGGGGGATGAATGACACTTTTACGACAGAGAATTTTTAGAGGATTTTCATTAAAACTTGAATTAAATGTGATTTAGGGAAAGGTGGGGGTTCTAAAAACTCTATAAAAGAAAGGGAAGAGGAGGAACAAAGGGGATCGGCTGTTAGCGTAACATTACGCTGCCGGATTTATGACTTGACTGATTACTTGTGGAGACTTGGGATTTTCCAGCTCGGATAGGAGTGGTAGCTCAGCCTTGCGAGGCGGGCTGGGAAGCTAAACATACCATCTGGATAGTGTGTGGCCCCTTTGCGGCTCGGGGGGCTAAGGGGGAAGTAGAGTACCCCTAGCGATTGGCTGGGAGGTACCGGTGAAGTCTCGACGGTCGGAAAGCGGGAGGGGAACAGAGCGCGCGGATGCAATTCGAGGCGGCAATATGACAACGGTATGGTCTTTTACTTGGTAGAGTAGAATGCTTATTTGTTTACTTCGCCGATTATAATTTATTTTTGTAAAATGTTATCTCAGCTATTGTAAATTGGTAATGGGTGAACAAGAATTAGTTTATACTTCATCTAATTGCATCTATGTCATTAAACGGATACTTCTATTGTTATCCTTGGTAGTTGATGTCTTACGCTTTCATGTGTGCTTTAGCCCTGGACCTTGTCGTTGGCGCTGCCTTTCCTTTCACGGCACGTATATCCATGGCCATATTTCATCCGCGCGGGGGATAATAAAACCTCGGTTGTCATTTCAGTGACCTTCCTTGGACCATGGCGCAGCTCTCATCATGCTCTTCGTATTATTTATTTATTTTTTCATTGGGCTGCTTCTCTTGTAAGAAGGGATAAATTAACTCTGTAGTGAAGGTTTCTGGCAAAATTTTAAGCTTACGCTGATACTTCTCCTAGCAATTAAACTGTGATTATTTCATTTCCTGGAAAATTAAATTGTGATATTTTTCCTCCTCACCAGCGATTCTCATTCTTCAATTCTGTATTACATATTAGGCGAAACCAAGGTGCAATGAAAACGAATTTTGGCAGTGAGGCTTTTCCCGTACCCTGCAACCTTATTGAATTTTCGCTGGCAATTTTACTTGGAAAGTTACCTTGATTCCTTCGCTCTCAGATAGAGTTTGGTTTCCTGGAACCTAGCTTTCTCCCCCTTACTGTTACGAATTCCTGGTTATAACCCAGGGTCTTTCTTTATTAAATTTCTTCCGATTACTTTTAAAATGATAATAGTCCTCCCTTTTTTTTAGCCATCACTTATCATCTTGTTTGGATGGATAGCGTCCGGGGGTTAAACGTTTCTTTATGGCCTTAACTTAAAATAATCGATTCATTTATTTGGTTATGGTTATTCTATCAGCGTGCTGCCCACTGAATTTTTTTTCCTGCACATAACCGATAAACACCTTGCCGCCTATGTGTCTGTCCCTTGGGGAAAACCCGTCATACCTGTGCGTTACATTGAAGGATTCACTCGCTGGGGAAAACATGTGTAGAGGGGCGAGTTCTCTGATGTGTGTATGCCTCTCCCATTTTGAGTGTCGCCTTATTAAAAGCGCGTTCCTCATCCTGCATGCATTTTCACTCACACCCACCTAAATAATGGCTCTCCTATTCTAGGCGCAAACATCCCCTTGACTTACACTTCCACTCTGACTTAAAAGGGTCATGCACAGTAAGGAAGACAGTTCTTGTTTATTGCACAGCATGTATTACCCAGCGCCTTGGGTTAGTGTGTCATTAGAGATGGCTCGCATGAAAATTTGGGGTAAATTAAAGTCGAACACGTGCGTGAGCCTGCTTTAAGAATCAATGGAGTGGTTGTGCATTTATAACTGTGTTGTGCACATCTCCCTTGCGGATCTGTGTTATTATTTGTATTTGGTTCCTTTGCTATGGACCATTTGTCATTCTGAATCTCTTTCAATGGTTAATGTTTCTCCTCATTAACATCATGAAGGTAGGTTGCAATCCACAAGCTTTATTTACCTCATGTAGATTACAGTCATGTAGATTAATCTCATAGGAATAATGGCAGATTAGCTTAAATTTAGGGTTAGGGTTACAACCTTAAACATGGATTATGTCCACCGTAAGGTTCATTACTACACTACGAGCTCGTAGGAATAATGGCACATTCTCTGATATCTATTCATGTTTATTTTTATTGTGAAATTCCAATTTAATATACTCATATCTATTCATGTTTAATTTTATTGTGAAATTCCAATTTTATATTATCTAATATCCTATGCATACTGCTGACCTCGCTCTACCTATCTTGAAATCATGGTATACTAGAAATTCATACAATACAAAACAGACCCAAAAATGGAGGGATGCAACTGAAGCGTTTATGTATCTTGTTCTAATTGCACATGGTCTTTACCTTTTTGCTAGCTATGAGTGTTCTGTTGAAGTGTTCCGTGTTATTTTGAAACTCCAGAGAATATCTACATGAAAGTCATATAAAGATTCTTTTGAATCAGTCCGGCTTTTGAAAATATAAGTGCAATTATATGTTTATGGATTTCTTAATATTTACTTGTATGAAAGTTCTGAGTTTTCTACTATCTTAATAACTATTAAAGAATTCAGTTAAAAGAATTGAGCCTTCCAGCTACAATTTTTATAGTACGATTTTGTCAATTAGTTTGAAAAACCCTACTAAATTCTACAACAAGAATTTGTCTCATAAAAAAAATATATTATATATTTATTATATTTCAATAAAAATATATTGAATTTATTATTTGATGATAAAATAAATTAATACATAGCCATAGGGAAGCCATTATAATATTTGATTACATTATTTTATTATTTGGTTAGGGGATCCATGTTAGTCCTGATTCTTTATTTACTTGGCCGTAGCTTCTGATCCTAATATTACATCAATTCAAATGCATCGGGGCAAGAGAATGGATGCTTCAGTTGTTTATCGCAAAGCGGGCACGTCCACTAGTATATATTTATATGGAATGTTCTTAGTAGTAAGGAAACCGTTCGTAATATTGATTTTATATCCGGCCAAATTTTAATGAGATATATTTACATGGTAAAGAAACTATTATGTTTTGATTAGCATAGTCATAGTCATGAAGTGTTCTCTCTTATTATTAGTGGAATGAGAATTTTGGGCAAGGATTGTTGAGATGTACATAAATCTCTTATTGGGACATTGTTTTACACCTAGATGATTACTTAGCTATCAACCTTGTAACAACCACTCATAGCAACCATTAATATTTAAGGTAAAATGAATTAAATAGTATCTCGATGCCCTGTTGAATTTAAAATGGCTCTCAATGAGTTGGTTTAAGACTAATTTAGATTTTTCCATAATGTCATTATGCACCCTAGACATGCAAGGTTGGGCTCGCATTGGAGGTCAGAATAGACTGAGTTAATTGCCTTACTGGTTGTTTAGTTGTCATTGTCTTGTATGGTGATTCTTTTATTGCAAGTGATGGTAATTTAAAATATAATGGGTTGTCATTTTATGGTAATAATCTTGCAGTTCCATGGTTGATGATAAAAAATAAAGTAAGGTTATTTTAGTTAAATTGCAATGCTATCGTAATATAAAAGTGATGATATGGTTATTTATGGTCAGGATTTTGTGGTTCCATTGTTGATGATAACAATTAAATGAAAAGTCCTCATTATTTTAATTGCAATGTTATTGTAATCTAGAAAGATATGGTTATGTTATGTGATGTTATGGAAATTTCATTAAGATTGATAACCTATAAAATGTAGGGTCCTTGAATCTAAGAGAAATCAATTATGATGATATAGTAAACGGGGATTGCAATTAACCCAATGTACATCATTTAAGGCTGGTTGGTAACTCGCCGATTAATGGGAATAAAATGGAATAACTGGTCTGTAATTAATGGCATTGAGTCTTAATAATGGTTGGTCGATGTCGGAGTCCTTCTGACTTGCGTCTTTCATGGAGGACGTGGTTGTGCATTTAATTATTGTCGAACTTAATTATTGGTGTACTTGGTTGAAATCTTTAATTCTTTGGTCTACTTGTGTCGGGCGGGATGTAGACACCTCCATGTTCCTCAGAACAGTCGCCAGCCCTGAGACCTTAAACGGTTAAAATCGATGGGAACCTGGGCTTGAGCATTGATTATGTGTCTTGGAGGTCCTAACCATTGCAGGGTAGGACGGGTGGGTAGTCAGTCTCACTTTTGTCGGTTGATCATCTTTAAATGCTTGCAGTTACTTGTTGTGTGTCTCATGTTGTCTAGTTGTGTTTGTCGCGGTTTGCATCTTTCTCATCGCTGGGTGGCGACGCAGAGTCGAATGTATTTATTTATCCTGGCAATCATGCACACACACCCACAAAAAAAAAAAAAAAATCACTTGTTATAAGAGATTGTCAGCATAACCAGGAGGATCGTTACACATTGTGTTACTAATATTATCAATATAATGTTCAATATTTTTAAAATCAAGATTCTGATGACAAGCAACCTATCTACCATATATTTTTTCACCCCACTACGATGTCTATTCTCAAACTTCCTTCTAAACAAAAAGATCTCGGAGAGGAATCATACCAAGAACGGTTGAAACAACCACCTCCCACTACATCATAAGTCACCAATTCAAAACCTTGACAATAACACTATCTATTCACGTGTTGGGGATGAAGAAAATGATATAGAGATTGGTATGGATGATTTAATGTGGTATACCTAGGCCATGGAGGGAAAGTTGTTAGATGCATTCCATCAAAATGAACTAGAGGATGAAGTTGATGTCATAGATACATTCTATGAAAACCTGAACTCTGATTCCACAACCCTTCTATTTCAAAACCTTCTAAGGTCATGTATGTTGAATACATGATTCTCCTAGTTCTATAATGACATCGGTAAAAATATTATATGCACTTATAGTTTGTGTGTCTACTTTATAGCATCAAAATTCTTTGTTTGTGTGTGGTTGTGTGAACCATGAATTCCCCGAAGAATTGTGATGTTCCATATAGAAATTATCTGCATTTGTACATTGGATCACATCAAGGGAGATTCATATGGATAACATTCCATAGTGGAGACGAGAGATAGCAGACATTTTTTGTATGTTTGATAAGGAACTTCCCATGATTTTTATGGACTTGCAAGTCCATCTTGTAATTCACCTACTTGATGATGTTGAATTAGATGGGGTGCTCTCATGTCATTGGATGTTCTTCTTAGAGAGGTACATGAAAAAATTGAAGGGGTTTGTTCGACAAAGGGAAAAAACATAGGGCTTTATGGTAGAGGGGTACATAGTATATGAGTCATTCTATTATGATAGTGAGTACATCAAGAAAATTGATGAAACATAAGAGGCAGTCGTTTGAGAAGACCATCAATATGAGGAAAAAAGGGAAGGGGAGCTACTCCAAACTAACTGAAAAATGTGTTTGATAAAGAGTAAGTCAGATATATTTTGTCAATTTAGTACAAAGAAATTATTTGCATTGAAGATAATAATATATTTTCCATCCCATTATATTTGTTTTGAACTCTATTATACATCAACAAATTTAGAAATTTTGATTCCATCAATAAATTCATTCTTTAAGTTGATCATATATATTTGATCTCATTATATTTATTTTTTTATTTTTTTTTAGTATACATCAACGAATTTTGAAATGGCTGCCATCAATAAATTCGTTCTTTACAACACAGAGGAAATGTGGCAATGGGTCACATTGTATGAAGAGAAAAGGAAATGGGACAGTGACAGGAAAGCATTTATATGGTTGAATAGAAGCATGCCTTATCCTGATAATTTAAAATAAAATATTCCAAAAACTTGTCGCAATAGTTGGGTGTATGAAAAAATACAAAAGAAATATGTGATTTCTGGTCATAACCCATGTGGAGAAGATATGGATGCACTAAACATAGGGATCGTGTAACGACCCTCCTCGTTTACGTCAACAATTCTTATAAAAGGTGCAATTTTTTTTTTGTTTACAGGGTGTGCGCGCGTGTAGAAGAACCGACACTCTAGACTCTACGTCGCCACTCGCGACCACCAAGACACAACCATGATGAACATGGAAAGACGGCAAGGATGCGCGACGAGTGACTTCATGCAAAATGACGATCCCACGACGATAAGTGGAACTGACTCCCCGCTCGTCCTACCCTGCAATGGTTAGGACCTCCAAGACACATAAGCAACGCTCAAGCCCAGATTCCCATCGATTTTAACCATTTAAG